>CM062828.1:6801873-6838195 GCA_031772345.1 Himalopsyche anomala
GGACACACACGATCATTCCGAAATGCAGAAACGTCGGGTAATAAAACGATAAAATGAGACGTTAATTGTTTTTAGCGATGCAGTGTTTCGAATGGCCACAGACGAAGAACAGAGTTCACCACTTCAACCGCCTAAATAAAAACACTCCTAATAAGTAAACTGCCGTAATTTGAATATTGGCTACTTTGAGTTATGAATGAAGCTTAAACAATTTCATCTTTTCCATCGTCGGAGAAAACTGCGGTTTTATTTGAAATACATTTCACGAGACACCCAAAACTTCAGTATAATTTTAAATACGATGACTAAAAATTGCAAAATAGCACTAACCACAATACCCGGAATAAGTACAAAAGTGTTCCATTGATCGTTTCATATTGTCATGATTATTATTTCCAATTGCAAACAGACAGCAATGACAACGAAAATGAAAAATTGTATTAAATATGAATTATAGCTTTAGCTTCGCAGAAATCATTGGAAAAATACATATTCTTCATACTAAATTCACTTCAAATGCACGCAATTGAGTCCGTTTCAGTTAAAATCGACAATATCAATAATTGATATAATCAAACATTATAAATTAAAGATTTCTATTTTTATAATTCTATTTTGATAAAAATTTTAGTCTTATGTTTAACTACTATGAATTGATGAAGTATATAATTAGTTACATTTTCGTTTATGTTTTATTTTGCATTGTGAACAAGCATACTTGCTTAAAACCTTGGCTCGAAAGAATCTTTTGTTCTCTGAAAAATTAAATATATTACATACGGCAGTCGACCTAAATAGTAGCGAAAATGCAGCAAGCATCTGATTATATGTCAAGTTCAGCACACTTTGGTGACTTGATGAATAGGGCTATTAAGTGTATGCTACCATCGATTTTACTTCCAGGGGTGTACTTAAATAAAATTGGTCATATTAAATATATGTGTAGTCAAATTTGTTTTAATATTTTTTATAGACAAAAAATCGATTTATTTTAAGATTATTTACCTAGCTTGTAGTGTAAATGTGCTATATTTGTTTTTGCGAAGTAGCACATAAGACGTTATTATTGGTTTATATTATGCATGAGTATAATAAATACCCTAAAAAATAATGAATCTCTTTTGTTCTTATTCTACGCTTATTTTATAACAATCAGAACCGGTTTCAACATTTCACCACGAGCATTTTCAACTAAAAAAAATATATGCCATATTCCTGGTTCTGATGACAATAAAATAATTGTTCTATTATTTTTCAATATAATGCATTTCTAAGTAGAGACATTGAACACTTAAAAAGTGATAATTCCTCAATGTATTATCCTTAAGCGTTTTTCGATTTACATATAAATATGTAAGTACGAAATATGAAAATTTCACATTCCAAGAACTTCATCCGCCCCTGGAGTATTCACTTGTGTGTATTCACTTATTGACATTTTTTCATCACAGACGCATTGCAGGATAGCGAACCTATGGCACGCGAGACGATTTTGCAAAAAAATAAAGTGATAATACAAAAAAATCAAAAAAGTTTTAGAAATAGTGTACAAAAAATTCAAAGCATTTGAAACTTAGTTACAAATATTTAAACGTTATATAATGATCATAAATTTCAAGTATTTTCCCAACCTAAAAAAATACATGATGAATCTGGAAATTAATGAAAAGCCGGATGTAGGGAAAATAATAGAACAATTTGAAAATGCTTTAGAAGGAACAATATAACAATTTTCGAGAAGGTTTGCTCAGTTTCGACAACTTATAGGAACTAAAAGATCTATTATCCAGTGCAACAGTAACAATTTTTTCATAGACTTATTCCTGTGAATCATTATTCTCTTCAATGAACTGACATTATCAGACATAATCATACATAAATCAGACATAAGAAGTAGACTAACAAACGAAAGTTGTATTTCTTGTATTGTATTAAAAGCTACCAACTGTGAACTCGATATAAAACATTTAGCATCTAGCATCCAACAGCAAAAATCTCAATAATAATAAAGTTTTGAAGGTTTTTTTTAAATTTTAGTCTTTTTTATTTTGCCATTAATAGTCATGTGTCATTAAGTAAATTAGACATTTTTTATTTCCATGGCATGTGTTAAAATATATATTATTATATATTTGAACACATGCCATATTATTAATTTTTTTAAAAAGTGGCACTCAAACTCAAAAAGGTTCGGTACCTCTGATATATTTTTCTTAATCATAAACATACATTTTTATTAATCTGAGTAAATGTTTTGACTTATTTATTACCATTTGTCTGAGAACGAAGAACAAAAATAAGTAGGTACATATATTTTTAACCCTTTGAGGAGTATGGCAAAATATGGTAAATATTTTGGTTTCTAATGCTTATTGCCATTCTCTTGGTTTTAATTAAAATGTCATTGTTTTTTCACATATGGGTAAAAACATTTTTATCTGTGATTTTTGACGATCGCGTTATTTTTATTATTTGTTGCAAATGAACAAAACAATTTTGTAAAAAGGTTAAAACATATTTGTACTCCTAATCCTAATTTAGTAAAAATAAACTCACTACTCAAAGGGTTTAAATCAAAACGATAAAGCAATATCTGCCGATTATGAAGCAATATTAACAATTTCTTAATTTGATAAGTACTATTGAAAATATTATATATATTTATGAAGAATTTGTACATGCGGAATCTATGAATATATGTATAATCGCATATTTTTTTAAGAGAACTAACAAACAGTGTCGTAGAAAACATTTCTTAAAATAAACTTTATTACGAGTCTATATAATCATAAAGAGATCTTGCTAAGACAGAACAACCGGTAAGCTAATCGTTCTCACTGCACGTTGCTTTATAGATCGGATAGGGGGATGGAATTTTAGATACCGTAAATATTTATGTATGAAAAATATTACTCTTATGTACTGATTTCACATTACTTCAATAACGATTGTATCCGGCTTCGTTCGTTACAGACATTATAAACTGATGAAAATATAAATCAATACTGTAACACAATATAAGTAAACTTAAGTGGGAAGGATTGTATCTTTTTGCATAATATATACGTCCAATTCTGATGGAATAGTTTTTCTATAACTTGATTATAGAGTACTAGAATCGCATAATTAATATTTTTTTATAATGTACTTGCAATTCAAACTACTTATTATTGGATTTTAATTAAAAAATATATACATATGTATATGATATACCTACACTTCGACTTGAACTTCCAACCTGTTGGATATTCTTTCATTCCGCAAATGTTTGCAAATTGTTTTGTTTTATTTAGAAATTTAAACATTTTTACTCGTATGTAATGGGTCATAAAGTATGAATGGAGATGTATAGTTCTTTTAAGTGACGTTTTAAACGTTTGAATATCGGGCGTGATGTAGTTAGCAAACATAATTCACTCGATTTTGACTTTAATGAGCTTGATTTATAGCATGAGCTGAACTTTTAATGAGAAAATAAGATTTTTCGCGCTCGTCAGTGGCCGGCCTTAAGATGCAATAAATGCACGCTGATTTATATACGGTATAATATAAAACGTAAGCTATGAGAAGATAAGGAAATAATGATTTGGAATGTTACATGTGAAACCAGTATTAAAGAGACGATTAATTATATCATATGAAGGTTTTAGCGTTAGAATGTATGTTTTACTTTTTTATTACTTCGGTAGTACAATATTTTCATGAATGGAAACAATTGAAAAGAAAATTAATATTACACTACAATTTTTGTTTTTTGTACCTATCGTAGCTTAGTTTTCCAGTATTTGAAATCAATATTTTTACACCAATATTCATAATTTAATAATATATGTCCGCCAGTGCCAGCGCAAGCTTATTTGGCGCCCTACGCAACGATTATTGGTGAGCCCTTTTTTAACAAATTGTCCCAATTTTTTTAGAAATAATGAAAAATAAAAGTATTATTGAATATTTATTTTTTTATATATATCCATGTCCGCTCCCAATATGAAGCATATGGTCTCGTAAAAGAGGTGTCTCAACAGATTTTTTTCTACGTGAACTGTTTGTTACTAAGTCGCTCAACCTGTCTTTTTAGAATTATATAGAATATGATACATAATTATAACGAACAAATACAAACGTCAAAATAAAATAAACCTTATCTTTAGAGTATATAAAAATATTTTTGATACTTCATTTATTCCCCCCATAATTGATTTTTATAATTTTCATCGATTAATAATGATGAACAAAACCAATCTTGATCTGTATTAAAAACTAAGTACAGAAAAAAATGCATAGTAATAAATACCGGTTGCGAGGTCAGTGAGGGTCCTCACGGGCTCAAATCCCAGTACGGACATTTTTATTTCAATCGATTTATCGATTTGGGTTTGAAGACATGCATATTTTTGAGTTCCCTCTCGCCCTTCCTTGTTATTCATAACTAGATTCACAATAGTAAGTATCTGTATAATTAGATACGTTAATACAAACAATTCTTGCGGATTAGATAGTGCTAAGTACCAACTGCATCACATTGCATGCACAAACTGATAAAACTTTTAACTGCTAGATGTTTCAAAATGAAAAAAAATACACGAGTTAGCAATGTTGGCATCAATGAGGCCACAACATCTCTGACATACATATGATGTATTGATTCAATGCATTCCACGTAACAATTTATAGCATAATATTGATCTCACCGAATCACAGATTTTTATTTTCATTGTTATGTTGTTTGTTTGTTTTGATTGTTTCATTCATTAAAAAACGATTAGATTAAAAATTTGTACAGTTTTTACAAGAGTAATTCCATTCTGTAAACATTATTGCAATTTGTAAAACCCACAAAGAGCAATACAAAAAAACTATAATATTGTAACCGGATTGCATCATCTTTTGAAAAATCTAGCTTAGGGCTTTCAATCAGTGTGGAATTACTCCCTGGGGGATTTCAATTTTTCTGCGGAGAAATCGTTAGATTTAGAATTTCGATTGAAGGTGCTTGATGGAAATTTATGTTTACGTTAGAACTATTTTCACAATGTACACTTCCATTATAACTTTTATTCTGGCCGAACACGACCCGGGTTTCGCCTCTCGGCATCTTCCGGTGCTATCCAGTGCGCGAATGCATTCGCGCATCGCTAATCGTTAGATTTCTAGATTGTTAAAAAATCATCTCAAAACATTTATAATATTGTGTACATACATAGTTACTTATAAAAAAATAATAGTTTTACCTTGTAAAGTAGGGGTGGGGAACCTTTTCATTTCTAAAGGCCACATTCATTTATCTGATTCAACATAAGGCCGCAGTAAAGAAAACGTTGACACCCCCCTTTTTTTCAACTGTCGAACATATAATAGGTTGATTACGCTCTTTTTCCAAACGCTTGCGAATAATTTTTTGATGAAAGTGAATATTAGCAATTTCATTAAGATTTGAAGTATTACACCATGAAAATAATGATTGCCGATTATTTATTTGTAACCACATACTATTAGTCATTTTAAAAACTTAACTTAGAGACCGATAGTGATCTTTGCCAGTGGTGTTTAAAGTAAATCTTAATACCCAACTATTTTTCTTGTATCTAGTGATACATTTAGAATTTGTTGACATACATATCTTAAGAAATGTATGTCAACAAGAGTTGTGTTGAGTTTTATTACCAAGTCCCTCATGTGACGACACCATCATTGTGTGTTGTTTTTTTTTTGCTCATTCTTTATTGTACTAAGCACTAGGTACACGGTTACATCATTTATTTAAAAATAATTTTAGTTAAAAATTGAACCCAACCATAATGATCATAATATGCCCTAAGGTGCGGCAGTGCAACAATGCAAACGTTGATTTGCATTCATGACTCAACTTATTGCACGGAAATTTCTAAATCAAGGTACACAGCCTATGAAACACTTGGTTATAAACCAATACGAACAATCATAGATAGGAAAATATATATCTTTTCGTTATATTTTGAAATATTTCCAAGCAAATAATGACAGCCGGCGTGGGACGTCATTATTATGTGATGATGATAAGTGACTCGTCTACCGAGATGACTCAAAGCAGTAATTTGATAAATGAATCTATATTTCGATTCCTTGGTTGGTTATCCGTTCATTGTTTTGTGGAGTCGGAGTCGTCAGAAATCTAATTGGATCAATCGATAAAATTTATGTCACGTATACTTTATAATGCTAAAAAAAATACATCTATCACTGAAAAGGGATGGGAAAAACTGACAGTAATTATTGGGTGACGAAATAATTCACTCTATCAATTTTTAGAGAATTTTTCGTCAGCACCATTGAAATTTCTTACTCTTGGTAATAGAATCTATCTAAAATACTTTTTATCCGGTCCGTAGTGCAGTGGTCAACGTCGTTGGCTTCCGTGACGGATCTCACGGGTTTGAAAACCAGTACCAACAGCATTTTTTCTAGCATGGATGTTGGTGATGTCTAAAAATTTTCTACCACCTTTCCATTCCTAATAACAGCAGGACGTTGTGGAAACGATTAGTTAACCACTAGTCCTGCCCTAGCGCTACCCTTGCAATCCCTTCTAAATAAAGAGAAGTTGAGCAACTGATTAACTAGAAAATTTCGTCAAAGCTTCTTTTGAGATATCTCTATTAGGAGACCATAATATGCTCTACATTGGGAGCAGGTATAGATTTAAAAAATCTTGTTCATTTTTTAATTTGTTGGCGGCAGTGAAAACCCTGAATACTGGTAATACAGTATGTAAGAAATAATTTCTTTGGAATAAACAACATATCGGCTTATTTATATATGAGTATCAAAAGCAGAACATCATGTATGGAACAGTTCTGCTTTTGATACCAATCGACTCATATGTAGTTTTATATCTGAGACTGATTTATGTATTCAAAAGAAGTTAATAAAAACTAGTTTTCAAAAGTCTATCCTTGATAAGTCATCCACTGACGTCGTTTCTCTCATCCTTAAACAACTGGACATATTGGTTAGGGGGGGGGGGGGTGATATTCTGTTACCAGCGACAAATTAAGCCTCAGTCTAATCCTAATAGTATTATTTGAATTGAACATGTTTTTTGCTTTACGTATTAATAAATCCAATGCATATATTATATTAATCAAACTAATATGTTACAAATTTGAATTTAAATATTTTTTATTGCTGTCGATGTAAAATCAATTTAAAACGCTGTCATTTTGAATTACAATTTATCTGCAAGTAATTCAAACGGAAGTGTAAATATTAGCCAATATCTAATCGATTAAATTACTTAATTTGACTTTATTGAAACACCTGTCACTATGTGTTAATAAGTGGGAGATTTATAGATTATTGATTAATATTCAAAAAATTCCGTAGACTATGGAAGCATAAACACACAACTTGTGTTTCGAAAAGTACAAGGTGTTTAGACAGAAACTTATTAACTGTCCATAAATTCATACTTTAATTAACATCACCAGTTATTGATGAGACAAACGTTTATTACCCTTGACTTGTTATCTTGTATGCAGTGGCGGCCGGTCAATGTGGCATTGGATCAATGCACCCTTTGTATATGCAGGGGCGGTTATATTTCATTAAATAATATGCAAAAATAACATTTATACCATTCACTCATTTTAAATTCTTCATGTTTTATTATTAAATTTATTTCAATTAGTATGATTTTAATGCTTTTTAATAGAAAGCGTAATAAAAATATATAAATAATATCATAACATAATTCAATCAAAAATATGATTTGAAATGATGCAATGTGATTATCTTCTCCTTTTTGTATCAAGTAACATGTACGTATCATTAAATAAGTCTCAAAAATATATTTTGCTTGGGTCGCTTCTCCAAGAAATAGTTTGTTTTTTTCTAAATAAAAAAAATCCATTTAAGTAATCGTGAGTTACAAAGAAAACATTGAAAGACCTTATAATAATATAAATAGATAATAAATATTGAAAATTAAAATAATATTTGAAATTTTCCAAACACCATGTTAGATATAATACGTCGATATCGTAAAAAAATATGTCTCTGTAATACATGCTTGCGTGCAATTTGAATTTCAAATTCGAACATTTTTTTAAACGGAATGGCGCCAATAATTAAACATTCCACGACGAAAGAATGCCGTCGTTGTACAAATTTATTTGTAATAGAATATTCGAGGTTAAATGTTGCTGGTAGCACAATTATTTTATGAAATACATCAATTACCCGTTTGCTATCATGTTATCCTGTGATTCATTACCGGATCAGAAATATTTTTGAATTCAATTCATTATTGAGATTCAGCATAAAGCTTCTTCAGTTATTGTTTGAATACATATTGAAGTCTAAATAAACCATAGCTATTGGAAATTAATTAATATTCACAAAAATTTAGAAATAATAATAAAACAAAATTATTATATCACTCTATTGGTCGATCATATAAAATATACCTTTGTATTGAACAAAATATAATATTTAAATAACTTCTGCAATCTGCACGCCATCTCGCCGTTGTCCTTATTTGACTTCGTATAATTTTTTGCCGCGTTTTTGACTAGCACATTCAAACCATGATAATTAAACTAAATTAATCAATTTATTTATCGGGTTGCACTTTTTTCATGGTAGCTCAGTAATATGCAATAAACAATCATAAAAATAATACTTTAAAAAAGTTTAATTTAATTTAATTAAACCAGTTTTTGTGTTACACGTTAAACTTGATTATAGTTATGGTTTGCCAAACAATATTATTTTTAAAAAATAGTTAAAAGTTTTAATGTTTTAAAATGAAAGGAATATACGGATAGAAAATTAATATTATTCATAACGTGAGTAACAAAAAAAGTCTGGTTACTTTTTTTTTGTAAATAAACAAAACATCAGCTTGCATTTCAAAATATTTGCATGCAGCAGTCGTCGATGAGGGAAAACGCCTAATAATTTATGAGAATTCTCCAAGGCCTTTTCGATTATTTCCTTCACGTACTTCTGCTCTCCTGGTCCAGGATATGTCCGCAGGGTTAAGACGTGAGCCTCGGAAATCCCACCATGGGATTCATTCGTGAGACTTGTCCGAGGAGAGCAAAAATAATAAAAGCGAGAGCGTTTATCAAAACAAAAATAAATAAATGTATTATTCTAGCGACCGGAGCAGACATAAACTAAAGATTATGTATACTACTGTCTGATAATTTTATAGCTGACATCAAATTGTGGTTTTTTGTAAAGAAAAATGCTTCCTATAATAAAATAAAAACAAATTATAAATTTAAATAAACAATGTTTTACAAGTACACTTAACTCTTCTACGTTCCAAAAAAACCGTGCAATAGAAGTAATAGAATTGAAGATTGATTCCCTGAATTTAAAAAATCGTATTATTTAAAAAATAACAACATTTTAGTATAGATACTATAAAAAACTATAAAAAAGACTCAATAGTAAATTACACTAAAACGCCGATATGTGCT
Organism: Himalopsyche anomala; assembly: GCA_031772345.1. Lineage (NCBI taxonomy): Eukaryota > Metazoa > Arthropoda > Insecta > Trichoptera > Rhyacophilidae > Himalopsyche > Himalopsyche anomala. Next base: position 6,811,341 of record CM062828.1, read on the forward strand.
TAAATTGAAATACTTATACGGGGACTTTATGAGGAACTGGACATAAATCGCTTTCATCGCTAGAAATGTCTGACACGTCTAATGTGTTAGGATCTAATGAAGCCTTTTGGTTGTTATTACTGTTTTGTGTTGTTGAATTTCTTGTTAACAGGAAATCCGTTATCCGTTTCTATGTTTTTTGTTTCTGGGAATCGTGTTGGAATAAATAGTTCATGTAAAAATATTTAAAAAAAAATTATAGTGTATTATTATTTATTTTTAATTCTGAACAGCATTAACTGCATTTATGATAATCTCTCCAAATCAACTCTGTGATGCGATCCATTTGGTTCTTTTATATAATTGAAAACATATTAATTAATAATATAAATGAATATAATATAATGGTTTTTTTTCCATTCGACTCTGGATTTAATTCTTTATACAATGCATTCATAATCACTATCAGGTCCCGCGGCCTTTATATCACTGAATGCGGTGCAATTTTAAAGCAAATTGAAACCATCAATATATAAATGCGCTCAATAAATTACAACTAAGAAGTATACTCGTGTCATATCATATATTTTAAATGTAATTTGTCGATGCTATTGAGTTCATACAGCATACAAAGTTTCCTACAAGAAAACTTGCGAGAAGATTTTCAATAGATAGCTAGTGATTTCCAAATATTTTAAAAACTTATGTTTTGTCAACACAATAAGCAAAAATACCTTTGAAACTTTTTAAAGAACTACGGAGCTTCTATGAGTGTATGTCAGGGGTGGGGAACTCTTTTTATTTCTGAAGACCACATTCATTTATTTGATCCAACATAAGGCCTCAGTAAAGAAAACGTTGACACCGCCTATCATTTTTTTCGACTGTCAAACATATTATGGGTTGTAGTAGCGGGCGGTCAATGTGGCATTTGATCAATGCACCCCTTGTATATTTATACCATTCCCTCATTTTAAATTCAATAAAAATTTTAATAAAATAAAATATTTTTTCCTAAAATATTTATTATAGACAATTAAATACATGAAGAATTTAAAATGAGTGAATGGTATAAATGTTATGTTTGAATATTATTTCATGAAATATAACCGCTACTGCATATATTATACATGGGGTCCATTGATCGAATGCCACATTGACCGGCCGCCATTGATGGGTTGATTAGGCTCTTTTTCCGAACGCTTACGTATAATTTTTTGTTCAAAGTGAATATTTTGATCAAGTCAAAAGGCCGCATCAGAGTAGCCATAAGGCCGCAGGTTCCCCTCCACTGGTGTATGTGATTACTTTCCCCGTATATTGAACGTCATTAAAATCAAACCATGAGTAAAACTAATCCAGATCGCCATCGCAACTTTGTGATAATATTTTGTATTCTTAAATATACTTAAAACCCGGGTCGTTAGTGACAAAATCTGTGAGAATGTACATAGTTTGAACGATTCAAATTTAATGTTGAAATTCCACCAAGCACCTTCAGTCGAAATCTTAAATTATATTTAAAATATTCGATACAACTATTTACCTAGCGTCAGTTCAAGTTTATCCGTGCATGTGAACGCCTGATGATGCAGAAAGACGAAACTCAAGTCGTTGGTGATAAAACGCGCGAGAGTTTACAAAATTTGAACGATTAGAATTAAAATTATAACAATAGTTTTGGCCCAACTTAGGTGAAACTGCCTTTTGTGTTCGGTTGAATAATATGTTTGAATAATATCCTATTTTCAATGGCTTTCTAAAAGTTTTATCTCCATGAAACAACTAAGTCTAGTCAAATGAAACGTTTTTCGATCGTTTGGAAGTTTTGAATTGTGTATGATATTACTGTTTGTGTTTTCCTTAATGTTTTCCATGTGACTATATTTGTACCAAGTCCTGCTCTTGCTCTTTTTGCTCTATGCACACCTATTGGGCTTATTTATTTTCTGTTATTTTGGTATCAACATATTATATTTGTAGTGATATCCTTCAACACTATGTATGTCTGGAAGAATGTGTAATGTTCCAATTCGACGTGGATTCGGTGACTATAGAACAAGTGAACGATTCAAAGGCGTTGTTATATAAGAATTATTTTAGTATCTATTGTACTATTATCACTGCCATGACTGAATGAATACATGTCGCTCAATACTACAAATATGGCTAAACATATTTTAAAAGGTTTGAAATTACATACTAACACATTTCCAGGACTCAACGTAAAGTTAGCTTGTTGAGTGAAAACACGGTTCTGGGAACGATTTTACGATTAGGCGTCGAAAATTAAGAAATAATAAGTAATTCGAAACACCACTATCTGTTTATGCTTTTGTATCGTATCATTGCATTATTTTTTTTTAAAAAATACAAAAATGTACAATACTTAAATATAGATAGAATTGTAACATACTGACTCGATATTAATTTAACTAAAATGGTTCTTGTGATATCTTAATTGAGAAAAATATTTTTATATAAAACAATTAACAATATTAAGGCATATCAGATTTGCAAAGTGAAGGTGAATTCCTTTTTAAAAGGAAATAATAAAAAAAACTGCTAATTGAAATATGTATCCAATTATAACGACGTTTTTGGTTTGGTGATCTATTTTTATTAAGCAGAATTTAAAAGAATAATTATTACAAACATGAACAGTTTTTATTGAAAGATAAAATGGTGCCGACCGACAAAGCTATCGTGGAAATAAAAACTGACAAGACAGGGGAAATAAAACACACTGAAAAAAATATATTTAAATAATTCAACAGGATCCAATCATGTTCTTGTTGTTGAAATCAATTTAACTTCATTTGGAGTCGCTTTGATTTGCAACGAAGGTGTTTTAAAATATTATATACCCGCATTATCTTGCCCCCTGGTATGCAGAGGCTGATATGTGGACGACCTTCGTGTGTCATTTCGGAATGATATTTAGATAGATATCAGATTGATTTCATAAAATGATAACGGCTACTGACGCAACTGCGGAAATCTGCCTTATATGAAACATCTTTATAATTTAATAATAAAAACATACAATGGCGTGTCCTTCATAACACAATACAGATAAAAATTCAAAACTACAAATATAATATCGACTGTGGAAAGGAAAAAGTACGTAACCCACACATACCGAATTTTACAGGAGACACGAAAAACGTTTTTGGGTGATCTTGGGCCGAAGGAATATGAAATATACACAACCTTGAAGTACATGGAGACTGATAAAATGGTTTTTAATTGACTTTATCTGATATTAATTAAATTTATTTAAAAAAAAAAAACCTTTTTTTAATCTTTTTTTTCTGATAGCAATTTCAACAAACCCTTTTTTTAAAACTTAAATTGCTAAATTTAGAAACTAATTTGATGTTTTCAGCTTACATCTTTTTGACAAAACGTCTATCAAGTTGTATTGTGTTTATCGAAAAAAGTTGATTTAAAAAAACTGTAGGTTACGTCCTTTTTTTCTTTTTACAGTCGATATGTATTATTGATTCAGTTTGTAAATCGGTTATGATAATCGACAGTATTTTTTTCGACTTATTTTTTGTATTGGATATTGTAAAAGATGACAAAATTGTGTTATAAATATTTATTTTGCTTTTTATTACACCCCATTTAAGGGATTCGTTTGATTTTTCCGGCGGAACTGTAAACATTACTTATATTTAATTTAGTGTCCCATTCATATTTTGTATCTTTATAGGAAAATTTGTTTCATATTTTTCTAACCAGTTGTTTGTCACACCATTGATAGTTTTACTTGATTTATTAATGTATATTCTTGTCAGTTGAACATGCTCGTGATGAGCGAGACCAGTTCTGATCATTTAAAATATATATGGAATAAAGAATATAATGCCTTTCCACCAAGTATTGACAGTAAACACCTCAAAGGTAACTGACAAAAAATAATAATTTTAAAGTATGAAAACACGTGGTATTCGTTAATTCATTAATAATGACGATATTTTAAATGGTTTAAATATCTTAGACTTACTCAATTTACACACAAAATCAAACAAAACATATTTCTCTAGCGTATGATTAAGCCAATAAAATTTCAAATAATATCTGTAATTCTTTTAATCATCAGAAACGTTTGCTTAAATAATTTACGAAGATTTACTTGATAATCCATCCCCCATGGTGAAACATGAAGGTTTTCCGTCGAAGTATTTTGATTATTCAACACAGCTATAAATATGCAATTAATAGCCTATTAATCGAGGATACCTCAGGGCATCATTCACATTTTGCCGATCGTAAATACAAGGAAACAATTATGTCGTGTATTGATTTATAGACGGCAATATTTTTTTTTTCTTGCCGGCTTAGTACAGTTTTTTGCAGCATGTTGATTAAGAGATGCTATGTTTTGATTTTTTATTGGCTATCCATATCTACCTTTTTAATCGATATTATTATGAATATGGCTTGGACCAGTGATGGCGAACCTATGGCACGCGTGCCCGGTGTGACACGTTTGAGAATTTGGACGGCACGCGAACGATTTTCAAATGTTTAAAAACGACAGGTTTTCGAGCACAAATTCCTCGGTGAGTTAAAAAAAAAAACTTGTTTCTATGACAATCTGGGGAAAAAGTATACCAAATCGAGGATTTCAAATTCCTAGGTGAGCTAATCTCAATTAAATCCGGGATTGGATACCCTAGGCACGCCACACAATTGAGAAAACATATTTGAAGATTGTTGGCTCGCGGACTCAAAAAGGTTCGCCATCACTGGCTTAGACTGTTCTGTTCTTTGGTTGTATATTTATTTATTATTTTTTATCCGCATTTCACGCATCAAGCTGGTTTGTCAGTCGAATAAAGTTTACATTATATTAACTTGTTTTCGTGATGTACGCTTTCAGTGCGGACCCCTGGTAGAGTATATCTCAAAAGATTTTTTTCTACGAGAACTGCTTGTTACTCATAATACGCTAATCGCTGTAGTCACGTCCCATTTTGTAGTATCGGATGGTTGGGAGGGCATTTTTTAGTGTGTAATGGAATTATTTTAATTTTAAATATAAGGTGCTATGGGAAACCCTCCATTTTTTTAAAAGATACAAATAGATACTTAAATGTTTATTATTTCATCCAATCCGATTTCGATACATGGTTGGCTAATTTATATGTGTACATTTTATACATATTTAACAACGACTCATTTGAATCCAAACTTAAATGTTTAGAAATTAAATCAGTATCAGGTATTATAAATAACCTTTTTATGTTAAATTGCCGTTTTATAAATATGTTAAACAATTTTATATATACAATATAAAACAAATATAATTTTATATTTATTTATAACATGGTTCAGGCAAACACAATACATATTCATAATCTTAAGTTTCTCGCGAGAAATAGGTATCTTTCCAACTTTTTTTCGATAGTTCTCCAGATTATGTATGCAGTGTCATCAAATAGTTTCTTTTATTTCCCATTTCTGGTCCCAGTCAATATCTTTTATATCCCTTAAACAAAAAGCATTGATTACTTACAAAAGGATTAAATATATGGAACTAGAAATTCAAAATACTTCAATTTCTCGGTACATTTTACTATTTTAAAACTAAGAGAAAGAAGAGAGGCTAGGTGATTTTGAAATTTCAACAGTACATTTTAATTTTCCTTTACCTCACCCCAATTAGATAAAATTTACTGAATGTACAACGTATAACAAGTAAAAAATGAAAAATATATAACGTAATTGTAATTCGTCACTAGTCTATTCTTTTTCCAAGTATATTTATTTTCTTAAAATTTATCGGGCATTAAATTATTTTACGAGGTTAGGTGAAACATCAGTGATCGTGATTCAAAATTAATATATTATATGTATGTATCGTGAAGCTTATTAAACGTATCAAACATGCAGCACCGCAGGAGAAAAAAACACTATATAATTTTATTTCATTCAAAAACATAAATTGAATCATAAATATTAACAAAAAAGTACGAATGTTTTTTAACTCAAATAATGTGGTATAATTTTATTGGCTGAAATATTTTATTCAATAAACATCCTTCAATCAACCAATACTAGCATAACTGTAAATAAATATTTAAATTTGCAACTATGAAGCGATTTTCATGTTCATTTTTATATGGAGCAATAAAGATTACATAAGTCCACATTTAGTTACTTGATTGTAAAGCAATAAAAATATAATGGAAAAGCAAAAAAAGCAATACACTGACCAAAACAATCAACTCCCGTGAAATAATACACATATACGTTGGTATGATATATTGTATTAAGCCATATTTATTTCAATATTCAGTTGTTGATAGTTCTTAAAACTATTGTTTTCTTGTATAGTCTTTTGATCTTAAATCATGAATAATTCCTCTTAGAAACCCATCTATAATTTATTATAAAATTAGTGATGGGAGACTAAAGAAATATAATTGAATATTTTCATGAAGTTATCGTAACCACAAGAGCCTAGCGTTTTCATTTCTTAACTTTTCCGAGTAAAGACCCTCTTTTATAGAAATCACGTAAAATACAAAGTTTCATGAAAGTACACTAAATAAGGTGATGATAACATTTAATTAGATTCGTATATATTAGATCTATATCAAGTGTCAATCGTAAGATACGTTAACACTGCCCTTTTTCGTATATTTATATATGTCTAGATCTGATGTATTAAATTATTTTTACCATGTATATTTTTTTTATCATAAAAGTGTAAATTAAATGATACCTAATATTTTCAATAGAATCGATGGAAAATTTGGTGAAATTATTTTTTAATATAAAATCAAATTTGATATTTTTATGGCGCTGGTGGGAACACAATCGGTGGAATATCAAAGTAATTTAAATTTTACAAATATAACTAATTGAAGATTAAATAAAAAAAAAAAAATTTTGGAAATAAATGATGGCCAGCCACGGGAAAAGGAATTATCCAAGTATTGAGATCACAGAATGCAAAAGGAGGTATAACAGAAATGTAAGTTTTAAATACCAATATCATCCTTTTTGTTTGGGCTTATTTATTTTTTTAATGATCTTTATATAAACACCGTTACTTCGTTATAATATATTTAACTAGGACGTATAGTAAATATATATATTAAGAGATATAATTGCTTTATATCATAGTTAGATGTAGTAGTAAATTACATTTTTTTTTAAATAACGTAAATAAGTAGCGTAATCAAATATTTAAGATAATTGCTGTGTTAGAAATAATAAACAGTTATAAAAAAGCTCAAATCGCCTCCTTTTTTGGGTATTTTTCAACATATAACTCGTTTATCAAATACGGAATCTACTTTTTTCTTCCGATGAATAATGTCAGATGCCAGTTGAGCTGAAAAACATTACGATTGAGTATAAGTAATTTGACTACTGCTAGGTGGTCATGTTTTTTCTGTTTCAAGGTGAGATCAAATAAATTTATCAGAAAAGTCGATCTATCTTATGAAATTCATGTTACCCGGGTAAGAATTTGAATCAGGTGACCCAAATGTCAAAGTTTTATTTTTTGATTAATTCACCCCAGTAACACGATTTTGATGTAGTTCAATTTATTTTGAGAAACGATGTGACGTTATGTTCTGGTTTGTAAAGTGTTGTGATTATTACAAGCAATCGGGTTAGAAATATAACTAATAAACAACTTCCCAGTAATTTCATTCCATGTTATAATATATTCAGGTAAAAAATTCTCTATATCATTCGAAAAAAATCTTATATTATTGAGAATGTCCTACTTTATTTAACGATAATTATATGTATATCTAAAATTGTAGACTAATTGAGTAGCTCAAAGTAAAATAGTCCCAACCCACATTTTTCACTTTTTTTGTTTTTATTCTATTTTATTTAACATTGCATAAGATCTACAAATCATAAATTTAAAACTTTTACAATTAAGAAAAAAAACATAAAACAGTTAAATATTAAAAGCAGTAGAAAAAAAAGTTATTGTCAAGGAAGTCAACTCCGACAAAGTCTACTTTAAAACATAAAAAATAGCATTCGTCGAAACTCACCCACGTCCACGTGGAATTTGTCGACATCCGAATAAATATTGTTAAAAACTGTCAAAGCTCTCCCCAGTGGCATCCCCATTGGCAGGCTGGATCTACATCTTAGGAGAACAAACTATTCACGTCCAAGCTTTCTCAAAAAATAATCAGAAACATTTAACTTCATATTCTCAAGAATGGTGGGATTCTCATTTTGGCCTCGTATAAGCCGAAGGAAATATATGGCCAGGTACAGTGAAACCCCCAAATACACTACTCCGAAATACGCGTTGGCTTGAAATATTCTCCGCAAATACCCCAATTGAACGGTCGCATTCCATTGTCGTTGCTACGAGACGGCCGTCTGTGCGCTGCATACAGTCAAATTTTGGCTAGCGTCTGTGTATTCAACACGTGCCAGGCTATACACGCATAGCCGGGCGACTGTCTTTGTGCTGGATTTTGCGCGCGCTTTGCATTTTATCACTTAGTAACTAAATATTTCGTCCAATTTTTTTTTTTGCAAAACTAAGGGAAATCTTATTTCTGCATTTTTCGCGGAAAAAACAATCCCTAATTTTGTATGAGATTCACTCCCCCAATTACACTACTCCAAATAACACAGTCCCGACTTAAGTGTAAATGGGGGTTTTACTGTACATTTCTTTTCGAATATTAAAACTATTAAATGTGTTGTTTAGCGAGAAAGCAATCAAATGGTTAATAGTTAAAAATGCTGACTAGAATCATTATTGACCTTAATATAAAATTGTGGAATTATTACTTCAAATGAATATCACGAAAAAATGTTTTCATAGTGTAATTGATTCATTGATAAGATTTTTCCTTAGTGCATAATATAATATATAGAACTTTGTTACCTTTTTAGTGTAGTGTCACTTTTTAAAAAATTCTGGGGGGTAAGCGACACTGATCCCGGTATGTAAAAAAATGTGGCATGTAGAACTTGTAGTAATTACCGTTTTAATTTTATTTTATAATGGTTTCGTGGTTCAATATGTTTTTAATTGCTATAAATTATACAAGAGAGCTGTTTTCTTTCTCAGATTGCTGAAATAATACATCGTAAAAATGTACGACATATTTCCTTGCATGTGGAACGGCATAAGTTTTATAAGGCAAGTAAAGCCTACCTCAAAAAGCTCGGACAAGGCAGACCAAAACCACTTTGAATAAATTAGACTATTCCCAATCAATAACGTGTACCCACAACCGAAGAACATGTATGTAAATCGTATTGGGGTTCTTGCCTTGAGGTGAACTCGATATTTATAAAACAATGGACATCGCTCGATGTTTCAAGACATCATAAATATGCAGTTTTTTTGTTGCATTAATTTAGTTTATTCTCGTAATGGAATATCTAAACAAATCATGCGTTTAATTTGTAATCATTCGTATTAAATTACGTCTTATAAGTTATAAGGATATGTAAATGATTGCCGGCTATTTATAAAAGCCTAATAACAGACAGCGCCACCAGCGGCTCTTTTATACAGTAATAATTGAAGTTCGAACCAATTCAGTATGTAAAATAATTGATGAGATAATTTTACCTTATAATAATCACTAGTATATGTACAATAAATAAAACTTATGCATTATACATTTGTCGGGAGAATAGATATTTTCTATTAGTAATTCTCAACTACCGGTTTCGCGTGACACACTGGTATTACGTTGAAAGCTACTCAGTGTGTCATATTCGATTGCAGGCAAACTACCATTTTGTCTCTTTAATTTAAGCGAACTTATCAGAGAGAAGAAAGGTTAAATCTCCATGTTTTACTCATACGTTAACCAAAATAAATACAATTTATGCCATTTAATATACTTATGGTGTCCAGTGGAGAGAAAAATATTTCAATTAAGCTATGTTGTTGTTAAGAGTACATCCCATTTCTTTCTTATTCTCAAGAAATTGTCATGATTAATTCCTGTTTATTTAAAAAAAAAAAAAAGTTTTTACGCGCATTACTCCAAGAGATACAACGTTAGTTAAATATATAATGTAGTTATTTGGTTTAATTATATAAATACATATTTTGAGAGAAAAAAACGATACAAAAAGACATTAAGAATTTCATCTAACCGCGAGCATTTTCAACTAGTGAAAAACTCTGCTTAGGCTTTTTGACTTGTGCCATTTTTTTTTAGATTAGATAGATAAAGATTTTTCAAACTGCATTTTGACTAATTTACATTAAGGGGGGTCGTCAACGTATTCTTTACTGCGACCTTATGTTGAATCAGATAAATGAACGTGGCCTTTAGAAATTAAAAGGTTCCCCACCCCCGATCCAGTGTATTATCGCTTATTATAAATAGATTACTTACGACTTATGTGAAGGAATACGAAGCAATTATATTGTTACGTGAATATAATGATTATCATACATATCAAAAATAATTTAAATTTAATTATTTACAGGTACCTAGTATGTAAACGATCCTGATTATTTGATAAAATTTTGAAATTAATTCACATAGAAGTTCTTGTTATATTTTTTGTAAATGTTATGCTTATCTACCAAAAATTGACAATTAACACCATATTTACTTCTTCATTATAAAGCTTCCAGGGTCAGCGGTCTTTGTAAAAAAACAGCATCAGACATAAATTTGAATCAATATGGGTTTATTTTCGATTCAGTTCATTCGTGCTTTAAATAATTCATGATACAAAATACTTACGTAAAAAGTGCATTGCACCTGGTTGAAATTATTCGGCGAAAATCTCGTATTTTACCGTCACGATATTCGTCGGATACCGAAAATACAAAATAAAAAATACAATTGTTTATTCTAGCTGAAACAAAATGAAAATAGATGGCATCTCGAATACATTTTAATTTACAAAGAGAAAGGCTAAGTGATCGAAGAAATGATGTTATACAATAAAAATAAACACATTGTTATAGAGATTGCTTGCGAGTCTTTGAACAATGAAAATAGCTAGAGCTAGTATTCTTTTTTCTTCCGCAACTTTATTATGAAACCAATAAAATTGAACCATTGATATAATTAACGATTACCCTGTCAAATTGTACAATGGTTTCATAAACTAAACAATTTTGTACGCGGCTTCGTTTAAACAAGCCGATAGGCAATAGTAAATTTCTTTTTGCTCGAATTCATTTAAATTTAAAAACATTTTTTTCCTACTTATAAACAATAAATAGAAAGTTCTGATAAACAGCTTTGTACCTACGCAGCAAACAAATGCTTAAATGTGAACATTTCGTAAATGTAATATTTTTATTGTAATGACAACTGACTGCCTCGGTTAACTTTATTTTGTGTTAAATTTTATAACTTGATTAATTAATAGTAATAACTATCTTTATTGTGTACGATTATTTAATTTATATTCAACATTATTTCCCCTACTTGATTACGAACATATTTTTATATATTAAATTTTCTTGCCATTTTTTCAACAATCATTCAAATTGCATAACCTCTTTGTTTAGAGATTTTAATTTTATTGTTTATAATTTAAAATTCATAAAACCCTTGTTCTAAAATTTATTTTCCACCAGTTAAAAATGCTAAGAACGAGGGAAACCAACTTTTGTGTGTGTAAAAATATTGAAAGCATGTGTTTTATACCATTTTATTTTGTATTTTTCTTGTATTACAACCTGTACCAAACATCAAAACCATGTCTTAAAATAAAAATATAAAACTTAACGTAATAATATGTACATTTTTATTAGATATATTTCTATATCAATTTATGGTTTATTTTTAAATTGTCTTCAATATGCATTGCATACTTTTTACGACTTGATAACCTATGCTCTTCCATATTACAGATTGTTGATTGTTTGTATTCGGTACCTGTATATTTTTCATTCAATAAATAAATTTGATTATTTATGTCATTTAATTTTTCATTACGTTGAACTATAATAACAATAAAACACTTTTTGTGCTAATTTCATGGGACTTAATTTTCATCTGCTATTTTTTTAATATGATGGTTTTCCACTTACAAATGACAAATGAATTGGTCAATCTGAAGTATGTTTTAAAATGTTATACGAATGCACTCAAATTGTTCGCAGATGATTTGCAATTCGAAGCGTATATGCATACGCTCACAGACACACTACGGTGTTGAGTTAAAAGTACGTCCAAAGAAAAACTTGTGCAAAATCCGATTCTGAAACGTCATCACTATCAGGAGAGCATAAATTTTAGGATACATAAACAACACTGCTACATATTCACGACTAACAATCTAAATAATATTGTGTTACCTCCTCAGGGCATTGTGTCGTGCTGCGCTCCTGGTACTGACGCTATCGTGGCCGGCGGAATGCGGCGACCCCGTGTTCGATCCTGCGACCCTGATGAAGCTCGTTCTCGTGCCGGCTGACGCAGCGGTCGGGTCGGTCATCTACCGCATTCGGGCTCACGATAAAGACTTTGATTATCCACTGCAGTTTGAGATGATCGGTGAGTGTCTGTCTGTCTATTCTTACTCTGAATTTTTTTCCACATTTTTATTTGATATCCACAGCCAGTGACGTTCCTAGGCTATGTGCCGCCCCTAGGCAGACCCCTAAAATAGCGCCCATTTTCTTTCATTCCTTCCCATTATTCTAGAAGTAAATATACACATATAGAAGTTCGAATCCTCTATTCACTTACAAATATAAAACAAATCTTTTGTCACTTATTTCGTTTTGTTTTCAGGTAATTCATAATATTATCCTTATTGACAAAGATCCTTACAAATAAATATGATCCAAATTATGTTCCAAATTATCCAAATTATTGTTCAATAATTATGAAAAAATAACTATTACCTTCACTACACATCATAAAAATAATGTAAATTTTAAATGCACCTAAATTATATAAGTATCGAATCTTGATTTGGTATTTTGTTTATTAAAGATATTGAGTGCATCATATTTATTCTAAATCAAATTCGTGTCAAAAATATTTAGTCATTAAAAAAATCTGTGATCATTTGCCGCTCTCTAGGACTTGTCGCCACTAGGCAACTGCCTACTTGCCTATGCCCTAAGGACGTCGCTGTCCACAGCATATATCTAAACTTAAAAGCTTAATACACAATGTTAATACTAGTTTCGATGCTCATCGAAATTGTTGAAATAATTATTTTTCAATACTTAATTTTCCAGATATTTTAGAAGTGATCCTTGTATTCAAAACACTACCTACCTAGATACAAAACAGAGCTGGATGAGTTAATAATCACTTGCTTCTTGATTTAGTCCAGCGGTGGGCTGCCAATACGTTAACAAGGGGCTCGCTTATTCTCAAGGCAATTATTGGTGTTCTTGGAAAGAAATGAATATTTTTATCACTCCTATGCAATTATATGCAATACTTAAATAAGCAATCTATTGTTGCTTAATACACTTATAATATGTAGCAATATGCAATTTACTGTAAACTTATCAATCTAAATGACTAAAATTGTTCTACTGAAGCTGTCGTAGATAATGTGTAAGCCAGAAATTGCAGTTATATACTAATTTGATCTGAGAATATTGTTTTCTTATAAATTAACAAGGGGCTCGCCGGCCTTAGTAAAATTTAACAATTGGCTCTCGCAAGCTCCTCCGAGCCCCCTCCAGCCCACCCCTGATTTAGTCTATCAGCTTTTTTACGATGTTAAAACTAATGATTTGTTTATCTGAATCAAACGTTGTCTACTTGCACTTGTATTTGTAATTGAATTTGTTTCTAGTGTTCTACGAATTGGTTCATTTTTTTTATATCGTACTTCAAAAATAAACATTATTTGTTCAATATCCTCTCTGGCTGTTTGTTATGGGGGGGTGAGCATGTCCGATCGGCCCAAATACAAAATGGGCATGCTCTTCGTGTTCGATTTACATTTCACAATGACTGTTAAAAATTATGCAGTCAACAAGTATTGTGTCTGAATGACTTGTAGAGGATTACTATTTCAATTTAATCCAGCCACGGATTTAATCAAGGATATAAAACCATGAAAAGCGAGAGCAAGAACAAAACAAAATGTAAATTTCGTATGAAACCATAAGTAAGCTTACAATGGATTTTGAGATGTTTATTCATTTCCTTGTACCGGATATTAAATACTTATTATCTATTTGATCTTAGGCCAGTCTCGTTTAATAATCACTGGTATATTACGTTTTATTTCATAACACATAATAAACAGCCATGCTTATCAATTTAGTAGCACAGACTTCATAGTATTGATTAATCTTAAGAAAAATAATTTTATGTAGGTACTGCAAGTGAAGATTTTATCAATCAATCAAATAATAGTTTTTTTTTACAGTTAAGTATTCGTATTGTGTTTATTGAATTGAACCATGGGATATTTATAAAAAAAAAAAAGTGTATATCAAAAATGTATTAATCATTTCTTCTAAAATGTATGGATGTTATTTTATCAATTCTGACATTGATTCATATTCATCAACAGTTTTTTTTAATATATTAGGTGTAATAATATTTCAAATAAAAAAAACCGTAAAACACTTTTTTCTAATATAATAATTTATAGAATTATTCAAATATCAAGCACGGCGATAAAAAAAAACATACTTACATTTTCACTAACTTTTGAATATTATTTATACTACCTTCAAACATAGACTAACTTTATTAGAGTTTACCTATTACACTTAAACAATATTTGGTTTTGTCTGATTTATATTATTCAAATTAAATTATGTCAAGAAAGACAATAACAATTATTGTATTATTGTTCGAATTGAGTCCCCCCAAGTCAACAGTTCAAATATCAATCTACAGTTGAATCCGTTTAAAATGACTTCGCTTGCATTTTACAACGACCAACCGTTTTTAGTGACGTTGATGTAAAACCTCATCACTTTTAAGGTGTTCACTGTCAATACTTAGTGGAATGGCATTATAATAAAAATAATAAAAGATTTTTAGTACATTTTCCACTTAAAATTTATTTGATCAGGACCGGTTTCGCTCCTCACGAGCATTATGAGCAGTTGATAATGCTCGTAAATATCCCATGATAATTGATAAGGAGCGAAACCGGTTCTGATCAAATACATTTTAAGTGGAAAAAGTACTAAAAATCTTTTATTATTTTTATTGTAAAACCTCATGTTTGATTTTTCGTACAAATTACTACGAAAGTAATTTCGTTTGATGTGACTGCCGGTCCCTAGACCTAAACCGTCGTTCAATCCGGGTTTAACTGTGTTACAAACAGAATAGGTTACATTTTTCATGCCAAAAAGTATTAAAAAAATAATGCTAAAGTTATATAAAACGTGTAAATACGTACACAACGTTGTGTAATAAATAAATAATAATAAACTTACCGAGTAAAATAATCCAACGATAAATTGAATCATCGAAACACAAATATACCGTTATTTTATTTATTCAAAGTCCCTACAATCCTATCGCATTTAAAATCTGAACGTTTTCAGATTATTAATTTTTATATTTGTAATAAAAAAAAGTGTCTTGATTCAACGCTTATTCAGCGCAGGCCCCGACGAGATTCGAACTCGTGATCTCCTGTTTACTAGACAGGCGCTTTAACCAACTAAGCCACGGCGCCTCATGTGTGACATGGTCAATATTTGTGTTTTTATTCCATTATCTAAAACACTGACGATAAATAATCGTTGACGATTGCCGTCATAAGTCTCATCAGTTTTTGATAACGCCTGACAGATAACGATGTGTGCCATTACTTCCTGCTTTTGTAACACCGGATGATTTTATTAATTTACGTATATATAATTATATTTGTTTGTTTGTTGTTATGTAATTCTAATGATTTCTCTTTCGCAGGTGATGCTGGTCGATCGGACGTTTCCGTCCAAACCCTGCCGTGCGACCGCTACAATCATGTCTGTCAGGCGAACGTCATTCTTCAACGGCGGTTAGAACCAGGGCGCTATGTCGACTTCCGGGTGTCCGCGCGAAACACGAAAGGCCGCACAAGCCGTATATCGTGCTCCATCTCTGCGACCAACGCGACGACGCCTCGGGACACAATTTTCCCGCACATCCCGGCGCTCATAATGGTGCCAGAGGTAAAAATACTAATTAAACAATTTCCCAATTCCGGTATCATCGTTGTTTCCCGCGTTTTTAGCATCGCGCCGATTCCAAACGTTCCGAGCAAATAGTGACATCTATTGATCAGTTTTATTGTCAACTAACGACTAAAAATAATTCGTCAAAAATATTTGAAGAATACAATAATTTTTACTGTTATAAATATTTATTGTCAAATTGGTGATACTTAATAACAGGTTAAAAATAGGGTATATCAATTATCCATTATAAATATCTACATATCACAACTGGCGGATACAGAAAATATGCCAGGGGATTACCTTTAAATTATATAAAATATAGGTCCAACATAATAAGCTGTGAAATTTTAGTAGAAATAATTATTTTTTCGTGTATGTATCGATTTTATTTAAATAACACTCACATAAAAAACGTAATATGTATTATAAACATTATTAATAAACAGTTACATATAGAGAAAATTTTCAATCATTGATACCTTTAAATTCTTCTCATGTGATTACATGATCGTCATGGTCATCAGATATCAAATGAAATGTGATTAAAATTACATTATAACTGAAGACTTTTAAAATTATTTTCTTTTAAGTTTTTATTTAGAAAATATTAAGGCTGTAGGAACCGTAAAAATTAAATAGAATAAGTCACAAAAATCATTTTGAAAAATATCAATGTAACTAAATATTTAATTTTGTTAATTTAATTAAAACACGCATGTATTGTAGTTATAATGTATTTGCAATGGTATGTGTAATAATCATAATAATATTCAGTATCAGTTCGTTTAATTAAAACCATAAACCAAATCCGTAGCTGTTTTTGCTTAGACTTGAATATTAACCAAAATGCTGTCATACAAGAAAATAACAAACATAAGCAATCATCTACTTTAATGATAAAATTCCATTAGTGCCAATGTGGTAAAAAGTGGTCAGGCCCATAATTTGAATAAACGCTTACCGTTTGCCTTTTATGGATCACATTATCAAGTTGTTTGGTACTCCAAAAGAAGATAAAATTATCTTCATTCGATCTCCCAATCTAAATCACGGCAGAAATGCAAAGATAATTCTACATATCTAACGCACGATCAAACATGGAAATGCCATTATCTTGAGGCTAAGGCAGTGACATCTCGTGGGATAGGCTATTTGAACGATGTCTACGGGCGCCAGTTTTGAAAGGGTGGCAAACTGTAATAGATATTTTTTTCGTGATAAAATTCTTAAATTACTTGCATTTTAATCGTTTATCTAAGCATATTTTTGTATTATTAGTGATCCAGGATAGCGTAATTATACACAGGGCTTAAAATTTCCTACAACAATTATGCCAAAAAGCGTAAATTATAAGACAACTCAGTTAAAACGAACATGCCATAATAATAAATTCATCAAGTTATATATTATATTAACAATTGTTATGTAACTAACCAAATCATTGGTTGATATAAAAAATCATTTACCGAAGATAAATGGATTCGGTATACAGGAAACAAGCCATTAACCAACTCAATCATTTAAAAAAAATGTTTAACATCTTTGAAGAAATGCCAATTTCCATTATATTGGACTTTTTAGTACAATCACGACTTTACTCTGTATTTTAGTGGATCGCAATTTCTTTTATTTTAAGGAGACAACACTATTGCAGTGTAATACTAACTGAGCTCATTTCACTTTTACGATTCTGTAAGAAATGTAGAATATTACAACGCATCATATTAGATTTTTCTTAAAATTCCACTTGACTCACTTTACCTCTAATGAGCTTATTATTATTATGTTGGAAAATACTTGCCTAGATTCTAGATTGGCAAAATTAGATATTTCTGAATTTTTTTCCACAAAACACTTTTGTGTAAATAATGAGTGGGAAATTTTTAACTCACCTCTATACTTATCTTTTATACTACTAATATTTTTAATTAAGTATTTTGGTGGAAATGTTTTCACCGATCTTAGTAAAAATCGTGCATAAAATGTCTATATTAGTATTTCATGATGATAGTAACGATTCACAGACCCGTCGATTCGTCCCTATTATGGCTCAAGGGGCGGAACATTTCCTAGGGACGCCCCTGAGTAGAGGTATCGAGTAATAATTTCCTACAATTGTAAACAATCAACTACGCGAAGATTGTAGACAAGTAGGGGGTCTTATTCGAATACAGTTGCAGCTTCTGTGGATAAAAGCGCCCTAAGGAAATATTCAATACATACGATTTAAATTGCAAATGTTTTCTTAAAACACGACCAGGCTTGAATTCATTTCTTGTTGTATATTTCTCCATGCCTTTTTGTCTAGAGAATCGTGATGGTGCCTCAATGTCATATCACATTCCGATACCCTTTTTGACATTGTTTTGAATGTTACAATGGTGTTCTTTTCGTGTTTTGATTGGTAAGAAGCCTACGCTTTTCTGTTCGGAATGAAAATCGATTGTTAACGTCATTCTCATTGTCACTGAGCCACGTTTTCGCACCGTTGAAAAATCGTATCATTAAGTTTTCAATGGGCATACTCAAATGTATCTCAATGAATGAAATTGGACCACTCGTTAAATCAACGTTTATTTTAATAGCTCTAGCTCTATGATAGAAAAAATCGTAGCATTTAGGCTTTGCTATCACCAAAACCACCAGCCACAGCCGTACGTTTTGAACTATTATAGCAGACGTTTTACGTTGCGTGACAATGTTACTCTTATGTTTATTGTTGAGATTGTTTCGGGAGCAGCAAAAAATCTGTTTCATGCAAATCCCTAGCTTAACAAATGTCTATACGCTCGCGTATGTTGCAAATTTGAGAAAAACACTATCGTTAAAATGATCAACGGGTCTGGCAGATGATCGAACCGACTTGAGCAGTGGTGGTGGTGTCCGTTTTATAAAAGAAATCCACTTTTCAATTATTGAATTTATATTTTGGTCCGATATTGATGATACTAACTGCTTCTCTACACTCAACATAGCAAGAGCACGTCTTGTATCATGGTACAAACGGTCATCAAAGAGATATGCCTTTTTACAAATTAAGATATATCGTCAGAAACTTCTAAAGAAGTGTTATTTATTCTAGGCAATAAATTTCTTTTCGTATATTTTTTTTAATATTCTTATGATTACTTCTTCTTTTTTACAATATCTACGAATCCCTGAATCAATTAAGAAGAAAAATAACATCGATATTTTTACCTTAATACTTTTATGTATAAAATTGTTTAATGTTCGAATTGCTTTATAAACTCTTAAAACTGTAATGATTTCTAAACGTAGAATGATTGCCACAAATGTCTTTGCAAGACAACAGTTTTGAGACTACAAATTTAAGACTTAATAACTATATTATCTTTATGAACTGAATCATTAAATTCTGTTATGCAATCACCATCTGAAATGTTTTAAGAAGCTAGATACTAACAGCACAAAAAAAAGTCCAGTAAACCATAACATGAAAATTATAATGAGATTTTATTTACTTTGCTCAAAGCTTGTACACAATATGACTCTCGCTTTAAATAGTCGATACAACATACTGTGTAAATAAATTACTTTTGTCATTCTCCCTAAGTGCTCGACATCCATAGACCCCCTACTATCGGTCAATGCTCTCTATTATCCATACAAGTAACAAAATACTATCATTGATTTCCACTTAAGGGATTTATATTGATTATGTAAATCTTTTGAATTATTATAACTTAAGAATATTAATCCTCAGTGAGTCTTAGTGCTTAAGTCTTTTAAGTTACACAATAAGAAATAATATATTTGACTTTAAGAATAATAAAATATATTTTTATTGCGTGACCACTCTATTGATCAAATGTAAAAATAAGTCAACAGCTTAGATCGATTTTTTAGTATTTTATCCGTTTTCTTTGACTAAGACATGATTTTACTTTAAACATGCACATTCGGTATAATAATATATGTACATTCATTTTTTTCATGACAATATATTATTTCTACGGCGATGAAGAGTCGTCTATAAATAACGTCGTTTAATTTTGGGATATGGTTTGACAAATCACACATTTTTTTTTGTAAAATTATTTCTCTTTTTGACTTCATTGAACTCTCTCATATATTGATAATTTACATACAATTTTGTTATACTACCACAAATTATGAATAAAATCACAATTTCTTTTGTACATGTAAATTTAAAATTCCTTAATTCTAAGCATAAGAAACAGATGATAATTTGTCTTACGTGGTTTTCTAGCATATATAAAATATACCGCTTATTGTAGGCATTACACCAGGTATGAATAAAATTGGTTGTTGTAATTTTTTTTTCTAGAAAAGTATCTATGAAAATTTAAGTCATCATGTTAGAACTTCATTATAAATGTCGGATTATTAATATTTTCAGCGCATTTTTTACAGATGATTAATCTCTCAGAGATACAAGTTTTGATATTCTTGTCAAGACCTCAACATGTTTCCAGTGTTATCACCAATTAAGGCAGTAATTAAATAAAAAAAATTATCTATGTCCGCTCCCAATGTGGAGCATATGGCCTCCTAATGGAGGTATCTCTACAGAAGTTTTTTCTACGAGAAATGCTTCTTACTCAATCGCTCAACCTTACTTTTTTCAAAGTGAGTAAGTAGTAGGAAAATAATGATAAGGCTAGAACAGGACTAATGGTTGACTTATCGCTATTGCTACACACAGTTATTAAAGGATCAGAAGGATGGGAGGAGAGGTAATAATCTGAAATGACATCACAAAAACTCAGTCTTCGATTACAACTTTGAATTGAAAAATTCTCAAATTCACTGTGTTTTGACCGGGAATCAAACCCAGACCTGCGTGATCGGTAGAGAACCAACTGGGCCACAGCAGGCGACAATTAAATATTATAATCTGCAATAATGAAAAATATATGAAATAAAAAGTAGTCGTGAGCTATGAAAAAAAAAGATAATAATATTGCTTATTCAAAATCGAATTTATCATAATATTATATTAAAGAATTTACGAGTAACAATTCGGAGAATCATCCGGAGACTGGTGTAAAAAAAATCATGTTTTCACTGATTATAAAAATTTCAACGCGTCACGAAAATCTTTTTAAAATAACATTGATTTTTTTCTTCCTTTGTTACACAGAACGCCAAGCGGGGAACAGAACTGGACTACATTGTCGCTAGAAAAAATCCATTACAAACTAAACCTGTTTACCTGGAACTTTGGGTAAGTGAGAAAAAAATACATTGATTATTTGAGCTTTATTTTGATCGCGGTAGAGGCATTTGCTTACACATTACGTGTGATAAAAGCATCTCTCACAATCGAAGCAGTTTTGTCTACTAACTGTCAACATGTCGCGTTGCCTGCTGTGACAGATAATATAAAACCCGAATGTTTTTTATATAGACGAATGATAAAAGGTTTTTAGCTGCTGTTCAAAATGCAATGTACAGCTACATCATGTTGTGCAGAATGTATCAAATGTTTTGTATTACTTTGAATATATAGTGAGTATATTTAACAGTTAGCTGTCTTGCTAACAACGGTACCTATTACGAATTTGACTTTTTTATAATTGCATAAATTTGAATCGTTCAAATTATGTACATTCACACAGATTATGTCACTAACGACCCGGGTTTCGCATTTCGACAACTTCAGGCGTTCAAGTGCACGGATGAACTTGAACTGACGCTTAGTAAATGGATGTTTCGTGTTTATATAAGAAATAAATGTATCATTGAGGTTAAAGCCATTGCTGGCGAAAAGGATTTGCCCATGGGAATGTCCACAAATTTGAATGGTGAGTAGTTTTAAGAATTATATTTATTTTGTTTGTCGGAAAAAGTCTTATGATTATATTTATATAGGGTAAAAAAGTGGAGAGCCAGGCATGTGTAGCATTTCATTTAAAATCGGAAGACTGTTCAATTGCGCTCTGTTTATTTCCAAAATTTCTATAATTGCATTATATTATGCAAAGAGTGTTTAAATTGTAGTATTTTCCATACGTTGGAATCTTACAAACGTGATTTATTACGATAGCATTTTGGTAGTACACTACCTATAATGCTATAAATAAATGCTGTCTTTTGTGACATAACGGTAGAGTTTTGCGTCTGAAGATTCATGCCTAATATCAAATATTGATTATTAAATTTGACATTTAAAATTTTAAATTCGTATATCAAAAGATTATTCAGCTTTTAAATAGTGTATTTTGTAGTCTCAAAAAAGTAATATGAACAATCAAAATACAAAAATTATCGGAAGCATAACACACGAGCCACAATTGTGCTTGCCCATTAGTTCTGTATGGAGGTTAAGTCAAACAAAGGAGTGATATTGATAAAAATAATATAACCGCTGTATATTAGATAAAACCTATGTTTTTAACTGTAATATAATGAATTTTTACGTAATATACTTACTAGGGATTGCAATACCGATATTACAGAAACCGGAATCCCGGTATTCATAATTGTTTTTCAATACTGGTATTTTTATATTTTCGAAGCCGGTATTAAAAACTAATCAAATCCGATTTTTAATGTAGATAAACTATGACATATTGTATTAAAAAAACACAATATTCTTTTGTACTTATTTCCACATATTGTAATAAAATTGTTTGCGATTAATTGAAATCTTTTAAATTTTAAAAAAACTTAAGGATATGTATAATATTCATTGTGAAAATTACCCGTTTATGAAATATTTTATGATGGCGGTATTTGATATGAAATATCGAAACCTCGATCTTTATTTACTCATCCAATGTTGCAATCTCAATTGATCGTATTATTTTACATTTTTTTTAAATACCGCTATGGATATTCACCATACAAGTATTTAAAATAAAATACCGAAAAACTAACCTTGATATATTCGTCTGGCATTGTAATTTCAAATACTTACTATCAAAATTGTAGATTTGATTCCTAGCATGTTACCTGTAGAATTAGTCTTTTTGGATCCGATTTTAAGATCATTCTGTGATTAGCTGTTTTAATGTTCACCCTAAACCTTACGATAAAAATCAGGCCATAACAAACAAACTCATTTATTTTTCTAAAGCCTGGTTGATCAAGTATTTTTTATGTCGATTGGTATCGGTCCACGAAAGATTTGAATATTTAAATTTAATTAGCATCTAGATTTTTGTGACTGGGAAGAATCTCTCGTTAATTAAGACATTATTTTCGTTTGATTTTTAGGGCTCAGCGTTATTCGCTATCCGACAGAAGATCGTCGCGCCTGATAGAACCGAGGGCACGATTTTTTTGGTCAGGCCGTTGGACTTCGAGGCACAGTCAATGTATCATTTGACCGTCTTGGCTAATGTAAGTGATATTTTTAATTATATATTTAAAAATGGTGATTATCGCTAGCACTCTTTTTGTATGAAAACAAATAATACTATTCCCTTTACAACGTTGTAAGAGTTTTTTTTTATAATAGAAAAATCGCAAACGCTTTTTGTCACTTAGGACACTCTATAGCGGCGGAGACCTTTTGATATTTTCGTTTCGTATCGAGTTGCTTTGCATTCGCTTTGATTTCGTCCACGTATGACATACAGTTAGCGAAAATCAAACAACACATTTTTCTGTAAGAATGATTCATAAATGATATTTCAAGACAATCACTTTTGAATGTTTTGACTTCATTACATAACGTTGGTAATTTTGTTTATTAATTTTTATTGCATCCAATCAGCTCGTAAGCTATCGGCAATTATTTTTCCAATACTAACGACAAGCGCAAAACTAATCGATGCATTTGTTTGTCATCAATTAAAGTACACATTTTGATTCTTGAATTAATTCTTCTTTGGATGCAACAAGATTGAGTAAGTCACATTTTAATTTTTTTCATTATATCTTTTTTAATCACAGTAGTTCCCATGCAGCTCTGTATCGGGTCACTAATATGAGGAGTAAATTCGTGTATTTTCTTGCTTGTTATTGCGCTGTGAAATGCATCCGTGAAACAGCGGCTGCGTACACATAACAGGTGGTGGTGGGACAATCAACATTTCAGAAAAAAAAAACTGTACTTATTGTAGTTGTTAAGACTATGAGTGACTGGCTTCAAATGATTCATTGAATGTTTCATTTACCAAGCTGCAAGATAATCGAATAAATAATTACGTTTTTAACCACCGGTTATCCGCCTGCAGGACGCGTACGCGGAGCCCAACAAGGATACCAGGAACATAGCAGGGATAGAAGTCGTAATCGTGGTACAGGACGTCCAAGACCAGCCGCCCGTGTTCACTTCTGCGCCCCCGGTTACTCAACTCCAGTCAAATCTAGTTCCCGGAGACATCGTGGTGAGGGTTCACGCCGAGGACGGCGACAAGGGAACGCCCAGACAGATTCGATACGGACTCGTGTCGGAAGGAAACCCTTTCACGCCGTTTTTTAATATAAATGAAACAACAGGTACGTGATACTATTACTCGTTACCTTTTTTATTTTATTGTGCCCTGATACTTTAATGTGAATTACGTGAAAAAAACAACAGTATTTTTTATTTGAATACCGATTCTTTTGGTAACTTTTATAGGATTTTGCTATTATATTCATTCTGTTATCGAAATTCCGTACTATTTTCACTGTGCTAGTAGAAAATGACAATTTTCCCGCAGTAGAGTAGAAAAACAATAAAAAAAATGGTCAATACATTGACCGTATTTATTATTTCCTTCATAATTAATTAATGAATTTGAGTAATTTAATTAAAAAGGGTTGATTTTTCTTTCATATTACGCTTTACCATACTCTATCTTCAATGTTTCAAAAATAATAATATTGAGTTACCTAACAAACATTCAAAAAGTGATTTGTCACAAATTTTTAAATTACCGTTTAATATCATTTCTGGTAGTCCAGTATAAAATCTATGAATGTAAATCACAATTAGTGTTCAAAAAAGGTTTTTTCATATAAAAATTAAATCATAAAGTTGACACATTCAGGCAAACCGTAATTTCTACAACACTGAAATCATCATTTCCCAAGCATTGTATTTGTGTGACAAATCACTTTTTGAATGTGTTTATTTTGCTCCTTAATATTGTTTTTGATTGTTTCATATAAATTAGAAACTTCGACGTACTATATTATTACAAAAGGTAATTATAATCATAAAATAAATCATACATTT
Organism: Himalopsyche anomala; assembly: GCA_031772345.1. Lineage (NCBI taxonomy): Eukaryota > Metazoa > Arthropoda > Insecta > Trichoptera > Rhyacophilidae > Himalopsyche > Himalopsyche anomala. The sequence goes on from CM062828.1 coordinate 6,836,588, forward strand.
AATTTGGCTTTTCCCGTGTATTTTACATATAAGATTTAACATATTCTTCTTGTAACAGACGTAGCCCATAATTATTATCGAAGAAATATTGCAAAAAGTTATAAAGTAATAGTATTTTTTAAAAAAAAACACGCATTAGTATGATGTAATTATGAAAGAAAAAAAGTGTCACAACATAGTAATAAATTATTATGTTATTTAAATAATACATATTTCCTTCGACGGCCATTTGTTTCCCTTTGTTACGGCTTGGGAGGCGAAGACTGTGCGCTAGCCTCCCTTGTAAGTCGCGGAATAAATTACACTCAACTGACCTGCTTACATAATCAAAATACCCTGCAAAGCAACGTTAAGTACCTCCCATAATTCTTGCTTCGAGGGTAGGTGTAAATAGTTTGTGGAGGTAAGACGTGTGGCTTGTGTAGGTCTGACAAACAGACGATAGGAAGCGAAGATAGCTATTAATACGACTAGTAAATTTTCCTCAGAGTACTATCGTAATATATTCAATACATTACAAACTTAATAGAAATAATATAACTCACCGATGTAGCATTTAATTTTATTTATAGAAAAGAATTATAAAACTGCAATGTTTTATGATTTTTATTGATATTATTATAATTACACAATTGTAAGTTGGTGAAGAAATGGATGATTCTGATATGATCCTAGGCATGCAATCTTCATGGCCAGTCTAAACTATTTTACACTCCGCTCTAAAATCGTTATAAGTTTTTTTTATTATTATTTGGCTGTTGAATTTTAATTTCCGAACAAATTTAGAATGTAATAATGGCCATTGGACGATTTGTTGCTGATTTTTAGTAGGATAGAAAATAAAGGAAACCAAATTACATACATATATAATGTGTATATTTATATATTTTAAATCCATATCTGCTCCCAATGTAAATCATATGGCTTCCTAATTTAAGAATCTCAACAGATTTTTTACAAGGATTGCTTGTTACTCAAGCATTTTTGCAAAGACAGGACTAGTAGATAGCTACTCCATGCTATTTTAGGAAGGGAAAGATTAGAGGGAATTTTTAGAAATTGAAAATCGATGGGGAAAAATGACGTTCGTACTGGGATTCTCGAACATATACTCACTAAGCGAGGTTTGATTGTATACCTATTTTTTTTTCGTATCGGGCAATGCAATATCAACGATATTATTTTTGTCTACATTAAATTAAATCTAAACTTCATTTTTGAATCTTACAATGTTGAAATCTATTGTCTGAAAAGTAGACGATAATGAATTCATAATGTAACTGCTATCATGAATTAGAAATTGTAATTCATTTTGCTTTGAATAATCACATATCATTTACATGCACGAAACGAATAATATTAATACAACAGTCATTGTGGAATGTTACACACAAACAATTACTACGGCTAAAACACAATGTGTTGATTATAACGTGTAGGCTCTAATAAAAGGGAATGGAAAAACTGTGGTTCGCTTAGTGTCTTGCGGTCTACCAGATATAATATGTATAAAGAAAATGGTTAACACTTCTGTTTTACTATATTGTCACAATCTTCGAAGACAGACAGACATACGTGCGTGACAGATTTTTGATTGTGCCCACATAA
>CM062828.1:6838295-6923656 GCA_031772345.1 Himalopsyche anomala
TGTCTTACACTTGGTTGGAGGGCCTTGTGGATTACTCCAATTGCCCTTTCGTCTGATGTTGGGGTTTTTATTTAATTTTTTCCCCTTTTTAGTGTTGATTCCTGTCTCTTTTTATTGTAATTTTTTTTTTTTTTTGAGTGAGACAGGATGATCATATATATTGTTTTTTTTTTTTTTTATAATAAACAAACAAGAATACAGTGAGAGAGAATACAATAGGAAAAGAAAAATAACAATAGAAAAAGAAAAATAATAATAGTAACAATAATATTAAAATAAAAGAAATTGCGTGCGAGATCGTGGTTGTTATTAGGTCGTTGTTTTGTTGGCGTTGGTTGACACTGTAGGGTGATTCATTTACCTCGAGCAGCATTATTATGTTTAGTGGAGAAATGCTTATCTGTTTGTGAATATGTATTTTTTGGGAATTTATTTAATTTTTTATAAATTCCGTGTAGTCCCTCTTTTTTTTGTTTTTTACCCTCGAGAGGATGTCGAGCCTACAGTGTTGGCGTGTGTCGTATGTCGGGGGTGGTTTATGACGTCACCCCGGTTTATACGCCATTTTGTGGCGTACCAGCATTTAGATGATGGGGTCGGGGGGGAGCTAGGGGGGTTTGAGGAGGAGAACCTTCCTTGGCCGTGCTATGTCGGTGTGTGGGTATTTTATGTAATCGTTTAGTAACGATTTGATAGTGTCGTTTGGGTGATCTGCCATGTCGCTGTAGAATTTCTTCGACAGCTTCATGACGTGTCCGAGTATGGTGTCTGTTTTGGTGTCTCTGTGGAGAGTGGTATTTCGAACGTACCAGGGTGCGCCTGTTATCATTCGTAGTGATTTGTTTTGTATAGTCTGGAGCGTCTGGATGTGTTTCATGCTTGCGTATGCCCATATCGGGCATGCGTAAGTCATGATTGGACGAGTTATCGCGGTGTACAAGAGTAGCTTGCTGTTTATTGCAAGTTTACTTTTGTGCCCAATCATCGGGTAGAGTTGGCCCGTGACTTGGGATGCCTGTTTTTTTTTTACAGATATATGTCTGTTGAAATTTAGTCGCGAATCAAGTGTGAGGCCGAGGTATTTTACCGTTCGTGCCCACGGAATGTCTGTGTTTCGCATCCGGATGCGTTTGATGTTCTTAACGTGTCTATTTGGCCTGCGACTGAAGGTTATTGCAGTGCTTTTTTCTGGGTGTATTTGAATGCGCCAGTTGGCGCACCAGGCTTGGATGTCCGCACTTGCCTTTTGTACAAGTGCGGTGGCTCTATTTCTGTTTAGTGATCGTGCTAGGATCGCTGTGTCATCTGCGTACTGCGCGACGATCGTTTCGTTTATCCCGGGTATGAAGGCGGGTAATGGGATGTCATGAGTATATAGATTGTACAACAGGGGCGATAAGGCGGACCCCTGTGGCACACCGGCTGTCGGCGTACGCGTCGTCGATAGTTCGCCGTTAACTTTAGCGCGGAAAGTTCTGTTGGTCATAAATGAGTTTATAATTTTTAACATTGGACTTTCGAGGCCGGCCTCGGAGAGTTTGACTATCATACCTTCTATCCAAACCTTATCGAAGGCTTTGGCGATGTCGAGAAATAGGCCGGTGGTGAAACATCGGCGGTTGAAACCTTCGCTGATGAATTCAACAACTCTGAGTAATTGGTGGTTGGTGGAGTGTCTGTGACGAAAGCCGTGTTGCTCATCCGGGATGAGTTTTTTTTCCGTCACAAACTCTTCCAGGCGGGATTTAATTACACGTTCCAATAGCTTTCCCATTGTCGGGAGTAGGCTAATGGGTCTGTGATTTTCTGGAATCTGGTGTGGTTTGCCCGGTTTCGGGATTAAGATGATGTCTGCGGCTTTCCAGGCGGGTGGAAAGTGTTGGACGGCTAGGCATGCGTTTATGATCGTTGTTAGTGCTTTGACACCGTTCTCGGGAAGGTGTTTCAGCGCATTGTGCTTTATTTCATCGTTGCCAGGGGCTTTACGATTGGATAAGCATTTGATTCTGCATTCAATCTCGCCCGTGGTTGCGGATGCGATGGAAGTCGCGGTCGGAGATGTTGTGATCTCTTCAGTGATTTTGATATATTTGGCGGTTACTGATTCTATGCGTGTTTTAAGCACGTGGTCGTTTTGATTGAATTCATTCGGAGAGAATTGTTTCTCGAGTGATTCCGCGAAAGTTTCTGCTTTTTCCGCGGCTGTGAAGACCGGGCCATTCGGACCGTTAAGCGGTTGGATGGGGCATTTTTTGTGTCTGACTGCTTTGCTGAGGATCCAGAAGGGATTGCTTCCTTTGGTCATACCCTTTAGGTATTTGCCATAGGAGGAGTCTCTGTGCTCCCGAAGTTCGATTTTGATCTCCGCGGTGAGACGGTTTTTGAGCGTTCTTGCTGTGGGATTGGCGTGCCGGCGCCATTCCTTAGCCGCTCTGTTTTTTTCCCGAATTAGGTTTTTAATTCTAATTGGGATATCTGGTCGGTGGTCTTCCACGGGGACTTCGGTCGTGGCGGATTCTTTCGCGGCGCGTATGGAATCCGTCAGACCGGCAATTGCTCTGTCTATGTCTGCCGGATTGGCGAGACTAGCAGAGCTGTGAAAATTGTCTGAGAAGTGAGTGCTGAAATCTTCCCAGGAGACTTTGTCTCTGGTTTTTTTTGGCACGATAGCCAGTGGATCGAGGGGGTCAGCTAAAAATAGAAGGACCGGCCGGTGGTCTGAGTTTAGTTCGTGAACGACTCTGATTTGCGGTGTGTGCGACATCGCTATTAATAATGCAAAATCGAGCACATCTTGTGTGTTCGTTGCAGGGTGATATAAGGTTGGCTCAGTTGGAGCAGCAATGACGGCGTTGTTATCTAGTGCAAATTTGTAGACGGCTCGGCCACGGAAGGTGGTCCGACGGCTATTCCAGGCTGAGTGTTTTGCGTTGAAGTCCCCAGCAATAACGGTGGCGGGGATATCATTCAACAGCAGATCGTTTAAGTCTGATGCTGCCAATGTTGATCGGTGTGTCGGAGGGCAGTATACAGATATTAACTGTATTTTACCTGCATTTTTTGTATTAATACATATCGCGGTTGATTCTAAGTTGCAAGAGTTTAGTCGCGGTTTCTGGATAATAGCACAATGGTCGATGTGTGATTTTACTACGATGGCGGTTCCTCCGCCTTTCGCGTGCGTCCGGTCGGTCCGGTGCGTACTGTAGTTCGGGAAGTTAATCGGTGTCGCGGGTTTCAAAAACGTTTCATTGACGAGTAATGCGTCAATGTCGTGTGTTCTAAGGAAATTTTGCACTTCGATTTTATCGTTACGTAAGGTACCGTTTGCGTTCCAGAACGCTATCTGCAGTGATGTAGGTCTAGTTTTAATGTTGGCCATGGTTAGTTAGGGAGGTGGTCTGGTAGTAGAAGTCGCATACGCGAGCGATGGTTGCTTGGCTACGCGCGATTGAGTCCTGGAGTTCTCTTACGAGTTCTTCCAGGGCCCTGTCACGTGCGGCTTCGCGTGGGACGGGGGGAGTATAATGCTTGGTACTCACATTGGGTTTTGGTGTCGGTCTCCTTTGTGTCATGTCTGCAACTTTGGCTGCCCAAGGAGTGCTTGTTCGCTGTTGCTGATTTTCTCGTCCGGCTGAGAGGTCTTCGTATCTTCGTCCTGTGTTAGACGGCAGTGCCGGCCAGTTCTCGGCTCGCTGTATAGGTCTGCCCGCAAGTGGATGGCTGGGGCAGCCCCGGTAGTTCGCCGGATGCTGGCCGGAGCAGTTTGCGCAAGTGGCTGGACCGTCCTCTCGTTTTTTGTTGCATGAGTCGGTGCGGTGGTCCTTGCCGCACTTTACGCATTTCGGCTGTGCGTGGCATCCAGTCTGGGAGTGTCCGAACATTTGACAATTATGACATTGGCCGAGTTCGGTTTTCCGTTTCAGCGATTCTGCTGAAACGTTGTAGTTTCCAAGTTTTTGGATCGCAAATGTTTTTCTCCCTTCTTCGGTATGTTCTATGTCGAGCAGCATGAGGGCCATTGGAGTCCTGGATTGGCCTTTTTTCATCCTCTGTGCTCTGATGATCGGGTATCCTTCTTCCCGCAGCATTTCCTCGACCTGCGAGTCCTCGAAGTTTTCGGGGATACCCTTAAGTACTATCTTGTACGTTTTGTCTTCTTTAAGGGTGTAGCAGTGGAAGGAAATTTCTCGTTTGTCTAAGAAGTAGATTATTCGTCGGTAGATTGTGCTGTTATCAGTATTGACTCTCAGGGAATCTTTCTGATCTGTTGCAGAAAATCCTGAGAGTCCGGCCAACTTCAGATCCTTTTCAAGGATAGAGAAGTCTTTTTTTCTGTGGATAATTATTGGGGGCGTTTTTTCAGAGTTTTTGTCTCGGACGTAGTTGTCCCCATTTTTAGTGGTAGTTGGTGGCTGTGGGGTGGTTTTGGCGTTTGTAGTTGTTGGGATAATGAGAGTTGTCTGTGAGGCGGTGCGTAGAGTTGAGGAGTCTGGTGGGTTTTTGGCCGTTTTTTTAGCTGCTTTTTTTGTGCGGCGGCTGGGTATGGTTTTGAAAGTTTCTGACTTATAGTCTTCGTCTTCTTCCGATCTAATTTTTCTTTTGAGAGGTTTGTTTGTTCGTGGTCGTGATGAAGAATGTTGCGTGTCTGAGGATTCATTGGCAGACTCGTCGCAGGCCATGTCCTCCCAGTTGAGATCCGGGGTCTGTGCGTTTTTTTTCTCTAGGATTTTTTTGAGGTTGTTAGCCTTTTCATCGGTTTCAGTGTTTGGTGAGAATGCCATGCATAGCAGATGGTGAAGTGTTAGAAGAGACTCAACAGAGATAAGGCCTTTTCCATCCTTTCCTGTATGGAGAAGGTCCGTGATCTTGAATAGAATGGAGTTCGGCTGGGTCTTTTCGGTAATATTAATAGGCTCCGAAGCTCTCTTTTGCTCTTCAGGAGTCAGGTCGGGTAGTTGTTTATGATCGTCTATCGGTGCGGTCGGTTTGTTGTTTTCAGACATTTCGATTATTGTTGTAAGGCTTGGTCGGTGTGAGCGGGTAGTGCTGGCTTGTGCGGTTGTTTGTCTTGCGGGTGAGAAGTTCGAAAGCGGAGGTCGGTGTTTGAATGGCTGTGGTCGGTAGGTTTAGTATTGTTGTCTAGATTTTGTGGAACAGTAGCGATAGTGGCGGTGTGCACTGGTCTGCTATCTGATCGTGACTGAGATTCGAAACACATTGCAGTACTTTAACAGTACTTGACGCAGTGGCGGTTCGTGACCTAAAATCTTGGGTGGGCTAAAGAAAAGTTTAGCATTGTATACTATTTACGAAATTGTGCATGTTTCCACTTCACTTTGTACATTAATCTACAAGCAAATTAACAAATACTATGACACTACTGCAAAGCATAAATTATTATATAATAAAATCAAAGCTAATGTAAGTATGAAATAATAAAACACAATCGAGAGTATTATTGTAGGTAGACATAGCATTGCTTTATATAGACAAATCAAAACAAAGGTATAGTATCAATTTGCGAAAGGTTAGTTACGTTTAGAAATGTATTTCCTTTTTTCAGCGGTCGAATTGCTGTTTATTTTTATTCGGCCATCTTAAGTTTTTTTTTTTACACATTTTGGGTGAAAAATGCAGGTCAGGCTAAGCCCACCTAGCCCAGTACGTAGAACCGCCACTGACTTGACGTAAAACAAATGACTTACTATATCGATGATCTTTGAGACCGTTAAGCCGATGAAGCTTAGCGGATGAATTGCTGCTCATCCGATGATAATCGGCGCATTTAACGGCTGCCAAGATCAATTTCCTCGAATCCCGATTACTCCATTTGTTGTGTTGTGATAGTAACGGCGGCCGTGCTAAGTGGATGGATAGCGTACAGTAATATTATAATATCCACGGCCCTACCGGTATTTTTACTTTCGTTGGAACTGGTTTGAACCGAGGTAACCCACGACACCCGACGGGCCAGCGTGGGACGTACATATTCATAAAATTATATATAGGAAATAAACAGAGCCGTAACGAAACGAGACTAGTTTCACGCAATATAACTTTTTTTACTAACCACGTCTCCTCTTAATGTATTGTATGTGAACTCCTGTTTTACTATTTTTTATTTTTTATTTATGTCCGCTCGCAATGTGTAGGAGATGGCTTTCTAGTGGAGGTATCAAAGAGGCACAAAAAACGTTTTTTTGATGATTTCTGGCCAGGCTTAAAATATGAAATCTATACAACCTTGAAGTGCGCTGATGTTTTATTGACTCAATTTAATATTAATTTAGTAAGTTCCTTTTTTTTTTTACTATGTCCGCTCCCAATATGGACTCCTAATGGAGTTTATTTCAACATAAATGTTTCTACGAGAACTGCGTGTTACTCAGTTGCTCAACCTCTCTTTTTCCAAAGAGAGTAGGAATAGAAGGGCTAAGACAGGACTAGTGGTAACTAATCGCTCTTGATACGCGCCATTCATAGGATAGGATGGGTGGGAGGAGTTAATTCAAGACATCGCATACATCCATGCCTTCGAACAGAAATTCATAAATCGATTGAAAAATGAATTTATAAAACTGCCCGCACTGGGATTCGAATCCGTGCCCTCCGTAGCGGTAGCCAACTATGTTGACCGCTCGACCACACAGGCGACATGTCCTTAGGAAGAACCTTTTTCCTGGTCGCTATTTTCACATACCCTTCTTTTTTCAACCTTAAAAGCTAATTTTAGAATATTATTCATCATTTACAGATTAGATCGTTTTTATACAACGTGTATTAAGTTGTATACATAGTGATTCTCAAAAAAAAAATGTGCGTTACGTAATTTTACTTTACTACAATCAATTTAATATTGTTGAAGGTACAACAATTTTTTCTTACTTTTTGTGTATTTATTATTTAACATTATTTCGCCATATAAGAGGTTTATTAAAATATTACTATTCTTTCATTATAGAAAAGCGGTCAATTTAAACATTGTCTCAAAACAATTGAATAATTTGATTATTATCATCATTCAGACCAAACGTTTCTGTTTGACACTCGAACCTCAATGATCCCATTTACAGAAACTATTATTTTACATTGTCGTCAATATTGCCCATAATCCTCATTACGCTCCTTGAATTAAATGTAAAGACAAAAGGTACAAAAGACAATGCCTGTGATAGGTGTTGGTAACAACGTAACCCGTGGGTTAATGTGGTTGCACCGGTGAAATATGCCTCGCGGCCCAAAAAGGTGCATTTGTTAACATCGACAGTATATCGACACCATTGCTTTAAGTTTCTCAGCTATAAGCTTCCCTAGATGATCGCGAACGAAAGCTTATGTTACACAGTTCACGAGCTGAGTACTACAGGGTTCTAAGTGAAAAATTTTGACAAAACAAAAATAGCGATGTTTACCAATAATGGTACTTGGAAGACTGCCGCATTGTTACTTCTGTTTCGTCAAAAAATGTCATATAGAACCTTGTAGTACTCGGTCGCGAGTTATCTGCAATATACATAAGGCTATCTCAAACACATTATAGATGCCTTTGATTATTCTAGATCAATGTAAAATAAAAATATCGCACGGAATTCTAATTTTACAAAACATCTTTCGGAATAGAACCAGCGGTGGGCTGTCAATATGTTAACAAAGGGCTAGCTTAATATCAAAGCAATTATCGGTGTTCTGGGAAAGGAGTGACTCTTCACTCCTATGCAATTATATGCAATACTTAAATAAGCAATCGATTGTAACTTAATACACTTATAACATGTAATAATAATATGCGATTTACCATAAACTTATCAATCTAAATGGCTACAAATGTTCTACTGCGTATTCTGAAGCTTTCGTAGATAATATATAATAGGTTAGAAATTTCAGTTATATGCTAATTTGATCTGAGAATATTATTTCCTCTTAAAGTAACAAGGAGCTCGCCGGTCTTGGTGAAAATTAACAATGGACTCGCGCGAGCCCCTTCGAGCCCTCCAGCACACCCCTGAATAGAACCAAAAGTAATTTACTGTTGATAAATTCAAGAAACTCGCATGCAATATAAAACAAATCTGACTTTGTTGCTTCACTTGTTGTGTTACAAATTATTACACATGTTTCGCTTCTTTAAGAAGCATCATCAGACAGAACATCAGAAGGTTTAGATAAAAACTTAAATTTATTATCTGGGCTTCTTTTTTCTTTTCTACATTACAAACATTGATAGTACTAAATACAAATTTATTATTTATATAAGGTACGATAAATTTCAAAGGAAATATATCCAACAATAATTGAATTACAATAATGCTTTACAATAAGATATCCGCTTAATGATCAGAATGTTTAAAGTTTCTTCATCAAATTGATTTCGAGAGATTAAAAAAAACTGCCACAATGCCAATTTTAATTTTAACAGCTTAAAATCTTAAAGTATTTTTATATATAATTTTAAATAATACATATTTACCATTATGATTGGTTTCAAAGCTTTTCAATGACACATACTATTTTTATTGAAAAACTTACTCAGTTTTTATGCCATAATCCGTTTTGCGTGCACTTTTTCGTTCGATATAAATAATATTATCCTTTTTACTGTTTTGGGTAACGTCAATTTAGAAAACCACTAACAAAATCAATAAAAATATGTGATAGAAAATCAAAAGTTAACACGCAATCGTTTTCTTTATCCTTGTGTGCTTAGTGGAGTGGTTATTTTATTTATAATCTTTGTTGTTTTCTGTGATATATATTATATTATATTCAAACGAAGACAATATATTATATCACTACAATAAATATATGTTTGCTTAACTGGCAGTATGTGTAATGTAATTAATAATTAACCATTTGCAATATTTTTATTTTCATTCATTGAATTTTTTACGAATTTAATTGTCATAAATAATATTGTTTGTTATGAAAAAACCTTTCAATTATCGTTCCGTATAAAGTCCTAGACACAGACGTGTGACCACTTACACTCAATGTATAAAGATTAAGGTCTTGTACTATCCTTACGATACACTTTTCTTCTTTCCTGCTAGATTTTATGTTAGTCAGTCTCCGTCGTCCACGCCTTTAAAATTTATCGCGCATATTTTTAGCACTCCATTTTTTTAAGTTAAAATAAGGTTAAGTATATAATTTATGTTCTTATTCGATTTATACAAGACTTACAATAGCGGCAAAAGAAACGGAAAGTTTCTTAATATCGTTCTTATAGTCACGCAATTCCAGTGTATGTTCTGGAAAGAGGGTATTTAAAAAATATTATGATTCAGCAAATATTACGCCATTTTATTTTACAATTTAAAGCATCCAATTTGTAACAGTTCTACCATTATTATCATAATGATAATACTTGTAGATTTGGATACATTATGTCACATTATCATTTGAAATACACTATCTGACTTTAAAAATTGGATTTATTGTTTTTTACCACAGCTTTATTATTTATAGTATTTAAATATTTTTCATAAAATTGGATATTATTATCTATGCCTTAAAAGATATTAGATGTGTCATCATGGAACATGCTACCAAGCTAGTATAATATTTTTAATTGTTAATTGATCAAAAGGTTCATAATTGATATCCATGATTGATCAAAAGGATGAAGAAAAATAAAAAAAAGAAGTTACAATGGAATCTAGAAAACTTTATTATTATATTGTATTCAATATTTTATTATAAGTATTGTAAGGAGTTCAAAAACGCAAAAAATAGTATTGTGCAGTTTGTATCCAGATTGTTAAAACAAAAGTATCGTATTGTTGTATAATAGTTTCACCAATATAGTCCAAAAACATCTTTTTTTTTCTTTTTCTAAAATCCTACATTTATTTTTATTTTGCGTAACCGAAAATTCATCAATATAATAATAACCTTTCCTTCGCCATGTATATGACTTAATAGTATATTGTTTTTTTTTTGTGAGGAGTTAGTTATCTACAATAATTAATTATTTGAAAATCGTGGTCAAAATTACAGTTAAGTTACGTCAACAAATTTCATGTAAAAAAATGACCTTGGCATTTTCTTTAAAACTATTCATAGTGTTATAAATAATTTTACGCATAAAACCGTAAGTTTAAGCATAAACTAAAAAAATGTGTAATTGAACCAGCGATACGTTACCACGAACATTTAATTTCTGACAGATGCCCTTGTAGCTAAAAAGCTTGTATAAAAAAAAACTAAACCCTTCGATGTGTTTGCTTTTTTTATTAAGTATATCTTGAATACGTATATATTTTTGTTTTATTCTAGCTTACGTATTAATTTACGCTCCGCCCACAAAAAGCTCTTATCGGGAAACTCTCTGCATACTAATAAACCCAAAACTTTTCATGGAAATACGTTGTAGTCACGCCATCTTGGGCTCTGTAAGTGAGTCAGAGAATTCATTTAAAATATTCGGTAGCAATATATTACAGTATTACACCATGCCGCAGAAATGATGGACTATTCCCATTTGTTAAAACCTTGCTCAATATAAATACCTATGAGGTGTTTAAAATTACAGTTTTTCAACCAAAACGGTGACTTACGATTCTAATGATTTTTGTGTCGTAACGGAGAGTTGATGAAAAAACTATACAAGGTTTGTGTAATTAATTACATACTTTAGCGGAAGTAAACGAGATGGTATTTTATATAAATTTACTTTCTTATTATTCTGTGAAAATTTCTCTTCGTATAACAAACAACAAGCACATTCATACATGTACTCCGTTTGCTATTTACAATTCTTAATTAATAGGAAATGTATCGACTGACCTCTTACTTCTTTAGAATAATATTAATAATAAGAATTTCCATAAATCTTAGAACTATGAAATGATTTATTCTATTCTTCTCTAGTAAGTCAAATTCGGATATGTACGTTTGAACATTTTCATTAAACATTTACTTCAAAATACAATTAATTACTCGAAAACATTAATTTAAAAGGGATCTTTATTGTAGCAAGATTTATTTATATAAATAACTAATTTTCATTTTTAAATGTTAAATAATCAACCGGCGCTATAAGTTTTATTTTCAAATATCCCAATAAATAATTCAATACGTCAATTTTCTTAGAAAGAGCATGCGCCAAAATGCACGGTTCTTAAAAGATACAATAAAATTAAAATATTTGTTCTCAACTTTACGAATATTAATTGATCGCAAGTATCAGGAGCGCATATTTGAATTTGGGTGTAATGTTTAAATTATACTTCAGTAAGCGATCAGCGAAGTAACATTGAAAGTTTACAAATTATCAAAAGTAAATTACATATTATTTACATTTGATTAAGATAATAATGATAATAGTCTATACGGCATTGAAAATAATATTACAAATCACATAATAAATATAAATCTGCAGAATTGTTGTTATTTTGAAATTACTTAAATTGTTTTTTTAACTTAATTATTAGTGGAGTCGTGTAAAAAAAAGACGACTCCGACTCCAGCTTTAAAATAAAACACGACTCCGACTCCGAGATTTTTTTTCAATAATTTCATTTTAACTTATATAGGTATATGCATTCCACCAGATCATCTTTAGCCAGCCAAGCATGCAATATCAATTCTTTGGACTATTTTGTTTGAATACACATCATTAAATATATATTTTTTTTTAATTGAGCCGCTCATTTTTTACGACTCCGACTCCGGCCAAAATACCACGACTACGACTCCACAGCCCTGATATTATCAAACAAATGTAACTCCATAAATAGTTTTCATTGTCCGGGAAAGGTTTATGATTACTGTCCAAACTAAACAAATCAAAGTGAAGTATATACTACCCTATCAACTGGTTAAAAACACTTACACAGATAGTAAATTGCATTGACATTCTTTTATATAACTCGCAAAGCACTTATAATCTGTTTTTGCCATCTAGTTGAAGTTGTCAAGCCTGGAACTTTAACGTAAATGGAAGTTGTTTAGTTACTGGAAAGATATTTTGCGGAAATTTTATCCACGTTTGGTATGTAAATTTTTACTTCGTCCGTCTAACATCGCCTTAAATGAGGGTATTGTTAGAAAATTTATCCGTCTGAAACCGTATTTTTCCTCATCTATTCTGTCAACCTAATACTTTGGTTGAATAACAATCGACTCGAGACGGCTGGTCTAAAATTCTGTGTTATCAGTTGCATTGTTCAAAAGGTTTTATTTGATTATATTAATAAATTTTGTTATTTTTTACGTCGAATACAAATCTGACAACTATAAAACATATACATATTGAATAAGTAAAAATTCTTTCTAGCGTTTCATTCTTTCTAGCTTTCGTCTTTTTGCATTCATGTACAATAATTATTTGAGACCAACTGTATTTATATATATTATAATTTAAATAATCCGAAAGAGTCCTGAAATGAAAAATATCTGTACATTATAAATTAATAATAATAATTATTTAAAATTTTATTCATCATAAAATAAAATGTTGATAAATTAAAATAAATTGCAGAAGTGACGGATATGAGCGAACGTATTTTTAATACAACATCGGTCTTTTGTTGGCAGAGGAATAAGTTTTAATATTAAATTCATTAAAATTACTTATCAGGGCATCATGTGTTTATAGGAGATGTAACGCTGGAGCGTCCGCTCGACGACATAGCAGCAATTTCACACGTCGGCTCTCCTGTTCTCCTGACAGTGATAGCAGAAGAAGTGAAGATTCGCCGCGACGAGCCGGAAGCAATGTCGGCCACTGTTCAGCTCGCTTTCATTATGCCAGAGAGAGGAAATTCGCCGCCATATTTCGAAAATGACAAGTAAGATTTTTGAAATGTTCTTTTCAAACAGTAACTAACACAAGACATGCAATTTAACACAATAATATTTATAAATACAATTCATGTATTGTATTACCATACAATTTCGGGGAAAGGTGGTTGTTAAAAATGTGTAAAAATTAACCTGATAAATTATTCCTTCTCACTTTTGTAAGATTGAAAAATGTGGTAATTGAAAAAGAGGGGTTGCAGATTTTGTGATGAAATGTGGTGATGAGCAAACCAAATCCAATTATGGCTTTATTATTAAAATAATAAAGGCAAATTAATAAAACTTTGTTCAATTCTTTTTTACAATTATAATGTTATTACATCTCTTAGACCAGCGTTTCTCAACGGGGGGCCACAGAGAATTTATTCTTTTAAGGGAGTCACAGTACAGTTTAGTCCGTAAATTGTTGTGTTTTATAAATTGGAATGTCTGAGAAGAGCGAGGTACATTTTGGGAAATCCGCAAATCCCTGGGACTTTGGATTCGAAATTCCTGAGTTTTTGAAATTCGAAATTTTGAAAAGATCTACAAAAAAATTCTCGCGTCTTTTCGTTTTGGGTCCCAAAATTCCTCATAACACTTATACTTCAATAGTACAAAACAGGTATCCACAGAAAAATAAGACACTCAAAAGGGGCCACGGGCCCAAAAAGATTGAAAAACACTGTCTTGGTCTAAATTAGAAGAGCAGGTGTAAAGAGGAGAAGGCTAAAGTAACATTACTTTGTGGCAAGTTTTAATCATACTATAATATCATATAATAACCAAGATTTATTAATTTATTGTTTACTATTCTTCCTTAAAAAAATATATTATACCGAGAAATAAAGAATATTTTTTTCTCAGAAAGAAAAACAAATATTTCTTGTATATGCTATTATTTATTCAGTTGTAAGATGATACTTGTGTTTCTCATCAGATTAAACCACTTGTGCCTTTAGTTGTGAGACAACAAAATATGATTTATATTATTCTCTGGTTTCAAAGAATATGGCCCTTGGTATTATTATGTTTCTCACACTTTGTCAATCTATAAATAAAAATGTCTTCATAATTTTGAACAATTTTATTGAAAATAAAAATGGCTGCTTAAATAATACTATACCGTAGATGAGGTTTCATTGGATCATAAACTAGATACAATTATTATTCAAGAATACTACTTTCCAACCATATTCCTCCCTACTCAACTTAACCCATGTATATCTTTTTTCATTTGGTTGGCCAACTATACCAACACATACAAGTATCAGTTTCTTCATAAAATATTATTTAAAAAAAAACATGAATCAAAATGACACATCAAATTTTTTAAAATGAACTCTATCTAATAGAAATATATGTACCTACTATTGAATTAAATATTGTAAATAGTTTTTAATTATAGCCAATGTATGGTTTCTTATGAATTGTTTGAATAAAAATATGGAAATCACTGAACCAATATACTTGCATGCACACTTGCGAATAAATTCAGTACGCTACTATTGTGAATCAATTAGGCTTCTTGTTTATTCTAGTAAATCCAAATTGTCTATTTTTTTTTATTGTATGAAGCAAAATGATTTGCGCTTCCTCATTTTGAAAATATTAGTTAACATGATGAATTTATATTTCAGTTTTAAAACACTATCAGACATTCACTTTAATTTAATTTATTCTAATTCTTTTATTTCAGCTATATAGCACGAATTGATGAAAACAGTCCTCAAGGAACAGCGTTAGTATTCGCGGATCCTTATGTACCGCAAGTAAATGACGATGATGCAGGGAAGAATGGAGTGTTCTCTCTTAGTCTTGGTGGCAATAATGGAACATTTGAAATATCGCCAAGTGTCGGAGAGAGACGAGCTAACTTTTTGATAAAAGTTAGAGATAATAGACTTTTAGATTATGAATCGAGACAGTCAGTAGTGTTCCAGGTAATCACTTATTTTATGATATTTCTATCTTAATTAATATATTATTTTTATTGAAATTCTATAAAATATTTATATCACCTCTTAATTAACCCTTCAAACCTTATTAATGGGCTGTGCACATGGATCAAAAACCACTCCCAAGGACAGACACGTGCTCTGCACACAAAAACCATGCCCTGTTTTATCTTCCATTTACAAGAGCAATAGATAACTGATTTCGTTCAAAGACCTTGATTATTATAAAGAATAAATTAAAATTTGAGTTTTAATGATTTTTTATTGTATTTGATTTGATTCAAAAAAGTTATCAACTTTTTGTCACCACATATGTTTTTCAAAACAAAACAATCCATTTATATTTTAATTAATGTTTTCAAACGCATTACGTTATTCATTGAACCGAAAAAACAAAATTTTAGTAGCTCTCAACGAGTATTAATCGAATAAAAACTTATTATTATTGCTGTCTCAATAAAAAAATATATTTTACTTCCCTGGGACTGAAAATCAATTTCAGGTTGACGAGCCTAAATGGTTAATAAAAATCATCTATCTCTCTTTTAGATTATTGCTCAAGAATTAGGACCAGCAACAAATTTGTCGACGTCTGTAAATGTAACTGTATACATAAACGACGCTAACGATAATCCTCCGGCATTCCTTGAAGAGTCTTACGAAGTTGAACTGGCGGAAAATGCAACAGCTGGAACAAGAGTCATCCAAGTTAATGCGGAGGATATTGATACAGGAATATTTGGGAAAATTCAATACACTGCCATATTAGGATATTTAAATACATCACTACATTTAGACCCAAAATCTGGGCTAATTACAGTAGCAACAAATAATCACGGTTTTGATAGGGAAGCCATGCCTGATATTAGATTCCTCATCGAAGCCAGGGATAATGATGGTATTGGGAATCGAGCCACTGTTCCACTTATAATAAAACTCTTAGATGTCAATGATGAAATGCCGGAATTCGAAAGACCAGTTTATGAATTTATATTATCACCAAATTTAAGAAATTTTACATCTCCGGCAATAATAAAAGCCATCGATAAAGATGCAGAGCCTCCGAATAATATTGTCCGATATGAGATTGTATCAGGAAACTATGAAGGCAAATTTGCAATGAATGAAATAACAGGTAAGGCAATATTATTTCATTACTCATTAAACATTCTTCCCTGATATCATTTTAAAAACAATTTCTACTAGGATTACAGAAATTTAAAAAAATACACAGTTGATACAAAATATATAAACCCTCAGGGATTAAATACATGTCATTTTTCTATTCCTAGAAACAATTTTTTTATTGTAAATTTTATAAATAATTTAAATAACATTGAAAATGTAAAATTTTACATGTTCATTGGACAAAAATCAGCAAGCTTACTTACTTTTTTTAAATATGAAATGGTAGAGCAAACTTTGTGTTGTTCACATCATCTAGGCTTGAGACAATAATATTTAAATTTTGCAACAAGAGGTTTAGCAATTGTTTATTTTTCACAGGCGAGCTTTACCTATTAGAGGCACTCAAAAGGTCAAGTCCTCAAGCAAAGAAGAGGTCTAAGCGGCAATTTGACGGAGAACAAGAATCTGAGTTCTATGTTTTAACAGCAAGAGCGTACGATCTTGGTGTTCCTCATAAATTCTCAATGACTACAATAAGAGTTTACCCGCCTGAAAGCAAAACAAGAACAATGCTTTTTGTTGTACCTGGTCTAAATCCAGACAGACAGAAAACAGAAGAAATACTAAGTACAATAACTGGAGGAAAAGTTACCATTACCGAGATCAGGCCATATAAAGGGACCGAAGTTGGTGTGACGGATGTTACCGGAGGCTCAGCAGGAAAAGATAGGTATGTGGAATAAATGAAACTAATTTTTAAAGTATATGATATAATTGATAAACTATGTACAGGCTGACCGCTGTAGTTTGACCATTTAGCGGAGGTGCTAGTATAACGTGAGGGATATTACTATTTTTAGCGGAGGTGCTAGTATTACGTAAGGGATATTACTGTATTATTATTTTATTTTTCATGACTACTGCAAGATCCTCCACACCTTTATTGATTAAAATTAGGAATTCTTTTCAAGATTCTGCGTCTTCATAAAAATGTAATCCTCTGCTCATTTTCATGAATTGTTTTCGAAACAAGTTTACTTTTGACTGCTTCTAGCGCTGTTTTAATTACTTTTGTTCCAAATTTGGCCAACGTCAACGATATAATGGTATAAATTCTAAATATTTTGATGTTAAAAAGTAGGAATAGTTTTCCTCAAACTGACAGAAAAATAAATTTTAACATAGATATTTTACAAATGATGAGACTAATAAATCTATGAGTCAGAGAGATGAATAGACTTAGCTTAGCTTTTGTCACATCACTAGGAGGTTCACTGAATTCTTGGTGGAACAAACATTGTAGTATGTATTAAAGAACCTGCCCTAAACAGTTGCTAATGCTCGGGACAAGTGAAATTGGTTCTATTGATTGATAAGTTATGTGTAATTATACAAATAATTATTTAATTTTTTAATTTTGTCGTATTTATAAAGTGTAGGTTTTGTTCTGTCTGTAGAAGTAAGCCTCTACGTAAATAATATATGAGAGATACGTGTCGCAGTGTATATATAACAAACGTGAATTTGGGGGTGAAAATTGTCTTTCATTGTTGTAACTTAATATAATCAGTTAAATTTTTCTCATTTAAAAGAAATAATGTGAGGTATTTTAATAATAGTGTTTTCTTCTTCTCTTATAAATGATGTATTCTTGTTTCAGAAGTGTCGTGGTGGCGACAGTTCTTGCAACAGGAAACTCTTTGGTAGATGTCAGTCACATCCAGCAGCAGCTTACTGTTGTTAATAAGACTGTCATATCGAATGCCGCTGTTAGTTCTGACAGTGCATCAGTCGTAAGTTGATATTTTTTTTTCCATAAGATGCTGCTACTATTGAAATAAATTTTAATAAAACTATAAATAGCCACATAACATTTTTTAATATAAATGAAAGCCATTATAAGGATGGCATTATGGATTTTAGCTATTCTACAATACACCACATGTTTTGTTATACTTTGTATGTTTCATTATTATGTTTGAGTAATATGATTTAATAAATTTTTATTAGAAAAAATATGAAAATAAACAAAACGTATAATATCGCAGAGTATGTACCAATATTAGTATTTTTTATACATGACGACCACATTTGCTCAATATGACAGGGAGAGTGAGATTGTGGTTATGTACTTGTGTCGCACGATGTATACTGTAACATAGGGACAAATAATTCAAGACATCAATATTTCATCGCCCAACTAGATAAAGTGTCTAAATTTATTAATAATAATATAATCAGCAGTAGATTACCCCATAGTAAAAAGAGTTTGTTAAAATTGAAGAAACTGCATACATGCAACTTATTATAAAGAATAAAAAAATACATATTGTATATTTCATAATAAAAATAAGTTTCTCTAACCCGTAAACAGCTAGAAAAAAATAACGTTTTTTGTCCTGTAAGCTAGCAATTTTCTAAAAACTAATAAAGGAAAACTTAATATTCATTTTGTGAGTCCTTAAGAGATGTCGGACCCTTTTTCAATGATGCAAACTCTAAAAAATATTTATTGATATCTTAATAATGAGAACACACTGGTGGGTAGCGTGTGTGGTTAGTAGGTATGCGACACACCGGGGGGTCATTAGCTTTAGAGTGGTTAAAATAGATAGTTTTTTGGTATTATTTGAAGCTTTCCCACATTTTTAATTTTTTTATTAGGGTCCTTTGAAAAATATAGTACATATCAGGGATTCACTCAATCTCTTTTCTCGCGTTACACAAATGTCAAAATCAATATTTCTTTTGTTTTAGACTGTATATAAAGCAGAAAACAAAGTACTTTTCTGGTTACTGATTTTTCTGGCGATCTGCATCATTCTGGCACTCATCTGCCTTATTCTATGCTGCATCTGCGCGGGATGTCCTCTCTATATGCCGCCAAGGTAACACTCGCTTCATATCTTCACTAAAACCGTAGATAATTTGAATGAAATATCCCGTAAAGTAATACACATATTTTAGGAAAAGAGTGATCCGTGTCAACTCCACAGACGAAGACGTGCATTTAGTTGTCCGGGAAAAGGGGAGAGGCAAGGAAAATAAGTCGGTGCAAGCTGCCGAGTGGTACGGGAGGAAGGAGGCTTGGAGCGCCAACCAGACAGACTCAAGGACCAAAGCTACGCAGTGGAGATTTAACAGAAGGAACAACCGATCCAAAGAAATTGCAGACCTCGCAATTCACACCGATGGGAACAAAGGACGAGAGCTGTACACGCCTGCGGCCGCTGCCCATGACATAAAATTGGACGATCGGCAATCACTTAAATTGAGGTGAGAACTTAAGCACACTTTTTTTGACCATCGCTAGATAAACAGAAATATCGTCAGTGTACATGCTGTGCTCCCCCGTTGAGAAATACTGGGTTAGACTATTTATGAGCAAAATGAGAAATATAAGAAAATATTTGTGATGGCACCATAATATTAGGGCGATAGATTGAGGAAATTGGTAAATCAGGGAATGATTAATGCAGGATTTTATAACATTGTTCTTATGGGTGTTTGGTCGGGACTATGAAAAATAATCGATCCATGCGGGAAAACGAACAATGCAGTAGATCAGGGTTGATTGTTTCAGTACAAAAACATCAACCTATTACGTATTCTAAAAATCTACTACTTTTCAAGTATGATAATATATGTTTTATATTAGTAAACCAAAACTAAAAATTCACAATTTATAACAAGTATGAAGAAGTTATTCTAAATGTAAACTTCGAAGCGTGGACTTGGCTATTTTGTTTGAATTAATTTGTCATGCTAACATATTTTATGACTGCTCAACAAATCCGTATGCGTTGTACTTTATAATTTGCTTCTTATTTCAGAGATGGACCTAATATAATTTACACCAAAGAAATGCAAGATGACAATGATCACATTATTGAAAGAAATAATATCTACATTGATGACATGGACCGAGAATACATCCGAATAGCTGGTCACAGAGGGTCCAATAAGAACTTGCATGTTCACCATCAAGAAGAGTTTGATGCCGATTCTATACGAAGACATGAAATGGAAAGGGGTTCAGATGTGGAGTACATAAAGCCGGAACCCGATCGAATATCAATAGTGAAAAGCGTTCATAGCCGTCTTAATTTACAAGCAAATGAAGCAGGAAATAATCGTAGTGAAACTGTGGTGCAGGGTCGAGATCAATTATTTATTAAAGAGGGAAACACTGAAATATTACGACTCGTAACACGGGGGGGAGTAGAGGAGGAACGATATGTAAATCTTCCCTCTCGGCAAGAACAAGCAGTGCCTAATCAATATGTGGTTGTAGATAACGGAAAAGATATTTTAATGCAACGGTATATTGAAGATCAAGGGGATGAAGCAAAAAATATAAGAGCAAGAATTAATTCCAGTAACCAATATAGAACACAAATGCATCCAGAAGAAGCTCAGAAATCATACGCTGTTAAGGATAATAATTTTAGGTATAATAATGTACACCAAACAGCAAATCAAGGTGATTATCAAAATATAGAGCTTCCGGTTCCAGGAAGTGTTCAACCGATGAATGCTGAACTGAATGAAAATAATATTTTAAATAACAGGAATTTTAATTATTCCACATCCATTTATCAAAGGCAAGAATTTCTTGAAACTTCGCTTCGGCAACAGAATGAACTTTTACGACAAATTCTTCTTGATAAAAATAAACCGAGTCAATATCACGATGCCTCGTCTCAATTTGAAGTGAGACTCGAAACTCAAAGTTTGCCCGGTCACTCTGTGATCGCCACTCAAACTGAATGCCATATTAGTACCCAAACGGAACCGCTCAATCTTCGACCTCCTCGAAGAAAAGCTCGAAGCGACATAGACGAATCTTACAGTGAAGAAGAATATGAAATGATTGTCGGAAATAGTCCGAAAAAGGTTAGATGGATCAGAAGAAAAAAACCAAAAAAGCGAAAGGCAAAGTTTAAGGAAGAAAATGCACATAGAAGCGTTAAAGTTGATGAAGTTAAAAGAAAAATTCGAACACCTATTCAAGAAGAAACAGAAGGTGCATTAGAGTCGGAAAGTGAAAGGTATATTAAAAGATCTAGCAATAAAGATGAATTTCATAAAGTATATGGTGAAACTAAAACTAGTATTTTGAGGAAAATGAAAAATGAAGGTCACAGTAAGAAAGAAAAGGGAACCAAAGAAAACGAACGACCTGTAAGATCGGCTCTAAAGAAAGACGTGCTTTTAGAAATATCAAACTCATTAGATGATCCTTCCGATCAAAAATCTGAAGAGAAAAGGCCAAAACTTACTAGGCAGTCAGCTAGTACAAAATATGAAGACAGTGATGGATCAGTATCTGATGAAAACAATGAAAACTACCAAAATTCAAGAAGAAATTCAAACGAATTCACTGATGATAGCTTAGATGAATACGATGTTGCTAAGATAGATTCATCCAGTCGAAAGAGTACGGGAAATAAAGATAAAAGAAATTTAGTTTTTTCCAGGCAAGGGTCATCCACAGATGCTAAGGATGGAATATCATTAAAAGTTGATGTGCAAAGTGAACCTCCTAACTCTTCCGCCTATAGTAAATCATCATCAACTGAAAAAAATGAAGATAAAAATGTACCTTCTAAGGAGAAATTAGATAGCCAAGACAAAAAATTTCACAATCTGTCAGCTTCTGACTTAAAAGAAATGCACGAACTTCAACACAGTAAGAGTGAATCGTCTAAAAAACAAATTGAACAAGAATTCAAAAAGCCTTTAGATAAAACCGTTGACGTAAGTAAAAGTGTGCCGAGATATATGCAGTGGTATAGCAACAAAAATAATGCAAACCAATCAAAGCAACCTGAAACAAAGGTTGTTCCAGCCAAACCAAAGCGGATAATAAATAAAAATAAGGTCACATCGCAAGTAGAAGACAAAAAAACACATACTGCAGATGAGCAGGTATCAAAAAAAGAAAAAGTACAAAAATCACATCATGATCACAAAAAACCAAAGGCAGACGGAAAAGATTCTAAGCAAAATACAAGAATAATGAAAGGAGAAAAGGTAAAACCGGTTCCTGAAGGACCTTTACCGGACAGTCATCCGCGTCTTCAGCATTCTGAACATAGATACGAACATGATTATCAGAATCAAAACCCTATGTGTTTCATTCAACCTACGCACCTTCCGCAGTATTTAGGGATGCAACCGCAATTGATAGCAAATCCGGGTATTCCTCCCCAGCCGTTGTATGTGAACCAGATACCTGTTAATGCAATACCAATGCAAATGATAACTCCGCAAACTGGACAACCGACAACGGTTTATATTAATTCATCGAGTAACGAAGCCAACCAAGCGAATGATACCAGTTCGTCTAATCAAGCAAGAAAAAATGAATCTCCTCAGCGTAGAACTGTATTGCAATCGACACCGGTTCCTGATGTAAATAGTAAAGATGGCAATGTGTCTGTGAGACATTTCAAGGCCGTCGAAGATGATGATTCTGGTATAGCTATGACGTCAATTATTGCAGGGAAAAATAATGCTCAAAACGTGAAACGTTTACCAATAACTGAGAAACAAAGTGTCTTTACGATAGCTTATAATGATGTTCATACCAAACAATTGCGTCCTGATAGTAGCACTCCTTCTTTTTAAACATTTATTACGTACCTAAATTGTATAGTGTAATATAGCATTTTTAAATGAAATAAGCTTTATTTTTTATTTTTATACAAACAAATTGTTTACAAAGCTATATTTATTGTAAATATAATAATTAATTATTGATTGTAAATATATACCTAGTTAAAATATAATTGTGCTATAGGATTAATCTGTAATATAATAAAAATGAATCTAGCCGTCCACGAAAATGTGATTATAGTATTGTTAATAATATTATTGTTATAAAACATAATAGAAATGTAATATAATCAATTTGTATTTTTTTTCATGTTGCATATTTTAAAAAATATATACCGAAATAAAAATATACAGCGAAATAAAAACTTTATAAAATAATGTGTGCTTTTTTTACACCAATTTTTACATTGTACAGTGGAAGCTCTATATTTGTCAACCCCCATATTTGACATATTCTACAACCCACATTTTGATGACAATTTTTTTCTCCGTATTTGTTAGTATTTTCTATATTCATAGTCACAGCCTGTTATTGATGAAATATTGTGTGTCTGGCAGGTATATGGGTTTGGATGTTGAGAATTTTTTGTGGAGCATGAAAGTGAACTCATCACAGAAGACCAAGAAGCTGAAACGATGGAGGTGATTTCGTCTGGCAAGGAAGGGCCGAGTAAAGGATCTGTATACTAATGCTGACATTAATGAAATACCGTCTAAAAATGCCAAAGTCTAGAATATTGTCAAAAAGTGGCACTCAAATATTATTACTATAGTCAACCTAAATATAAATGCGTACAACGATAATGTGATTGAATATTTCAGGAAGTTTTTAAAAAGTAGACAATCAGACATCATGTGACAGAAGACAAAAGTTCTTTTTTATGTCGAGTGCTACTGAATCATCAGCAAAACGGACCCTAAATAATAAACTTCCTCGTCTTCCGCTTTTACCAATATGTCTATGTAGTTCATATCTACAATAAAGAGAAATATTTAACATCATATTATTTTCCATTTTTGTACCATTTTTAGGGACTTGGAACAGATTAATTTAATTTCAGTTATTTCATATGTGATTTTTTATATTCCATATTCGATAGACTCGCAGGAATGGATTAATGACGAATATAAAGATTACACTAAAGTTTGAATACTTTGTAATCCTTCATATAACAATTTATTGTTATATTCTTCAAACATAAATCAAATTGGTAAAAATACTTGTTCTTTTTTGAATTCAAAAAAAATAAAAACAATATTTTTTGACTCTGGTTTTGTTTTTGAATAATGTTTAAAATAACCATGCTTAAGTTCAAAAAGGATTGTCAAATATTATTTTACCAAATAACATTTGGACAGAGTCTGGATAAGGAATCTACATAAACTGCAGTTACTAGAATATGTGACAATTTTCACAGAAAGTGGTATTTATTTTGAGATGTAAATCTAAATTGCCAAATTTATAAACCAGGTATAAATTCTATTTGTTTTCATTTCTATAAGTTCATTGTTTTAATCATTATGATATGATAACTCAACATATTTATGGTTAATGACATCATATCATCGGTATACTGGCAGGCGTTTAGTCAAAAACTGGCTGTTGAGTTATGAATGCAGATTGATATATTTGAATACGCTGTACCTTCCGAAATAACAAGTTCAGCGATATTCTGTGTATTATTACATAATATACATCATTTCAATTATGTTATTATTGGCAAAAAAAAAACTATTAATAACATAATGCTTTTGAATTAGTGGATTGAATTTCGATAATCATTATCGAATTCATTAAGTGGTTGGAAAGATAAGAAATAGTGCATATATACAGATATTAAAAATTCTTACAATATGAATTTTGAAAATAACGATTATCTCAAAACAAGGTTTTTTGACTTATCACTGTCAGAATCAATAAAATTATACGAGGTATATAGTTTTCTCCTATGGCGCAGCAGTTAGCGTTTTTGGCTTTTGTGCTGGACCTCACGGGTTCGAGTCCCAGTATGAACAGCATTTTTTCGACAGATTTATCGATTTCTGTTCGTAGACATGGGTGTTTGTAAAGTTTAAATATTCCCTCCCACCCTTTCCGATTTTTCAATAACTGGGCGTAGCGAGAGCGATTAGTTAACCACTAGTCCTGTCTTAGCCTTATTCTTCTATCCCTACTACTCTCTTTGGAAAAGAGAGGTTGAGCGATTGAGTTACAGACAGTTATTGTAGAAAAACTTTTGTTGACATACCTCCATTAGGAGGCCGTATGCTCCACATTAGAAGCGGACATGGATAAAAAAATATGGTTTTCATCATATTTCTTTATTTCAGGATGTAATGTATTTATTTTGTTTGTCGAAGTCGATGTGGTCGTATCTCGTAAGCCGACAACTGACTGTAAAATAAAATCGTGTACATTATGTATTACATATTTAAAATACTAGCGACGGAATTGTATATGGCGGCCGATAGTTCAACTAATTCAAAGCAACAACAAAAAGCTTTTTATTTTGAATCATAGATGCTATAAAACGCATAGAATATGCGGTCATGGAATAAAACAATCTAGTATTTTGTTTTTCGTGTAGAAAGTTAGCAACGAATCATAAATAAAACGGTCTAATGTTAGAATTTTAATGAATAAAAATTGCCAATTAAAACCATGGCGTTCGTCAAAATTTGCTTATTTGTTATATGAACATATGTTTGTATTTGATTACTTACTAAACACGTATAATTAATCTAAATGAAAACACGAAAAGGATTATTATACGGGAGTTTTAATAATTTTTTACTAAAAAAATGTAATTTTGCAAATTTTATTAATTCTCTCCACTTGACACGTTACCCAACTCACACAATATTACATTGTCTATGCACAATATGCATACAGGCTTATACTGGATAACGGGTATGTCGGCACATGTGTTAAAGCCACGCCCATCTGTCTAACATGTTCTCATATGTGATAGTAACCTGTACAACTCTTATGCTACCCTAATCCAAACCCTACATGTCCCGATTGCCAAGGATGTAATCACAAGATGTCCGACGGAAACATAATAATAATGTTGGCGGTCATTTTGACTAATCATTTGGAACACCGTCAGATATTTATGACAGCGGGATAAATATTATCAGCAAGTAAATTTTTTCATACGATATGTCAGTTTTTTATAATAAATGCAGGAGAAAATATTTTTTATAAAAAATATTCACAGAACGCATTCAATTGCGTGCATGATGAAAATTTATAATGTGTATTGGATTCATTATTTTTTGATAAAGATAAGTAAAAAGTGCTGTGAGTTTATGTATTAAAGAGGCCGATTTATTATGTTGTCAATTCATTAATACTGATTTGAAATTAATGTAATTTATAATTTAAATAGTTACCTTTTTTGGTTGGGAAATTAGTAAATTTCCGGTATATTACTATTGTTATTAGTATATCATACATTCTAAAATAGCTACATCTATTGAGTGGATTTGACAACTTTTCTTTCGTTTTTACAGCTTTTATCCCGCCGTGAGGCGGTTCTAACTGCAAAAGAAATACCAGGGCTACATGTTTATAAGAAGATGGTAATGTTCGTCACGTTAGAAGGCGTCACGTGGTTTCTATTGGACTTAGTGACGTCTATCGTTCTTTGGGTTGTATCAGAATGATAAGTATGTAAATATTAAAATAGGGTATTTTTTTATTATCTTTTAAACCTTATTAAACCTCTTGGTAATAGCATATGCTTATTTGTTTTTGTTTTTATGATCTTTATCATGTGGGTTATTATATAATAATTATATTATTTACAAAATATGCTGTTTGATTTATAATTGATTAACAATTGCAACATATTATTCGCCCCTGTCAATACAAAATATGTCAATTAGTAAATATATTGAACTTTATATGGGACGTGGCAAACAGCTAGAGCAGATGTGGGGAACCTTTCCATTTCTAAAAGCCACATTAATTTATGTAATCCAACATAAGGCCGCAGTTAAAAAAAACTATGACACATTTAGACATTTTTTGATAAAAGTGAATATATTGCATTATAAAATTGTTTATTTATAAAAAAAATATCCAGATTTATTTAAAATAAAAATTGGTCAAAAGCCCGCATCAGAGTAGCCAAGAGGCCGCAGGTTCCTCACTTCTAAGTTAAATAATGCATTTTATCAAGTCCATGAATTTTAAATACTTGATGAAGAATCATCTCAATAAGATGTAGAAAAAGAAGACATGCCAGAACAGCATATGGACGACGACCACTTCCGAACTGCTGAAACGGCGATGAATGGTGTAGCAGCACGTCTAGTTGGAGGCTCCACTTTACATAGCACCCTAAAATGACCAGTACAAAAAGACAGAAAAATTTTCCTGATGCCGATGTTAACTGATACTATTTAAGAATAATGCACCAATAGACAACTGTTGAGTAATTTTGTTCATCGATGACATAATGACATAATGACATCGATGACATAATTCTGTATGAAATGCTGTGCATGATCGATTCCCGACTAAGACAATTAAAGAACAGTGAAGAATTGTTTGGTGGTATCAACGCATTACTATTTGGCAATGTAATGCAATTACCACCGGTAAGAGGTAATCAAGTATTCCAGCAACCAGATAGATTATTGCCAGCAACTCATTTATGGTGGAAACTCACGTTAGTTGAATTAACGGAAAACATGAGACAACGAGGTTGTACCATCTTTACTAACATTTGTGGAGTTTGTGGAGTACGAGCTGAACTGGAACTATTAAAAAGAGTAAGTACGGAAAAAAACAAAAGAATTTGTAATCGAAAGGGCGTTTAGAATTTATCCGACCAATCTGCAAGTAGCACATCTGCGAAAATTATGCTGCGATCTAATATCGATGTATTTAAAGGTTTAGTGAATGGGGCAATCGGAAACATTACTGAAATCGGGGTCACATTTTAGACGAAGGCAAATGTACGAGACGGATATTCCATCAATTAATATCGACTTTGGAAGAGACTGTATACATTTAATTCGTTCAACTCTATCTAAGTTTGTTATTTTCTATCAAAAAGATGTTCGTGCTCTCATTCTCATATTATATTAATTTCTATTTTTCCAAAATTACATTTTTATAGCACAACCAAAACTGCGAGTTGGTGTCAAATTTAATTAAAATTTTTAACCACAAATTGTGAAACCCAACCACCAAGATTCACAATTAATTGATTCAACCAACCAACAAACACATTAACACTTATACCCGAGAAATTATAAATAGATGATTTTATCAATAAATTAAACGAGAAATATTTCAAAACATAATTTTATTTTAACAGGGTTAATAGTTGAAAAGAGTCTTTAACACAATCTATCCACCCCATCCATATTCGCCAAATCTTTTTTCTTTCTCGAAGAAAATAAATAGCCTTTACCAACTTCACAATTGTGTTCAGATTGTATCAGGTGAACATAACGTTTGATAGATATGTATTGTGAAAATGTCGAGAACGCTGAGCAATAAAATGTTTGTTGGTGTATGACCAAATAATTATTATCAATAATGAATAAACGCAATAATATTCCAAATTGTTTTTAGCCACTAAAACAATGATGTATTTAATAATTCTAAATACGAAAAATTTAATATTATGATATTATAAATAATGAAAAATAATATATACGATGGTGAAAGAAAGACTTTTGGAATAAACTACATCGGATTTTAGAACTAAATTCACATTAAAATTATAATTAGTAGCATCATTAAAATAATATTTTTCATATTCACTATTGTAAGTAGCAATAAAAATAGTCATTTAGCCTGGATATGAACCTTTTTACAGAATAATACAACTTTGTAATTTCTATTTTTCCAAAATTATATTTTTATCGCTCAACCAAAACTGTTGGTTGATCCCAAATTTTTTTTTTTAATGAAATGGGTTAACAATTTATTATTATTATTATTAATGTTAGTATTATTATTATATCATTAAATATATTTAAAAAAAAAATTCTAGCCGCTCATTTTCAAGACACCGACTCCGGCTAAAATACCGTGACTCTACGACACCGACTCCACAGCCGTTTACTTCCTCGAAGAAGAAATAAATAAGGCCTTACCAACTTCACAATTGTGCTCAGCTTTTATCAGGCGAACATAACGTTTGACAGATATGTATTGTAGAAATACGCCGACCTATAATAAAATGTTTGTTGGTAGGTATTGCGACCAAATAATTATTATCAATAATAAATTAACGCAATAATATTCCAAATTGCTTTTAGCCACTGTATTTATTTAATAATTTTAATCCGAAAAAATAAATATTAAAATACAGTGGAACCCCGATCTACCGTTCTCGCATTGTTCGTTTTCCCGCATTGATCGTTTATTTTTCATAGTCCCGACCAAACAAACATAAGAACAATGTAAAAGAATCCCGCATTAATCGTTCCCCGGTTTACCGTTTTCCTCGATCTATCGTTTAAATATTTTGGTCTCGTCACTAATATTATCCCGATTGACCGTTTTTGTTGAATATTTTTCATAAATAGTTTCGCCTCGCACTTCGTTTTGCGTTTTTTTCAGTGGAACCCTGATCTACCGTTCTCGCTATCTTTGTTGTTTTTGCATGGATCGTTTATTTTTTATTCGACCAAGACCCCATCATAACAATATTTAATAATTCCACGTTTATCATTCACCGATTTACTGATTTCCTCGATATATCATCTAAATTTTATCGTCCCGTCCCAATTCTTATCCCGATTGACCGTTTTTGTAGAATATTTTTTTTTCGCTCAAATAGTTTTACATCGCATTTAGTTTTAACTAGAAAATTAAACATTTTTTTGGTATTACTTGAAGATTTCCCGCATTATTCGTTCATTTATTACGGTCCCTTGAAAAACGTAGAATCGAGGTTCCACTGTATTATATAATATATAATGAAAAAAATAATATACGATGGTGGATGAAAAACTTTTGGAATAAATAACGTCGAATTTTAGAATTAAATTCACATAATTAAAATTATTAATACCTATCATTAAAATATTATTTTTCATATTCACTATTGTAAGTAGGGATAAAAATAATCACTTAGCCTGGATATGAACCTTTTTACAGAACAATACATACCACGTCGTAATTTCAATTTTTCCAAAATTATATTTTTATCGCTCAACCGAAACTGTGGGCTTTATTTTTTTAATGAAATGGGATAACAATTTATTATTATTATGTTGTATCAATTAGAATGACCAATTAATTATAAAACTCAACCACCAAGTTTCATAATTAATTGATTCAACCAACCAACAACCACATCAACACTTTATACCCAATTATATCAATAAAATAAACGGGAAATATTGCAAAGCATAATTTTATTTTAACATGATTGATTAAAATACCGCGACTCCACGACTCCGACTCCACAACCTGTTTTTTACTTCCTCGAGTTAGAAATAAATAAGGCCTTACCAACTTCACAATTGTGCTCAGCTTGTATTAGGCGAACATAACGTTTGACAGATACGTATTGTAGAAATACGCCGCTGGTGTAGCGACCTAATAGTTATTATCAAGAATAAATAAACGCGATAATATTCCAAATATTTTTTTAGCCACTCAAACAATGATGTATTCAATAATTCTTAATCCGAAAAAATAAATATTAAAATATAATAAATAATTAAAAAAATAATATATGATGGTGAAAGAAACACTTTTGGAATAAATTACGTTTGATTTCAGAACTAAATTCACATTAAAATGAAAATTAGTAGTATCATCAAAATAATATTTTTTATATCCACTATTGTAAGTAGGGATAAAAATAATCACTTAGCCTGGATAAAAACCTTTTTACAGAATAATACTACTTTGTAATTTCTATTTTTCCAAAATTATATTTTTATCGCTCAACCAAAACTGTTGGTTGATCCCAAATTTAATTTTTAAATGAAATGGCTTAACAATTTAATATTATTATTATTATTACGTTGTATCAATTAAAATTACCAGTTTATTGTGAAACTCAACTACCAAGTTTCATAATTAATTGATTCAACCAACCAATAACCACACTTTATACCCAATTTTATTAATAAAATAAACAGGGAATATTTCAAAATATATATATTTTTTAAACGTCTTTGATAGTGGAAAAGTGTCTGTAATACAACTATGGACCCCCCCCCATCCTATCCATGCATGATTCGCCAACTCATTTTTTAAAGTAAATTGTATATTTAGGACTGTGGAGTCAGCCAAGCGTGTAATTTCGACACATTGAACTATTTTGTTTGAAAACACATCATTGAATGAAAAATTCTATTTCTAAAAAAAATCCAGCCGCTCATTTTTCACGACTCCGACTCCGGCCAAAATACCGCGACTCCACGACTTCGACTCTGACTACATAGCCCTGCTTTTTACTTCCTCGAAGAATAAATAAATAAGAAAGAGATTACCAACTTCACAATTGTGCACGTTTGTATCAGGTGAACATAACGTTTGACAGATAGATATGTAACGTAAAATTGCGCCGAGCCATAATAAAATGTTTATTGGTGTAGCGACCAAATAATTATTATTAATAATAAATAAAAGCAATACTATTCAAAATAGTTTTTAAGCCACTAAAACAATGATGTATTTAATAATTCTAAATCGGAAAAAATACATTTTATAATATTATAAATAATGAAAAATATAATATACAATGGTGAAAGAAACACTTTGGAATACGTAACCTGTGATTTCAATACTTAATTCACATTAAAATTAAAATTAGTAGAATCATTAAAAAAACATTTTTCATATTCACTTTTGTAAGAATCTTTTTACAGATTAATACTACTTTGTAATTACTATTTTTCCAAAATTATACTTTTATCGCTCTACCGAAACTGTGGGCATTATTTTTCTAATAAAATGGGATAACAATTTATTATTATGTTGTATCAATTAAAATGACCAATTAATTGTAAAACTCAACCACCAAGTTTCATAATTAATTGATTCAACCAACCACACAACATTTTATACCCAATTTTATCGATAAAATAAACGGAAAATATTTCAAAATATAATTTTATTTTAACATGATTGGTAGTTCAAAACGGTCTGTAATACAATCTATCCATTCCCCCCCCCACCCGCCCCCCATACATGCATTCATTAGCATACCTTTTTTTTCAAAGTAAATTATTCCTTTATACCAGGGCTGTGGGGTTGTGTAAAAAAAGACGATTCCGACTCCGACTCCAGCTTTAAAAAATTAACGACTCCGAGATTTTTTTTCAATAATTTCATTTTAATTTATATATCAGATCATCATTAGTCAGCCAAGCATACAATGTCGACACTTTGGACTATTTTGTTTGAAAACACATCATAAAATATATTTAAAAAAAATTTTTCGAGCCCTTCATTTTTCACGACTCCGACTCCGGCCAAAATACCACGACTCCACGACTTAGACTCCACAGCCCTGCTGTTAACTTCCTCGAAGAAGAAATAAATAAGGCCCTTACCAACTTCACAATTGTGCTCAGCTTGTATCAGGCGAACATAACGTTTGATAGATACGTATTGTAGAAATACGCCGATAAAATGTTTGCTGGTGTTGCGACCAAATAATTATTATCAATAATAAATAAACGCAATAATATTCCAAATAGTTTTTTAGCCACTGTATGCATTTAATAATTTTAAATCCGAAAAAATAAATATTAAAATATTATATTTAATGAGAAAAATAATATACGGTAGTGAAAGGAAAACTTTTGGACTAAATTACGTTTGATTTCAAAACTAAATTCATATTAAAATTAAAATTAGTAGCATCAAAATAATATTTTTCATATTAACTATTTTAAGTAGGGATACAAATAATTACTTAGCACCTGGATAAGAACCTTCTTACGGAATAATACTACTTTGTAATTTCTATTTTTCCAAAATTATACTTTTATCGCTCAACCGAAACTGTGGGTTGATGTCAAATTTAATTTTTAAATGAAATGGTATAAAAATTTATTATTATATTATAATTATATCTTATCAATTAAAATGACCAATTTATTGTGAAACTCAACCACCAAGTTTCATAATTAAGAACAACACTTTATACCCAATTTTATCTATAAAATAAACAGGAAATATTTCAAAATATAATTTTATTTTATCAGGATTGATAGTTAAAAAGAGTCTGTAACAGAATCTATCCATCCCCCATCCATCCATGTGTTCATTCGCCACCGCTTTTTTTAAAGTAAATCAATTAAAATGATCTTTTTACTTCCTCGAAGAAGAAATAAGTGAGTGGTGCTTACCAACTTCAAAATTGTGCACAGTTTGTATCAGGTGAACATAACGTTTGATAGATATGTATTGTAGAAATGTCGAGTACGTCGAGCTATAATATTTTTTTTGTTAGTGTAGCGACCAAATAATTATTGCCAATAATAAATAAACGCAATAATATTCCTAATAGTTGTTTTGGCCACTAAAACAATGATGTATTTAATAATTCTTAATCCTAAAAATAAATATTATTATATTATTACAGGCAGGCAAAAATATTTATCGAAAACTGAATGTACATCTTCTTCTTCTTCTTTCGCCATGTTCGCTCCCTATGTGGACCATATGATTGCCACGCGGCACCTCCATGTTTCCCTGTCTCCCGCCAATTGCTTTGCTTCCTCCCATGACATGCCAGCATCCCTCAGTTCCGCCGAGTACATCCTATGGATAGTACCCGACGGAAGTCCGGGACGCCGGAATCCCACCAGTCGAAAGAAAAGGCAGGCCGGATTGAGGCTTTCCGGAGGCATCCGCAGCGCGTGACCCAGCCAGTTCCAACGTCTCTCCATAACCACTGACGTAATAATGAGGAAACCACTGGGGTCCCTAAAAGACCCCCATCGGCCGAGATGTATTTTTCTAGTCTCCGAGCCGCGAGAGTTAAACATCATGTACAACAGTGTTTCTCAACCTTTTTGGGAGCGTGGCCCCTTTTGAGTGTCTTTATTTTTCTGTGGCCCTCATACCTTTTTTTTTTTAGCTCACCGAGAAATTTGAAATCTCCGATTTGATGTACTTTTTCCCAGAATATCTCCAAGAACACCTTTTTTTTTTAGCTCACCGAGAAATTTGAAATCTCCGATTTGGTATACTTTTTCCCAGAAGATCTCCAAGAACACCTTTTTCTAAATAAAAGCTTTTTTTTATTATAATTTATTATTTACATTTTGTAAGTAAAATAGTTTTAACTACCCAAGTACAGATACATACAAACAACCATCTTTTTTAGAGACATATTTAATATTTATTTGGGTATAAAATAATTAATTTCAGCTCATTTTTTTATTCATCATATAGATACGTATGATTATACGAAAATGAAATAACATTATGAATAATTCTATGTTTATATACAAAAAGCAATAATAAAGGAAACTTGGAAAGCAGAAA
The DNA here is from genome assembly GCA_031772345.1 of Himalopsyche anomala. Taxonomy (NCBI): domain Eukaryota; kingdom Metazoa; phylum Arthropoda; class Insecta; order Trichoptera; family Rhyacophilidae; genus Himalopsyche; species Himalopsyche anomala. The sequence continues at coordinate 6,872,277 of CM062828.1, forward strand.
CATTGTGAGTATGTATTTATTTATTTTAACTTCCAGGTCGGTTGGTTCACAAAGCGCTTTCGACGATGCTCATTGCCAAACTCTATTGCGTGATACTTTCTACCAGGATCGCAGAAACTCAGAAGAGAGTTCGGGCTATTATGGTCAGGTTACAGGTTACGACAGTTTGTACTGGCGCTATTTCTGCCCCGCGAGAGTATTAGGAGACTATGAATTGTGAGAGCACAATATACGCTTTGGAATGCTACAGTGTGACGTACTTAGACAGAGAGTGCTATATATTTCGACTCCTTCTAATACAGAGTTACAAAATATTATTGTTCTGTAAAAAGGTTCTTATACAGGCTAAATGATCTTTTATCCCTACATATGAACAATAATATTTTGATGATGCCACTAATTTTAATTTTAACGTGTGTTTAATTCTGATACCAAAGGTAATTTATTCCAAAAGTGTTTCAGCAACGTATATAATATTTTTCACTATTTATAATATTATTATATTTATTTTTTGGATGTAGAATTATTAAATACATCATTGTTTTAGTGGCTAAAACAACTAACTATTCGGAATATTATTGCGTTTATTTATTATTGATAATAAATATTTGGTCTCGACACCAACAAACATTTTACGCTCGACGTTTCTACAATACATATCTATCAAACCTTATGTTCACCTGATACAAAATGTGCACAATTTTGAAGTTGGTAAGGCTCCACTAATTCCTTCGAGGAAGTAAGTATAAATAATATTTAATTTACATGATAATGAATGCATGGATGGGGGGGTGGATAGATTGTATTAAAAACTCTTTTCAACTATCAATACTCTTTAGCAATATTTCCCGTTTATTATATTGATAAAATTATCTGATAATTATAATTTTTCTGGGTGTGTTATTGTGGTTGTGTTAAGTGTTATTGTGGTTGTTGGTTGGTAGAATCAATTCATTATGAAATTTGGTGGTTGAGTTTCAAAATTAATTGGTCATTTTAATTGATGCAATATAATAATAATAACAATAATAATAAACTGTTTTCCCATTTCATTAAAAAAATAAATTTGACATCAACCCACATGGTTGAGCGAAAAAATTATAATTTTGGAAAAATTGAAATTTCAAAGCAGTATTATTCTGTTAAAAGATCCTTATTCAGGCTAAATTATTATTTTTATCCCAATTTATAATTAGGGTTGCCAGGTATCCCGGATAGGCCGGGATTGTCCCGGAATTGGAATCGCTGTACCGTATCCCGGATGAGTACTTAATTGTCCCGGAAATTTAGAGAAAACTATTTAACTAACTAATTCCTGGGTTTTTGTATTCGATAGTCAGCAAATCTGACAAATGTTCCGGATTGACTTGCAAGAAATCTGGCAACCCTACTAACAATAACAAATATGAAAAATATTATTTTGATGATGCCACTAATTTTAATTTTAATGTGTATTTAGTTCTGATATCAAACGTTATTCATTCCAAAAGTATTTCAAGAACGTATAGGTATAATACTTATTATTCGGATTTAGAATTATTAAATACATCATTGTTTTAGTGGCTAAAACAATTATTCGGAATATTATTGCGTTTATTTATTTATTTTTGATAATAATTATTTGATCGCTACACCAGCAAACATTGTATATATAGCTCGGCGTCCTCGACATTTCTACAATACATATCTGTCAAACGTTATGTTCCCCTGATATAAACTGTGCACAATTTTGAAGTTGGTAAGGCTATTTCTTCTAGGAAGTAAAAAGATTTTAATTTACTATAACAATGAATGTATGCATGGGGGGATGGATAGATTGTATGACTCTTTTATTTCCCGTTTGTTTTATCGATAAAATTATCTGATATTTATAATTTGTCTGGGTATAAAGTGTTAGTGAGGTTGTTGGTTGGTTGAATCAGTTAATTATGAAACTTGTTGAATCAGTTAATTATGGAGTTTCACAATTAGTTAATTTCTTCTTTAGGTCTTTTTTATTGATACACCATAAAAATAATAATAATAAACTGTTATCTCATTTCATTTAAAAATAAAATTTGACTTCAACCCACGATTTTGTTGAGCGATAAAAATATAATTTTGGAAAAATAGAAATTACAAAGTAGTCTGTAATAAGGTTTGTATCCAGGCTAAATGATTATTTTTATCCTCTTTTACAAAAGTGAATATTTACAATATATTATTTATTTTTTCGGATTTAGAATTAATAAATACATCATTGTTTTAGTGGCTTAAAAAACTATTTGGAATATTATTGCTTTTATTTACTACTAGCTGTAAGCCCGTTGACCTCAACGGAGGGATTTTTGTTGCATTTTTAAGTAGTCAGAAAAGTTACTGGCGTGAAAAATAAATTACTAACCTATTTATTGAATAATCCAGAATTCTGATAGTAAAAGAAATATCTCGGGGCGTATATCGACAGCCTGCAGTATTTAAATTGTAAATTATTTATTTTTGGAATAATGTTCTAGTTTGCTAACAACTATTTTTCGTAATAGCAGAAATTTCGTAAGTCATTGAATTTTTGGAATAATGTTTAAGTTTGCTAACAATCATTTTTCCTAGAAGCAGAAATTTTGTAAATTATTTAATCTTTGGAATAATGTTTATGTTTGCTAACAACCATTTTTCTTAGAAGCAGAAATTTCGTAAATTATTTTATTTTTGGTATAATTTTTAAGTTTGCTAACAATTATTTTTCCTATTAGCAGAAATAGACCTCGTAAATTATTTAATTTTTGGAATAATGTTTAAGTTTGCTAACAACCATTTTTCATAGTAGCAAAAATAGTCCTTGTAAATTACCTAATTTTTGGAATAATGTTTAAGTTTGCTAACAACCATTTTTCATAGTAGCAAAAATAGTCCTTGTAAATTATTGAATTTTTGGAATAATGTTTAAGTTTGCTAACAACCATTTTTCTTAGAAGCAGAAATTTCGTAAATTATTTTATTTTTGGTATAATTTTTAAGTTTGCTAACAATTATTTTTCATAGTAGCAAAAATAGTCCTTGTAAATTACTTAATTTTTGGAATAATGTTTAAGTTTGCTAACAATTATTTTTCCTATTAGCAGAAATAGACCTCGTAAATTATTTAATTTTTGGAATAATTTTTAAGTTTGCTAACAACCATTTTTCATAGTAGCAAAAATAGACCTCGTAAATTATTTAATTTTTGGAATAATGTTTAAGTTTGCTAACAACCATTTTTCATAGTAGCAAAAATAGTCTTTGTAAATTACTTAATTTTTGGAACAATGTTTAAGTTTGCTAACAACCATTTTTCTTAGAAGCAGAAATTTCGTAAATTATTTTATTTTTGGTATAATTTTTAAGTTTGCTAACAATTATTTTTCCTATTAGCAGAAATAGACCTCGTAAATTATTGAATTTTTGGAATAATGTTTAAGTTTGCTAACAACCATTTTTCATAGTAGCAAAAATAGTCCTTGTAAATTACTTAATTTTTGGAACAATGTTTAAGTTTGCTAACAACCATTTTTCTTAGAAGTAGAAATTTCGTAAATTATTTTATTTTTGGTATAATGTTTATGTTTGCTAACAACCATTTTTCATAGTAGCAAAAATAGTCCTTGTAAATTACTTAATTTTTGGAATAATGTTTAAGTTTGCTAACAATTATTTTTCCTATTAGCAGAAATAGACCTCGTAAATTATTGAATTTTTGGAATAATGTTTAAGTTTGCTAACAACCATTTTTCATAGTAGCAAAAATAGTCCTTGTAAATTACTTAATTTTTGGAACAATGTTTAAGTTTGCTAACAACCATTTTTCTTAGAAGCAGAAATTTCGTAAATTATTTTATTTTTGGTATAATGTTTAAGTTTGCTAACAACCATTTTTCATAGTAGCAAAAATAGTCCTTGTAAATTACTTAATTTTTGGAATAATGTTTAAGTTTGCTAACAATTATTTTTCCTATTAGCAGAAATAGACCTCGTAAATTATTGAATTTTTGGAATAATTCAACTGTTTATGTATGCATGTGAAGTATGCGTATTTTGGAATCTTTAGAATAATTTAAATGTGTGCTTAATATATAATATTTAAATTAGATCAATTCTGACAGTTGTGTGTTTGCCCGAGCGGTAACGATCTCAACTCATAATCTACAGGCGATGGTTCGATCGACGGTCGTGGCGTTTTTTTGTATGATAATTCAATTTTTCAGCGACTTGATTTGTTTCGTCAAATAATAAACAGTGTATTGGGAAAATATGTCTTTAATATGAATAAAAATATTGCGTCAGCGGAGCTGGTGAAGGAGGGTGTGGGAAGGGGCAGGGGAAGGGAAATCGCGGACAATCATGCAATCATTCGGACATTATCGAGTATTAATATATAGACTAGCTGTAAGCCCGTTGACCTCAACGGAGGGATTTTTGTTGCATTTTTAAGTAGTCAGAAAAGTTACTGGCGTGAAAAATAAATTACTAACCTATTTATTGAATAATCCAGAAATTCTGATAGTAAAAGAAATATCTCGGGGCGTATATCGACAGCCCTGCCCTGCAGTATTTAAATTGTAAATTATTTATTTTTGGAATAATGTTCTAGTTTGCTAACAACTATTTTTCGTAATAGCAGAAATTTCGTAAGTTATTGAATTTTTGGAATAATGTTTAAGTTTGCTAACAATCATTTTTCCTAGAAGCAGAAATTTTGTAAATTATTTAATCTTTGGAATAATGTTTATGTTTGCTAACAACCATTTTTCTTAGAAGCAGAAATTTCGTAAATTATTTTATTTTTGGTATAATTTTTAAGTTTGCTAACAATTACTTTTCCTATTAGCAGAAATAGACCTCGTAAATTATTTAATTTTTGGAATAATGTTTAAGTTTGCTAACAACCATTTTTCATAGTAGCAAAAATAGTCTTTGTAAATTACTTAATTTTTGGAACAATGTTTAAGTTTGCTAACAACCATTTTTCTTAGAAGCAGAAATTTCGTAAATTATTTTATTTTTGGTATAATTTTTAAGTTTGCTAACAATTATTTTTCCTATTAGCAGAAATAGACCTCGTAAATTATTTAATTTTTGGAATAATGTTTAAGTTTGCTAACAACCATTTTTCATAGTAGCAAAAATAGTCCTTGTAAATTACTTAATTTTTGGAATAATGTTTAAGTTTGCTAACAATTATTTTTCCTATTAGCAGAAATAGACCTCGTAAATTATTGAATTTTTGGAATAATGTTTAAGTTTGCTAACAATTATTTTTCCTATTAAAGGAAAAAGACCTCGTAAATTATTTAATTTTTGGAATAATTTTTAAGTTTGCTAACAACCATTTTTCATAGTAGCAAAAATAGACCTCGTAAATTATTTAATTTTTGGAATAATGTTTAAGTTTGCTAACAACCATTTTTCATAGTAGCAAAAATAGTCTTTGTAAATTACTTAATTTTTGGAATAATGTTTAAGTTTGCTAACAATTATTTTTCCTATTAGCAGAAATAGACCTCGTAAATTATTGAATTTTTGGAATAATGTTTAAGTTTGCTAACAACCATTTTTCTTAGAAGCAGAAATTTCGTAAATTATTTTATTTTTGGTATAATTTTTAAGTTTGCTAACAATTATTTTTCATAGTAGCAAAAATAGTCCTTGTAAATTACTTAATTTTTGGAATAATGTTTAAGTTTGCTAACAATTATTTTTTCTATTAGCAGAAATAGACCTCGTAAATTATTTAATTTTTGGAATAATGTTTAAATTTGCTAACAACCATTTTTCATAGTAGCAAAAATAGTCCTTGTAAATTACTTAATTTTTGGAATAATGTTTAAGTTTGCTAACAATTATTTTTCCTATTAGCAGAAATAGACCTCGTAAATTATTTAATATTTGGAATAATGTTTAAGTTTGCTAACAATTATTTTTCCTATTAGCAGAAATAGACCTCGTAAATTATTTAATATTTGGAATAATGTTTAAGTTTGCTAACAATTATTTTTCCTATTAGCAGAAATAGACCTCGTAAATTATTTAATATTTGGAATAATGTTTAAGTTTGCTAACAACCATTTTTCTTAGAAGCAGAAATTTCGTTAGTTATTTTGTTTTTGGTATAATTTTTAAGTTTGCTAACAATTATTTTTCATAGTAGCAAAAATAGTCCTTGTAAATTACTTAATTTTTGGAATAATGTTTAAGTTTGCTAACAATTATTTTTCCTATTAGCAGAAATAGACCTCGTAAATTATTTAATTTTTGGAATGATGTTTAAGTTTGCTAACAACCATTTTTCTTAGAAGCAGAAATTTCGTTAATTATTTTATTTTTGGTATAATTTTTAAGTTTGCTAACAATTATTTTTCATAGTAGCAAAAATAGTCCTTGTAAATTACTTAATTTTTGGAATAATGTTTAAGTTTGCTAACAATTATTTTTCCTATTAGCAGAAATAGACCTCGTAAATTATTGATTTTTTGGAATAATTCAACTGTTTATGTATGCATGTGAAGTATGCGTATTTTTGAATTTTTAGAATAATTTAAATGTGTGCTTAATATATAATATTTAAATTAGATCAATTCTGACAGTTGTGTGTTTGCCCGAGCGGTAACGATCTCATAATCTACAGGCGATGGTTCGATCGACGGTCGTGGCGTTTTTTTGTATGATAATTCAATTTTTCAGCGACTTGATTTGTTTCGTCAAATAATAAACAGTGTATTGGGAAAATATGTCTTTAATATGAATAAAAATATTGCGTCAGCGGAGCTGGTGAAGGAGGGTGTGGGAAGGGGCAGGGGAAGGGAAATCGCGGACAATCATGCAATCATTCGGACATTATCGAGTATTAATATATAAACTAGCTGTAAGCCCGTTGACCTCAACGGGGGGATATTTGTTGCATTTTTAAGTATGTAGTCAGAAAATTACAAACCTATTTATTGAATAAGCCAGAAATTCTAAAAATAAAATAAATATATCTCGTGCCACATATCGACAGCCCTACCCTGTAGTATTTAAATTGTAAATTATTCAATTTTTGGAATAATGTTCAAGTTTGCTAACAATCATTTTTCACAGTAGTAGAAATCGACCTCGGCGCATATATCGACAGCCCTGCTGTTTTTACATTGTAAATTATTAAATTTTTGGAATTATGTTCAAGTTTGCTAACAATCGTTTTTCGTAGAAGAAGAAAAGGGTACCCGAGGACATCAGTACGGACACATTTGTGGTTTGTGATTTGTGAAAAGTGAAAAGTCAAAAGTGATTATTTTATCGACTATTAATATATAGATTTTATTTATTGATTTGGCATTTACTTGGTAGAACTCCATTTTAATAGGGTAAAATATCAAGGTATTTCAGTTCTACAGTTTTTTTAAAAAGTTAAAGGTTGATAGCTATTTCGGTTTACGCCATCGTCAGAACTATGCTTTAAACGTACATTTACTCAGCTATATATACTGTCTAAGAAGAGATACACAATGCATCATATTATTCACTCTAACATACTAATTCAAATTCTAATTACAATATTGCACTTATTAAATGTGATTTTAGTGTTACAAAGAAAGATAAGCAGTCTGGGTTTTTAAAAACATTAATTAGAATAATTTAAACTGATATTTATTATTAATTATGCTACATTAAATTTATTAACTATGGCTTTAGTGTTTTGAAAAACAATAAGCAATGTGGGATTTTCCACAGGTAAATTAGGGAAAAATATATTGATATATATAGATTTTATATTAAAATGAACTTCCACAAAGTTACCGACGAATCCATCGAAAGCATAAACAATGTATTTTAGAGAAAAAATGATTGAAATTATGCAATAAAAAGGATGGGTTCAGTTCACTTTTTCCCATCATCCTAACTTGGCTCACTTTCCGTATTTTAATCTCGTTGTCCCCAATCTATCAAACTATTTCGCTTACTTTATTTATATTACTATTTGAGCATAAATTTACCTTTTCCAAAGCATAGACTCGTTTACTCGTTATTTAAAACAAAAGATACAAAACTTTTAAATTATCGGGATAAATTCTAAATACCCTCTGTTAAAAAGTAAAATATTTAATAGCCGTCAGCATATGACACACATGGAATATTTGCATTTAACTGTCGAAACTATATTATGTAAAATATGCCACATTCATATTTGACAGACGTCACGATGTTCCAATTTTGAAACTTGAATACAAACAATCGAAGTCAGTTTGTGAATCACAAATATCGTTCCATTTTCAAATGCTTGATTTATATAATGTATTTTTATCGCCTTGATATTTATGACGTTAGCTCAGTTGATAGAGAGCTCGACTGGTAATCCAGAGTTCTGTGTTCGATCCACGGTCGCGGCGTTTTTTTGTATGAAATTTTTTCAGCGATTTGTTTCGTCAAATAATAAACAGTGTATTGGGAAAATATGTCTTTAGTATGAATAAAAATATTGCGTCAGCGGAGCTTTGAGGAGGGAGGGGGAAGGGGCAGGGGGAGGGGAAATCGCGGACAATCATGCAATCATTCGGACATTATCGAGTATTAATATATAGATTAATAATAATTATTCGGTCGCTACACCAACACAAATTGTATCAGTCAAACGTTATGTTCACCTGATACAAACGTGCACAATGTGAAGTTGGTAAGGCTCTTTCTTATTTATTTTTTCTTCGAGGAAGTAAAAAGCAGGGCTGTGGAGTCGGAGTCGTAGAGTCGCGGTATTTTGGCTGGAGTCGGACTCGTAAAAAATGAGAGGCTCGACATTTTTTTGAAAAATATATTTAATGATGTGTTTTCAAACAAAATAGTCTAAAGTGTCGACATTGTGTGCTTGGCTGACTAAAGATGATCTGATTGATATATAAGTTAAAATGAAATTATTGAAAAAAGAAATCGGAGTCGGAGTCGTTAATTATTTTAAAGCTTGAGTCGGAGTCGGAATCATCTTTTTTTAGACGACCCCACAGCCCTGGTATAAAGATATAATTTACTTTTTAAAAAAAGGTTGGCTTATGAGTGCATGTATGGGGGGTGATAAATTGTATTATAGACCGTTTTCAACTATTAATCATATTAAAATAAAATTATATTTTGAAATATTTCCTGTTTATTTTATTTATAAAATTGGATACAGATAAAGTGTTGGTATGGTTGAATCAATTGACAATGAAACTTGGTGGTTGAGTTTGACAATTTATTGGTCATACTAATTGATACAACATAGTAATAATAATAATAAACTGTTATCCCATTTCATTTAAAAATTAAATTTGTCATCGACCAACAGTTTTGGTTGAGCGATAAAAATATAATTTTGGAAAAATAGAAATTACAAAGTAGTCTGTTAAAAGGTTCTTATCCAGGCTAAATGATTATTTGTTATCCCTTTTTACAATAGTGAATATTTACAATATATTATTTATTTTTTCGGATTTAGAATTAATAAATATATCATTGTTTTAGCGGCTTAAACTACTATTTGAAATATTATTGCTTTTATTTACTATTAATAATAATTATTTGGTCGCTACACTAACAAAAAATTTATCTGACAAACGTTATGTTCACCTGATACAAACGTGCACAAACGTGAAGTTGGTAAGGCTCTTATTTTTTTTTCTTCGAGGAAGTAAAAAGCAGGGCTGTGGAGTCGGAGTCGTGGAGTCACGGTATTTTGGCCGGAGTCGGAGTCGTGAAAAATGAGAGGCTCGACATTTTTTTGAAAAATATATATAATGATGTTTTTTCAAACAAAATAGTCCAAAGTGTCGACATTGTATGCTTGGTTGACTAAAGATGATCTAATATATAAGTTAAAACGAAATTATTGAACAAAAATCTCGTCGGAGTCGGAGTCTTTAATTATTTTAAAGCTGGAGTCGAAGTCAGAATCGCCTTTTTTACACGACCCTACAGCTCTGGCATAAAGATATAATTTACTTAAAAAAAAATGGTATGACAATGAATGCATTTATGGGGGGTGGTTATATTGTATTACATACCGTTTTCAACTAACTATCAATCATGTTAAAATGAAATTATGCTTTGTAATATTTCCCGTTTATTTTATTGATAAAAGTATCCGATATTTATAATTTTTCTGGGTAAAAATATAGTGTTATTGTGGTTGTTGGTTGGTTGAATCAATTAATTATGAAATTTGGTGATTGAGTTTAACAATTATTGGTATTATTTAAGATATTGACTGAATTGGTCATATTAATGGATACAACATAATAATAATAATAAACTGTTATCAATTTTCATTTAAAAATGAAATTTGATATCATCTCACAGTTTTGGTTGAGCGATAAAAATATAATTCTGTAAAAAGGTTCTTATCCAGGCTTAATGATTATTTTTATAAGGGCTTCGAACCACTATTTTTTTCGTTCCGGTTTTCGTTCCGGCAAAAATATCGGTTTTCGGTTCCGTTCCGGTTCGAAGCCCTGATTTTTATCCCTACTTATAATAGTGAATATGAAAAATATTATTTTGATGACGGTACTAATTTTAATTTTAATGTGAATTTAGTTTTGAAATCAAACGTAATTTATTCTAAAAGTGTTTCCTCCACCATTATATTTTTCATTATTTATAATATTATAATATTTATTTTTTCGGTTTTAGAATTATTATATACATCATTGGCTAAAAAATATTTGGAATTAATAAAACTATTGCGTCTATTTGATAATAATTATTTGGTCGCTACAACAGCAAACATTTTATTGCTCGGCGTTCTCGACATTTCTACAATACATACATATCTATCTATCTATCAAACGTTATGTTCACCTGATACACGCTGAGCACAATTGTGAAGTTGGTAAGGCTATTTCTTCAAGAAAGTAAAAAGATTTAATTTACTATGAAAAAAAAAGAGTTGACGAATGAATGTATGGTTGGGGTGGATAGTGAAGTTCAACTATCAACCCTGTTAAAATAAAATTATGTTTTGAAATATTTCTCGTTTATTTTATTGATAAAATGATCTGATATTTATAATTTCTCGGGTATAAGTGTTAATGTTGGTTGAATCAATAATTTATGATACTTAGTGGTTGAGTTTCACAATTTATTGGTTAAAATATTAAATTTGAATCATTCAAATTATGTACACTCCCACAGATTTTGTCACTAACGACCCGGGTTTCGCCTTTCGGCATCTTCAGGCGTTCAAGCGTTCAAGCCTATACATTATCGAAAAAAGCTAACACCCTCATTCGTAACCATAGTGGATTCAAGCCGACATATAGTGTAAAAAATTCATTAGAATTAGTTGAAAAACTTAAAAATCAAATCATTCCTTACAACTCAAAATTAATTTCCTTTGACGTGGTCAGTTTATTTACTAATGTACCAGTCAACAAATGCAAAAGGATTATCGATTATTAAAGATACCTTAAATGCACGTAGAGTCAACCCAATAGTAACAAAAGAGTTACTAAATATATTAGATGTTTGCGTTGGCCAGAATTATTTCCAATTTAACAATAAAATTTATAAACAAACAGAAGGCCTTGCGATGGGGAACTGTCTATCGCCGTTGTTAGCTGAATTTTATATGAACTATTTAGAAGATAATTTTTTTAGAAACAAAACAGAAGCCAAACCTATAGTCTATTGGTTCCGATATGTAGACGATATTATTTGCTTGTTTAATGGAACGGATAGACAAATAACTAACTTTCATAACTTTATAAATTCATTAGATAAAAATATTAAATTCACGTTAGAAGTCGGAGGCAAGAATATTAACTTTCTTGACCTAAATATTAATATTGAAAACGGTTCTCACGAATTTAAAATATTTCGGAAGCCTACGTTTTCGGATACCGTGATACATAAGGATTCAATGCACCCATTTTCTTATAAACTAGCCGCTTTTCATTCAGAAATTCATAGACTTGTGAGTGTTCCTTTGAATGAAAAGAACTTTAATATCGAATTAAAAATCATCAAACAAATCGCCATCAACAATGGATACGATATGTCTCTTATAGACAATCTTTTATCAAAAAAACAAACTAAACTTGCAGAAAAAATGTTATTTCAAGGTACATTGTCAAAGGACATAGATCATACTAGGTATTGGCGTAGAATCATTTATTTAGGAAATACTAGTCTTAAAATTAAAAAACAACTAGCTGATAGTGTTAGACCAGCCTTTTACTGTAAAAGCTCTTTAGGCAAATTATTAGTTAACAATAAAGATAAAATACATTACCTAAATAAATCTGGAATTTATAGATTACAATGCTCTTGTTGTAATAAATTTTATATCGGCAAAACAGAGAGGACTTTAAACATCAGGGTATTAGAGCATATGGCAGCCTTTAGACTGAAAAAGGACACGTCTACTTTTGCTAATCACTTAATTTCGGAAGGACCGTGTTCAATCAGGAACAGGGGATAAAAATGTTACACCCGAATACGGACAGTCATAAGCTCTTTTTCCAGGAAATTTTAGAAATTAATAGGGCACAGTTACATAGTCTTCCGATTTTGAACGAGATATTAAACCTTCCTGGCTCTCCACTTCTATACCCTATATAAATAATATCATAAAACCTTTGCCGACAAACAAATAAATATAATTCTAAAAACCACTCACTACTCAAATCTTTGGGAATTCCCATGAGCTTACCCTTTTCGCCAGCGATGGCTTTAGACTCAGTGATACATTTATTTAATATATAAACACGAAACATCCATTTACTAAGCGTCAGTTCAAGTTCATCCGTGCGCTTGAACGCCTGAAGATGCCGAAAGGCGAAACCCGGGTCGTTAGTGACAAAATCTGTGGGAGTGTACATAATTTGAATGATTCAAATTTAATATTGAAATTCCACCAAGCACCTTCAGTCGAAATCTTAAATTAAAATATTAAATTAAATTTGACACAACCCGCAGTTTTGGTAGTGTGATAAAAATGAAATTTTGGAAAAATAGAAATTAATATAATATGACAGCACGAACATCGTTTTGCTAAAAAATAACTTAGAGTTGATTGATGATCATTGGTGTAAAAAAAAATTGAAATGATGAAATTAAACGTTCATAACTCTAATATGACTGTAGATTGTAGACTAAGAAAAATAATACAAAAAATAGATTTTAAATTTAACGAAATAACTTTGCTGGGAAATAATAAATAAATAAAACGGATGAATAACGCGAGTGGCCAAAAATCAGGCTCGAAAAAAAAACATTGTTAATGTAATAGTCATTTGTTGCGATATCTGGAGAATACGGTGGATGTTGTAGAAGTTCCCAAGATTATTAACAATTGTTTTCTATGTTTTTTTTAAATGTAGATCGTTTTCTTAGTGCAGAATATATGTTTCTTTTGGCAAAGGCTGGCCTTTGAATGGCCAATATCTCACTAAGCCGCTGTAGCTGTTCTCAACACAATTTCGTTGTAATTGTCTGGCCATAATCATAAAGTTTATGATGAGTGATTCCTATCGTATCCTATAAAATGCGTAAAATTACCTTTTTTGGGTGTAGTCCAGCTCTCAGTGTGGGAATTTGTGTTTTATTAAGGCCCAGCCACTGTCTTTTGCGTTAGCTTTTAATATAAAAGATTTATTTCTCATATTCAGTAACCAAGCGCTCCAAACAATATTCGACTGTTTCGAATAATAAAAGATGGGCAGATAGAAACGCGCTGTACGAGATTTGCCTCGGAAAATTGGTGAGGCACCAACATTATATGTATACGACACTTTGACACGTTTCCTAAGGTTCTTAAATATTGGTGAATAGTTGTTGCTTGATGAGTATCAAGTCTTTGACATATTTGTCGCAAAGTAAATCTAAGATCTGGTTCGATAATCACATAAATATACTCACTTTCTGACACTTGACGCCTACCACACCTATGTAAGTAAATCTTGAATACTAAAATTTTCAAAACGAATTTTTTTGAACTATATTGGAGATTTTCTTAATTTTACACCTTTTCCCACTGCAGAACACTTGCTTTTAACTGCCAAACTCGCATTATGTCCATGTTAGAATTCTTACAACATTATAGAACCACTTTGCATTGGCGCGAAGTCGTCCACGCTTTTGTGATGTGTGTTCCTTTTGCACATTAGGCATAATAAACAAATGTCACCTAATCCTGGACAACGACGCCCCAATGTGAAGTGCCCTTAATGTACAGTAAGTAACTGGATTTCTTTTGTCTCACTTTCCGTTGTTCGTAGAAAAAATCTAAATAACTCATTATTATAGTTCTAGTTTCTCTCAACTTTTTAAAATTAATTTGAGATAGATTTCAGTTGAATATCATAATTAACATAAATAAAATATTCCGACTGATTTATGGTGCAATTGGGTAAAATTATTGATTGATTGGATTCATCCATCACTGGGGTTGAAAGAATCGTTCGTTCAATGATCGAGTACTTCGCATCTTTGTGCCGTGGGTGATGTCCGAAATCTAGACTCTACTATCAGGCAAGCATAAACACAGCGAGGTATCAAAGTTAACAGAAAACGCGCAAGGCAATCGAAAGCGGTACTGGGATTTTACAATACGCGAGAAATACCCGTAACACAACATGTTTTCCTAATAAAGCATCGCTTAAATCCTTGGTTAGGATTGCTTATTCCGTACGGGTATCAAATTTTGTGTTCTTTGTTTGAAGCGGTGCGGAAATAATTGTTAATTTTATTTGTTTATTTATTTTCCTTTGTTTTTCAATGCGTGAAATTAGTTATTTATATCTGTCTACCACGAAGAAAAAATGTTAAATTTGATTTACCTTTATATTGTTTTAACGGTTTAAAAATTTAAATATAATCACCAAATTAAATAAATAACAATAAGTTTTGTACACATATTTTGAAATTCATACCAATTTCTTATTTTCCTGTCAGTGGCTTGTCAAACCGTTTGCGTAGAAGTCAGGCCGCACGGGTTCTATTAGGAATGCAGCGTAGTTATTTGGTATTTGGTCTACGTTATCGTTGTCCATATTACATACCGCTGTATTTGCATACGACATTAAACTTATATTTTCTGACGCCAGATCGTTTTTAATACTTATTATTAAATTCACATAATGATCGATGAAAGAAATGAATTAATTATAAAAGCATATTAATTTATTTATTTGCACTATATTTTACGATTATTAAATTTAGTATTACGAATTCGAAGCAATTTTGATAAGCAGAGAAACAAACAAGCTAGCCTGTCGAGTCAAATTACATATGAAAACGTTATCATATTAAATCAAGAGATGTCTCGCATTTATTTATTTTTACTTTTCCGAAAATATTACCCATTTATAGAAATACATATATCAATATCACAAGTTAAATAAACAATAATGTAAACAAATGATGAAAAAATGTCACTAATTATTTTGGAGATTGTTAGGAACAAGGTAACAATTTCACTCCTTTCAAATAATCTTCCACAACTTGCATTGTAAAATATGTAAGAATATTGTGCAATGGAGTAGCAAGAGGTTTTGCCGCCCGGGACGGTTTTTTGATTTTACCACTCCCCTTTAAATTTTCTCCTCAACATATTTAATAATTTGTAATAGTGGTGGATTGTGGTCTTTTTTAAACCATGAAATATGTATTAACTACAAAATTGAGCCGCAAGTGGTGTATGTAATTATTTTTTTTATATATTAGAAAATACTATAATTTTCCTATAAAAACGCATATTTTGTCAGCGAATCACAAAACACAAATAATACGGAAATTTGCATGGTGAATTGAATTGTGTTAATTTTTATTTGTATAATTAATACCTTCAAGATTTTATTTTTCCTTTTCAAAAATGACGCCTAATTTATCGACAAAAATATTTAGTAATTTATTTACAATCATTCGTTTAATTGATTGAATCTTACTAAAAAGGATTTTAAAAACATCCCAGCTGAGTAAAACATTTCTTATTATTTTATTTTACTAATATTTTTTTTCAATAATTAATTACAACTATGAAAAATCGTTTACTACCAAGTCATCGATGTTAGTTATTCGATTAGTAAAGGGAGTTACCAACAATGAATATGCATCGACTATTTTCAAATAAAAAATGAGTCTTTTATAATAAGAGTTATTATTCTTTCTAAGGGTACTCAATCATTTGGTTCACTTATTTTCTCATTCACCTCATTTGCACAGATCAGTCATGCGAAAAATTATTTTTCGTTTCTTTCTTGCACCAACACAAACTCGCGGAGGAATAACGTTTTTTTTTACTTCCAAGAAACTCGCTTAAACTTTTTTCATCTCTGTACAAGGAGATCCACGCGTTATTTAAATTTGATGCGTTAAAATTCGAATTAGAGTTATAATTTTGCTTTTATCTTTTTCCAGAGGCAAACAGCAGATCATCGATTTTTAATTTTTTAACATTATTAAAGTAAAAATGAATAATGGCTATTAGTTATTTGGATACATCCCTACCTGGAACATAACACAAACTTCACAAGAAAAATTTTACATCAATTATACACAGTAGAGGTCTGCACGGGTCGAAATTTTACAGAATTACCCGGCCCGGGCCCGAGTCTAATACCACACTTGTTACCCGAACCCGACCCGAAGCTCAGATTTATACTCCTCAGCCCGAGAATAACCCGTTTTTTTTTTTACAAATTTACAACAATTTACGATTCTCTATAGAACTGGTAATAATTAAAATCATCATGGCTGACTTATGACACGAACATAGTCTGAAATATTTTTCTGAAGAAATAAATTCCTTACCTGGGCCCAACCCGAGCCCGAATCTTAATTGCGCTTACCCGCTCGCAACCGGGCCGGGTAGGGGCCCGAGGGCCAAGCCAGGGCCCGTGCAGACTTCTAATACACAGTGATGCCACTGTAGATGACATTTAGTTGGTATGTACTTATAGATATATTTTTTTTCAGAAAGCTTTTTACAATAGCTGCCAAAATACGGCAATCGAGTCAGCTCCTTGGAAGGATGTCCCGGAATAAATAGGTGAAGATTCGTTGTAATAATTTTGCACAGTATGTTACGTCAATAAAAAATATAATGAAATCATACGACAGTATTTCAACATCGTTTGTGGACACCCTACCCTAACCAAGTAAAGCGAATATTCCTTATTAGCAAGACTGGGTAAACAATAGGTACGATTTTTAAATAAGAGCTCAGCCTAAACACACTTAATTTTTTCTTACAGACGTAAAAATAAACAGTTGTTCGTTTTATATGCGGATTCTTATTTGAAGTTAGCATATAAAATAATATATACGCGTTGAATTCTTGAATACATTATTATTTGTCTCGATATGAAAATGTTTGGCAAGAGGGTGCTAACAACCCAAGCAAAAGAAGCATATTTGATGAAGTGTTCGCATTTAATAATTTTGGTTATGTTGACTGTTTATCGTCAGTGAAATTACAAAATATATTCACTGAAGTCATTATTTTTCCCGCAGCAAAAATATCTATTGGTCTGATTACCAAGGGCACTATCAAACGTGGAAATCAATAAATTCGTTTTCCCATAAATTTGACGACTTGAGGAAACTAAAGACTTGTGTGTATATTATATTTGTATCTACTATCTGATCTTGAATGGCAGAAGAGAAAAAGAGAGAGAGACTGATTAGACTACTACCCGTATTTCCTGGTCATATCCGTTGAGCCAAAATGAGAATTCCACCATTTTTGAGAATGTAATGTTCCGATCAATTTTTGAGAAGTCATGGACATGAATTGTTTGTTCTCCCAATATATAGAACCAGCCTGCCAATTGGGATGCCACTGGGGAGAGCTTTAACAGTTTTTAACAATATTGCTTCGGATGTTGACATATTACACGTGAACGTGAGTGTGTTCAAACGAATACTATTTTGTATGTACATATTAAAACAGACTTTGTCGGAGCTTACTCAGTTTCAAATGTTTATTTATTTATTTTTACATTTAAAAAGTAATAAATTAATAATTTGTATTTTTTTTGTAATGTATGTACATTTAAATAAAATAAATAAATATTCCTCAACCACTATCTCAACATTTATCTCAATAGAAGTTTTTTTTACTAGAACTGCTTGTTACTCAGTTGCACAACTCACTTTTTTCCAAATGGAGGGTAGGAGAGAAAGATAAAGCTAAAAAAGGACAATTGGTTAGCTAACCGTTATCACTACGTTTCTTTTCTAGGATAAGATAGGCGGGAGGGGGAATTTAAGACATCACAAACATCCATGCCTTCAAACAGAAATTCATGAAACAAATGAAAAATCAATTTATAAAACTATCCGTACTGGGATTCGAACCCGCGACTTACGTAACTGAGGCCAACGACGTTGACCAGTCGACCACACATAGTATAATATAGTAGTAACATTATGCACTAGATGGCTGCGTTTACACAGTGGCGGATTATCGTATATGCAAATGAGGCGCGCGCTCTGGACCTTCGAATTTTAGGGGCCTCAATATATTGAAAATTACACATATATTTTTTATTATGTCTTCAATATGTATTTCTATTTTACATATAATTTATATAATTTTGAGACGCTTTTATGTTATTGGAAATATAGGCAGAGGTGGGCTGGCGGGGGCTCGGAGGGGCTCGCGCGAGCCCCTTGTTAATTTAAGAGAAAACAATATTCTCAGGTAAAATTAGTAAATAACTACAAATTCTGACTTATATATTATCTACTACAGCTTCAGTATACACAGTAGTACATTTTAGGTCACTTAGGTTGAAAAGTTTACGGTAAATTGCATATTGTTACATATCATAAGTGTATTATTTAACAACCAATTGCTTATTTAAGTATTGCATACAATTGCATAGACCTCCAAATTATAATGCACCTGGGGCCTATCTATTGCTTAATCAGCCACTGTGTTAACAAACACACTTTATGCAAGTGCATCTTTCATTATGCGTAAATTCGTTGCAGTAAGTTACAGACAGACAGATAGACAGACAGTCAGTGTTTTTTAAATGAGATAGACAGACAGATAAAAAAAGAAATCTTACATTCTCATACATCAATCGGTCCATTTTGTATTCTCGTCAGAACCATCACCATCTCTTATAAGTCACGTGTCACGTGCGTAATTCGAAAGTTTGGCTCGATTTTCAAAAGATGGCAGTGCGACCGTTTTAAATTTGACAGCTGTGCATCCTTCCCCCTTAAGTATTAGGGGTGATAAGTAAGGAGGTAACACCAAACACCCTCTCTCGGTCCACTGAACTGATCATAATAAAAACTGCCAAGCGGGGGGTGCCCGCGCTGAAGTTTGACCATAAATCCAAAACGCGTCCGAATTATGCGGAGGAGAAAAAAAAACTTCGCCATAATTTTCGCCGTTTCGCCATAATAAGATCTGGTATTTTTCTTTGTAAGCCGAAATGTGAGAATCAAATGGGTGCTATAAAAATGGTCGCTAGTATTTAGTGGCAAAGTTTACGAATAAAGTTGTTTATTACTTACATTTTGTATACTGTTTTCGTTTGACAATGTTCAAAAAACAATTATACGATCCAAATAATATTCATTAAACATCGCATCAAATAACCAATTCAAATGTACGGAAGTGTTATCATTGCTCTAAATTATAAATTCAATTAAAATTTAGAAACATTCATTGAATACAATTAAAACACGATATAATAAAAATAATTTTCACATTTAATTATGGTTGACAAACATTAAGATTTATTTATTTATTATATCCACTCATTGTTGGTTTTTACTTTGTTAATGATAATTCATACTTGATTGATTTTTAATGTAATAGTTTGCATTGCTAAGAGGTCTTCCACTTTTTTATTTATAGTTTAATTTTCTTGTATTTTGCTACAATTTATTTGCTTAGTTGTAATACCAATTGTTTGTCATACCTTGTTTTTCTTACTTAACTTTTGTATAAATATCACTGTTTCATTGTATTTCTTATCAGTTGACAATGCTCTCAATGAGCGAAACCGGTCCTGATCCAATAAATTTTAAGTGGAAAAAGTACTAAACATGTTTTATTATTTTTATTATAATGCCATTTCACGAAGTATTGACAGTAAACACCTTAAAAGGAAACACGATATATTTAGGAACTATCATTCTACAATTGTTTTGATTTGAAAACAATCTATTCCGGCATTGTTGTTAAGTGTATAGGTACATATTTTCTTTATTACAAGATAATATGATTGATATTGTTTCTTATATGTAGGAAACGTTTTAATAATTACAGAGTGGTAATTTTTACATCGAACCCTTTACGACAAAATAAGCCTTGCCTATTTTGAAATACAATCGAAAACCATTATTCAAGTTAGTTAATTTTTATTTTGTATTTATTATTTGATTTGTGTAGGTAAAAGACATTTGTAAAGTAAAAAATGATTGCATTGATAAATAATCAAAAATATGTCAGCTCAATTGCAATAACCAGTTTTTAATATATATTCATCTTTTAAAATTTTCATGTTTTGTACCAATTTTTAAACTTTTTTTTATTATTGTTTTGCATATCTTTAGATTTTTTTTGTGTCATTCATAGAATAGCCGTTTAGCGGTTTTTAGAGAACTTATATTAGCTTGCCGATTGTCCCCTCCAAGAAATAATAAATGTCGAGTCGCTGGCGGCGCTTTGGAATACAGCGAACGTTTATAATGAAAAAAAGGGAAAAGAAAACCAACTTCTTATAGAGGACCAAATTAAAACGGCATCTCGTCCCCTACATGCCACCCTGATCTTAAGAGGTGCAACGGTCCCCCAATTTATCGCAGAAAAAAACTAACTGTTACAACGCGTCCCAACGCCTCATTTTCTTCTCTTACTGCGTCTAATTAACTGTGAACCAAAAATGAATATATAAAAATGATAGAATTCGGTTATTGTAAAAATATTACCGCTTGAAAGATCTTACATTCTTCATATGGCTTTTCTTGTGAGGTTTAACGTTATACGGTACTACATTCAGCGGTGAGCTGCCAATATCTTAACAAAGGGCTCGGTAAATCTTATCCATTTATTTGTATCCATTTTCGCTCCCAATGTAGAGAGCATATAGCCTCCTAATGAAAGTATCTAAAAAAAAGGTTTTTTTTTTCTACGAAAACTGTTTGTTACTTAGTCGCTCAACCTCTCTTTTCCAAAGAGAGTAGTAAGATAATGATAAGACTAAGACAGGACTAGTGATTACCTCGAACCCATGAGGTACAGCACGGAAGCCTACAACGCTGAATGAAAAAATGAAGGGGCTACCAAGAAATTGTAAAGGAAAAACCTTTATTTTCAGTCTTTTTTATTGGTTTCAATTTTTACAAGACCATCTTTTTTCAAACTTAAAAGCTAAATTTAGATACTAATTCGGCATTTGTAGCTTATGTGATTTGGAAAAATAGTTTCCATAACATCAATCGAGGCGAAGGTTTTTGGAATGATTTCAGTAATTTTTATAACCAATATGCGCTCGTTTTGGATAATTTAATCTATCAAAGAGTTTCACCCCCGTCCCTAAGAGGCTATAACAAAACGCTTTAACCCTTTCAAGTTTCTCTCGAAGGGCTAATGATCTCCGAACAGAATGACCCTTGAATTAATAATATTATTTCGGGTTTTACTGACGCAAATAAATATACGCGACTGAATTGCTACAGCCATTTGTTCTGATACATAAAAGCTGATTTTTCAGTGAAGTGTAATCTAACACTTAAAAAATAGTAAATATTCAAAAAAGACAATTTGTGTTTTTTAACGTAACTCATCCAGAGGCAACCATTTCAATGCACACATAACATTAATGCTATTATATATTACATATTTTAAGACTAAGAGTAAAACCTCGATTATATGAATTTTCGATTATCGGAATTGAAATTTTTTAAATATTTCTATGTGTCCAAGAATTTCCCTCTCCAGTCTAAAAAAACGGTTTTTAAGAATATTACTATATTTAATAAAAAGTCTTCCAGTTTGCACATTAATGAAAAATAATACATATGAATATTTTTTAAATAACTGAAATTATTGATTAAATCGGCATTTACTTGGTAGAACTCCATTGTAATAAGGTAAAAAATATCAACATATTTGGATATATAACGTATACAATTGTAAAACTAAATACTTTGATATTTTATACCTTATGGCTGAAATTATATTTTTAGTGGCTATTGATTAGAAATCGGGTCCGTAGTGCAGTGGTCAACGTTGTTGGTTTCAGTGTTTCGCGCTTTTTTTTCAATTTATAGATAGGTGTTAGTAATGTCAAAAAATGATCTGCCACCTTTCCAGTCCTAAAATAACCCGTTAATATCTGGTGCTATCTTAGTCCTGTTCTTTCTATCTCTTCTCTCTTTGAAAAAAAGAGGTTAAGCTACTGATTAACAAGCAATTCTTCAAGATTTTTTTTTTATAGATGCCTTCATCAGGAGACCGAATTTTCCACATTGGAAAAAGCGGGCATAGATTTATATCTTGATAACAAGTCAACATACCATATCGACTGTGGAAAGGAAAAAGGACGTAACCCAGAGTTTTTTAAAACAGGTTTTTTCGATAGTCACAATGTATCAAACTTGATACACAATCTATCTAAAGGATGCAAGCTGCAAATGCTGAATTAGTATCTAAATTTAGCTTTAAGTTTGAAAAAGATGACCTTGTAAAAAATTAAAACCAAGAAAAAGACTGAAATAAAAGTTTTTCTTAGACAATTTCTTTAATTAATATTAGATTATGTCGATTAAACACTAGTTTAGATGTTTTCGTGCACTTCAAGGTTGTGTATAATTCATAATTTGCATATGGCCCAAAATCATCAAAACATGTGCGGGTTACGTCTTTTTCCTTTCACAGTCGATATAAAAGCATAGGCGATGTGCTTTTAATCTAACTAAAAGAATAATAAATAAAATGATAGACTTTGTAATACACTTTATTGTTGTCAGCTTTGATTACCTAAATATTCCATCAAATAAGTTTAGTATTTCGAGGAAAAAATAAAAATTAAACAAATTTCTGCGAATAGTCAAATTAATTAAACTATTCCGTAATCTTCCGACGCCACTGAGTTCTAGTGAAACAAAAGGGTTGAACCAAGAGTAATGATCACCATTAACCACAAACTTTTTGATTCAAGGAGAACATAAAAAATGAGGAGTAATTTTGCAATGGCTAATACAAAGTTTCCTATTGCCAACATTAAATTTGTGAAATAATTTAAATTGGATAGCGGACGTGAATCTGTAGAGAATCATCAATTCAAGACTAAATTATCTTTTTAATTGTATTTGAAATATTTGTTAAATAATTTGGCTAAATTATCATTATTATTATGACTATTGCAGAGCAAGTATCTAATCTTCATTCAAGTACTAAATCGTAATTCGAAATTATAAATATAAAGAAATAAATTAAGCTGCATAAATTGAATGAAATTTTTAAACTGAAATGAGTGGAATATACTAATTTTATGATTATATAAATCAGGGTTTCCCAAACATTTTCCGCAGTGGAACACTTCACGAATCCAGAAATTTTAACGGAACATCTAGCTGTTTTTTGAGGTTGTATAATTTATAGCAAAAAAGATATATATTTATAGCACACTTTAGAAATTAATTTTAATCACATATGACATAGAAATATTAGCGTACCTAGATACTTGACATCATAAACAACGTTGACATCGACCATTACTCGCCTTTCAATATGAAGATGATTTTTTGAATGAGCTAAGTTTTTTAAATGTGTTGTAGCATATAAAACCATTCCAAATTTTCGCGGAACACCTATGCTGGTTCTGTGGAACACCAGTCTTCCGCGGAACATAGTTTGGGAAACCCTGAATAATGATAATGTGAACAATTTGTTTTTATTTTTTATTGAAAATTTGCGAGCAATATATAAATAAATTAAATCAGCAGTAAAACAAAGCTAACCAGATTGTTTTTGTTTCTTTAAGAAAATGGTTAATTTATTAATGAGTATGAATTGCAAGTCGATTGACAGAAACTAATGTTTGAAAACGTCATAAATATTTTATATAAAATCTTGTTAAATTTTAAAGAATTCACGAACCGGAATTGTAGCCGATTGGTTAACCTTCCGTTCGGTTGTGGTGGTCACAGTTTTAAGCTCTAGTGCAGAAAATATCGTAAATTAATTCTAGACTCTTTAAAAATACATGTATGCTTGAGATTTTCTTTACGCTCTCATGGCTCGAACACTAAACAATTGACAACGCAAGAACGAAGAGATAAGAAATCATGTATTTTGTTTTGCTTAACGGGAATAAATTGGTGCCATTTGAATATTCCATTGTGAAATAATTAATCATGGCACGCTGTCCAATAAATTTTCGCTCTTTAATTATTTTCTTATTATTTTATTTTTGCCCTTTTTCATCATTACCCCTCGCTTCGAATCCATTTTGGTAGAGATAAGCCGTTTACCTCCTCCACCTTCTGTCACCCTGTTCAATAAATGTCACGTCATTGAAATCCACTTTTAATTTCCATTGAAAATAATTAATATCAATTATTCTGTCGGCCTTTTCTCATTAAAAAAGTTGATTTCGAGGATCAAGCAACGGACATACATAAATCATTTTAAATAATGTTACTTTTAATTATATTAGAAACATTTTGTATACATAATACATATGTATATCAGAAACATAAAGTATTTTGTCACATTGATTGATGGTTACGCGGTGCTCTCATTTTCTTCCAGCAAAGTGGTATTAGAAGTTTTTATTTTTCGAATTCTATCACTTTAGTGAGTCGTAAAATAAATATTAATTTAAAGTAACAAACAGAAAAGCTCTATAAAAAATAACTCGCTCATTAGTTCTGTTCTTCTACGAACTTCTGACGGATTGTTGACGGTTTGCAAACCGTCAGAAGTACGCATATGAACAGAGCTATTGTAATCACCAACAGAAGAGTAAGTGTATCTAAAAAATCTTTAGATAATACTTAATTATTTTTTGAAGAAGTTTCCCTGATTCCATTATTACTTATTTCTTAATTCTGTAAAATTAAATATTATGTAAATATACCCAAAAGGGGAGAACTTAGCATCAACTCACAACCAATATTTTTAAAATATAATATTTTACAATAAACTTACATATATTATGCCATACTCGTGTGGTTAAACGGTATGAAAACATTATTTTATTTTATGTGCTTTTTTTTACGGTTACAAGAATTGTTTGTTGTTTAATAATTTAAACGTAAAATTAGTGAGGTTAATCTAACCTCAAATTTATATTATCAAAAAGATTCCCCAAGAAAATATTGAATATTTAATAATGCATGAACCAAAATTTACTTATTTTAATGAGACTGCCCCTCGCAGACTCAGTGCTGTCTTAGATTGGAAAACTTCGTCAGTATGAATTAAATATTGAAATTCAATTTCTACAGAAGATTTCCTAAAAGTAAACTTAGCCAAGACTGCGACTATTTTTTTCATTTTCTGTATTATTTTGTTTGTTTTTTTTTTTTTGGATATCAAATTTATGGAGCTTCAAGTACCAGGACGCACCAAGGTTCTTCCAGTCTCCTTCATCGATAAAGATTTTGAAAAATTGTAAATTGCATCCCCTTACCGTCGTTTGCAGACGGAAGGGCACGATCACTACAGAGATAAGAAGTTCACGGGAACTCCATATGCATTATTTTGCAAATCACATTCCATATGCTTCCTCCATACTATATCCGTACATGTACACACACATGCGCATACATACATACACACATACAGTATACAAATTGTTTTTAAACAAAGAGAGTCATTTTCGTGATGCTAAGTTCGTTCTAAAATTGACAATTTTAGACGACATAAGATCTATGGAGGGTCGTCGAGCAGGACTGCTCTGGGTCTTAAACGATTCTCAGGCAGTGTCTCGTCATAGTTGTGGAGATCAGAGATCGTTGGGTTAAAATGTTTTCCTACCTCGCTGTGAAACTTTTGTGATATTTCACGAACGAACTCGCGGATGGTAGGTATTTTATTTGATACCATCTGTTCATAATTCTGTACGCAGAATATTATCAAAACTATCTAATATCTAACCGTAAATAAATAGTTTGTTCATAATTTAGAATATTTGAAATAAACTGACTAACTGATTGTTTTATGATTATTTATTTATACTGTTAACAGGAATAAGCTTACAAGACTTAAGATACAACTAGACTTGTCAATAATGTTTATGTTGATAACTGAAATGTTAATTAATATTCATGTGGTATCAATTTTTTCTTGTAAAAGGTTATGTATAAAAAAACATTTTCCTTTTATCATAGTTTTATTGTCATGCTGAACATTCAAATTCATTGACACGAAAATTCTGTTTTGAAAATACACAGAAATATTTAATTTTTGTTGAAAACAAAATTCACATACACGAATTTCTAATAAAGATCTGCTTAATGTTAGGGATATTGATAATGGTGTACACATAAGAATATTAGAGCTAAAAGAATTATCAACAAAATTATCGAGTAACTCAGCATAACAGAATCACAAAATTGGTGTGGATTTAACAGAATCGTTGAAATAAAAAAGTTCTGTCGTAGTGGACACATTTTTAGATCAGTGCTTCCCAAACATTTTCATTCCACGGCCCCCTAAATCTGAAAAAAATAATCCGTGGCCCTCCTCAATACAAAACATATTTTGTCTCGGTCCCCGGAGAAATTCCGCGGCCCCCAATCTGGGAAGCACTGTGTTAGATGATGTAAACAGGCTGGGAAGGTCTTTATCATTTAATGCTACGTCAATATTACATATTTTGTAATAATAATTGTTGACATTTAAATGGTACAAAATACGAATAAAATTAATATGTCTATTAGGCGTTAATAAATTCTGTTGGTAGAAGTATTGTTCTATACTTACGAAAATATTTTTCCAACTCAAGGAGGTCCTTTTTAATTATTACTGAGGGATAAAGTAAGGTTAAATTTAAACTAATCTCAAAAAATATTAATAAGAAGCAACACCCTCTCCAACAGAAATTCGTACTTTGTGTGCCATCTTTATTAAGTTTGAAGTGACTTCCGTCGCGGCGGAATTTCTTTTTTAATTAATTATTGAGGTGAATTGTCTTTTGAGATGTCTTAAGACTTTGTATATTAAAACCAAGCCGGCGATTTTAATCAACTGATGTAATAATTGTCTCAGCTTTTAATTCCATTTTTTTCTTCAAAAATGGTATGCATTTATTATATATTTCTATGAATATCATCACAACCGATAAACTTTGAACGTGATTACCTCATTTTTACTTTTGTTTCACTCTTTGATGTCCTCAGTGTTTCAAAAAAAAAATACTGAAAATATATTCGTAAATGACATGATGGAAAAAAATATGTTCGTTATGATTTTTACTCACAACATTCATACAGGTAAATATACTTGAACACAATGAGCCCTCGTATATTTGCGGTAAGCTCGGCGATAACTTTGTAGAACATTATTATCATTTTTAATATTCATTATAAATAAATAACTTTGATGTTCTACTGGTTGTGAAGGTAGATTTAAATTTTATACGTCTTTCGGTTTTATGAAAAGCATATTCATAAATGAAATATTGAACGCGACGGCTTACGAGTCCTCAAAATCATCCTTAATCATTTTATTACGAATTAGTTTAAATTGAAGAGATTTTATTGTTTGAATTGGCATTTACTTGACATAACTCCATTGTAATAAGGTTAAAAATTGCGAGGTATTTAGTTCTAATTTGTTTTATATAAAATTATCTGATGGCTAATTCGGCGTATGCCTTTATCAGAAGTTCAAGTATCAAGTTCAGATAGTTCTGATGAAGGCATACGCTGAAAAAGCCATCAACTATTTTTATAAAAAAAATATAGTACTAAATACTTTCATATTTTTAATCTTACTATAAAAAGATTTTCACACAAAAATTTATTACTAAGACGAAAATTATTTGCGAATTTAATTATTTTTGCGGAAATATCGCAAAAATGTAGAATTTTAAGTATTAATAAATAATGGATACAAATCACTCTAGGCTCTTCATTATAATTAAAGTTTTCTATGTCACAGAAAGATTATCGATCTATAAAATAGAGAAAATCTTAATATGCAAAATTCAAATGGCGGTATCTAATTTATCCCTACTTGTCAATACTGCGAAAGCTTTTGAAAAGCCGCTGCAAAGCCTTTTAATTCTTCTCCCTTGACTTGTGAAACCTTTTAGTCAGTAATTATGCAATGCGAACTAGAAGTAGAAAGAAAGCGGCCATAAATTTATTGCGGACGTCACCTTTTATTTTTGAGGATTTTTCTTACATAATCACCACTGTGGCATAAATTTCACCCTTTTTGTAAAGTTTTTTCCCCTTCCCTTCAGATCGAATTTTTACCCTTCTACGGCTGTCAGTAAAAATTGACGTGGAATTTAAAGTTATTTAATTTGATTCACAACAATGTTGCAGACTATTCAAGACCCTTTTTAGATTTTTTGTTTTGTTTTATATAACTACAATCACAACGGAATTCTTGGTGAAAACGATATTTTTTAATGAATACACATCAAAGTAGAAATTTATTTTAAGTTGTACATACTATATTAAAAGAAATAATTTGGCAAAGTATTATTTTTCCATAGGCTACAATCTACATGAATGATTTTGTAATGCGAATAATATTTGAATCGTACGATATTTTTAAATTTCGAGAAAATGAAAAAAGCTGGGTAGTTTTCAATGTGCTATGAGTGACAAAATATTCGTTGTAAATTGATAACAAAATTTGCGATTTACTGATACTTAATTATTACTTTTAGTCTTAGCATATTCCTTTGCCCAACTGCGCCGTAATTTATCAGTAGAGACATGTCGTTCCACGGTAAAAGGTACAGTGTGAGAAAGAGATACCATACTTATCATTTGACGTTTTAAGAAAAAGATTCTTCTACCATCATCTCTGCGTTGATTTGTGTGTGTTGAAGAAACCAGCTCCTTGGGTATGTATTTCGTCGAAAACAAATTAGATATGTCGAGTTGTCAATTATGCAAACAGTAAGTAGTAAGTTAAATTTTGTACTTTTAAAAGGCTCTAGCCAGAACAATCAAAATCGGACTCGTTATAAACGCTGCACTATTTATACATTAAATAGTCTTGTATAGCAAACATTCAACGGATTTCACAAACAAATGTAAATTATATTAAAATAGCAGGATAATACTGATTTAAGAAAAAAAATCTTTCAGGCGTTTTATCTATAAAAAAACGTTTTAATTGATTTTACAACATACTAGAACAGTGGATCTTAACCTTTTTAGTGAGCAGTACTCCCTTGAATCTGAAAATATGTTCTCGCACCCCTTTAAAATTTATATACGTATTTGTAGTACATTTAATATACATTTTTTTATATATGTCAAAATAGAAACGTCTCCTGCACCCCCGGAAATGCTGTCTCGCACCCCATGTTAAGAACTACTGTACTAGGATTATGAAAACTGCCACTCTCGTTTCCTGAACCGTCATATGTATATTTATTATAAACAGATTTTGACAATAACTTTATTTAGATTGAGTAAATCTTCATTTCAGCCAACTGTATCACGTCGATGGGAAATTATAAAGGCCGCGTCGGTACAAGGGTAACGGAAAAAAGCATCCTTCGCACGAAATAAGAAATCATCGGCCATCTTCACAGGAGATAATGAAACAAGGAGATGAGTCAGACTCGAGGATGAGATTTGAATATTAATTGCCATTGGGAAATGAATTAACGTTTTTGTTTTCGCCTTGATTGCGGTGTCTGTGAATCGGCCGCGGCTGTGACTGGGATCGCCTTTTTACGCAGTCTTTTAAAACCCTGCAATTTGCATAAATTTATCTTAAAATCAAATGTCTTTGAAAATAATTATTCATTCCAGTCGGATTCGATCGACGGTGCTTTTTTATAAAATGGATATTTTTTTATCGCAATAGGGGAGACTGGTTTGTATTCGCAAGTTAAAACAAAGTAAAAAATACTTAGAACACAATGTGCAGGTATATCGACGGTTTTGGCTGACAAAATATTGACTTAGGACGGCAAAGTATCATTTCTACTCTCGTAGTAGTCTCTCTTTAACACCTCACTTGAGACATTTCATCTACTTCTCTGCGATTCTCAAAATATTTCTCATTAAAAAAAACACAACTAAACTTTATTATTATTATCAAATTATACACATTTTTTCAAACGAAATGTCTTCACTCACTATATTATATATATTTTAATATATATGTATCAAAGACTGCCAAACAAATGATAGCAGATATTTTCGATGGATTTAGTGGGAAATTTGAGGAAATTATATTTAAATTTAAAATAAAATTTGCTTACTTTGTTACTCCACTTGTTTTATTAAAAATTGTGACACGTGCTTCGTTCTTTTAAGAAGAATCATCTGACAGAACATTGCAGGGCTTAAAATAAACTAAACATGGATTCTAATTCTGAAGCTGTAAATAACAACATGTTTATTTTTCTTTTGGTTGTTGATATGTTCTGTCTGATGATGCTTTTTAAATAGATGAAACACGTGTCAATATTTTTAACACAACAAGTGGAGTAGCAAAGTTATCAAATATATTTTTCTATTAAGTGATATTATTTAAATTCCACAATTTCAAAAAAAACTTTCGCTTATTAAGTGTGATTTTTCACAAACAGAATTATTGTTATTTTTATGATCCACATGTCTTTCATTCAACTCTATTGTTTCTTATAATTTGTGTAAATTAATATCATTTGTTTTACCATCATAAGATACGACGCCACGAACTGTTACTTTCATGCATTTTTTAGCCACTTTAAAATTGTATTTATATTTAATTTCATTGATTTCTGTGTTATTTGTTACCCTGATCGTTCGCCTTACTCATTCATGGAAACGAGAGGTAGCTAATTACTACTCGTTTTTAACGTACACACCTATTTCATAAAGAGTTCTATCCAGTTCTCATTACCGTTCTGTTGAAACATCTGAAACGTCCGTTCATTATAGAACATATAAACTACATTGTGAATGTGAAGAAAACTTTTGAGAAACTTCGTACAATTGGGATGCCCCATCCATACTAAATAGATTGGGTCTGATCGTGAATTGTCAAACAGGAAGTTTGAATAGAAAATGCATCGCGGACAGTCCAGTCCCTATTCACTCTCAAGCGTCGTCCGACGGAAATGACCGTAAAAGATATTGAAACTTGAATCGGACGCAAGGGACGACTTAGGTATACCCAAGAAGCCTACATTACAATGAGTTTTATCAATCACCAGATGAAAGTTTAACTTACTAATCGGCCGATGAAATTATATGACCATTATTAAGTAAATGATTTAGTTTAATCATCAATCATTATGTCGACCAAGCAGCATTCAGTACTTACTTATATAGAGTTAAGGAGAAATATTTTTTGATTTAACTTTTCCGGTTCTAAGCTCAAGAAATGCGACCCACATTTTCTTAAATATCTATTCTAATATGGGTGATACAATGTTTATAATTAAGGTTTTCTTATATCATAGTTTTTTGGACCTTTTGTAGTTTATATAAATACGCGATAACGCGATAAGCGATCGTTCGTAAGATAGCTGGGCTAAACTCGTCAGTTGCAATTTCATATGTGTGCTGGGATGACGTCTTTTTTACGCGCAACTTAAAATATGATTATTTATTAAAAAAACACAGATTTTTATAAAAAAAATGTACGAGGAATGATGCAGAGAGATATTTTAAAGCCTTTAGACTATTTTTTTTTTGAAATTCATAAGAATAAGGCCAATAATGAGGAAACCACTGGGGTCCCTAAACGACCCCCATTGGATGAGAAGTATTTTTCTAGTCTCTGAGCCGCGAGAGTTAATAACAATAAACCTTACTCGATTCATTCAATATCTTCTTCTTAAAAAATATTGAAACATTACTTTTAAAACTTAGTATTTAAAGAAATTTAGAATTGCAAAGGAAATGTTACCTTTAAGATTGATACATGATTTATTTTTTATTACTATTTGATATTTTTTGCTCCTGAATTTGGATTATTTTCCAACATCGTTTTGAGCAGACGAACCAACATATCAAGTTTTTTTCGGATTACATTTTTTAAGTAGAATTAGTTCCCATTAAATTAGTATCATTTATTTCAGAAAAAAACATTCAGCAACCTGATGGTGCCAGATCAGGAGAATCTGGTAGATGTGCCATGACCTCCCATTGAACTGTCTCAGTATTCGAAAGTCTGTTGAGCCAAATGAGGTCTGGCCTTATCATTAACAAAAAATGACAACTCACTTGTAATATTCGTCATGAATGGTCGATTTTGTGCAATTGATTGCTTCAGCTGGTTAAATTGTTGAAATACAGTTGATTTGTCATAGTTTAGTTTATTGATTGCAGCTGACAATAAATAATTTCTTCCATATTCATACTAAATGGACAGCATAATTGTTTTTATAAAAGGTGAATTCTCGATAAAATTTTGTTAAAAAATAAACAAACATTCATTAACCATTTGTTCTAAATAAAATATTTTGTACAATTGATTTCAATTCAAAGAACTCTAAAAAATTGCTACTGTGACGCTACAGTAAGTGAACGGGTTTTTAATTTATTTATATTAAAACTTATTATATACTCCTAAACTTAGATATGAAAGCTTAATTTCTATAAAATAAATACTTCTATATTTCTATAAAATGAAAACATCACCCACAGTAAAAACACTCAATCACAGTGCAGTTGGGAAAAGTGTTGGATGATCATTTTCAAGATAGGTATATAATATCGTGTCAAACCTAGATATCTATTGTGTAGGAAAGTACTATGTCTATATAATCTATATATTCATTTGTATTTCAACCGTAAATCATATTAATTTATTTTTAAATAAAATAACCCTTTTCATTACACGCATATGTTCATTTAAATATTCGCAATTCAAATTTGCATAATCATATCCAATATAAACACTGAAATTGCTGAATAAACAGTTTTGATAATGTATGTATGTTTGACCGATTTTAGCACAGGCTCGAGATGTTTGTATATTATCAACGAAATGCCAAATAAACCCTTCCCTCAGGGTTGATGATTCTATCGTCAAGGACTACGATCACGGAATTCGGAGGGGTGGATAGCACGGGATCGTATTGTCTTAGGAGGCATGGACATCCGGTCAAGTAAACAACTAGAGATAATGGAGACCTTCTTGGCATGCACCCAGCCACGTTCTTTGCCACCTTACTTACTTAACTTACTGTACATTACATACATTTAGTACTTACTAGACTTTGCACGCTTTGTCGCAGCTATTAAAAATGAGTCCAAAGATGTTTTTAAAGCTGAAGCTGTGATCATTTGTAATATTCACATATTATATTAGAAAAAACATTGTTTGGATACACATATTGTGTAAATGAACATTTGCTGACAGTGAAAGTTGGAAATGAGAACAATGGTAGTGGAGGGATATATCATATTATAATTATTTTTATAATACTAATATCCATAAAGTACCATTTTTATATTTTACTCAAATGTATTCAAATGCATTTAAATACCTGTATGGTTTGGTAACAAAATAAATATGATACATTTTGTACATATTATGGAAATAAAAATTGGCTTATAATTAAATGAACTTTCGGTTAGATGATTTGCACTTATAGTGTAGCCAGTGGCGGATTAAACAGTTGGGAGGCCCGAGGCGCAATTAAATTTGGAGGCCCTCTTTTTCGAATAACTAAAACTTACGTTAGAATTATTTTCACAATGTCCACTTCCATTATAACTTTTATAATTCTGGCCGAACACGACTCGGGTTTCGCCTCTCGGCATCTTCCGGTGCTATCCAATACGCGAATGCACTCAAACTGAGCCATCCATCAAGCACCATCCATCATCCATCAAGCACCGTCAGTCGAAATTATAACTAAAATTTAATTAAAAATATTATATGGGTTTTAAAGAATATATTTTATTTTAGGACACCTCAGATTGGAGGCCCCAAAGGCGTGCCTCTTGCGCTTATGGGCTAATCCACCACTTAGCTCCCCATATAACTCTGTTTGGCTATAATATTTTTATTAAATTAAAATAACATATCATATGCACGGATGGTTGTGATAACAGATTTCAAATATGAAACAATATACATTTATTATGTATTTTGTTATATTTTCAACAAAATCAAGTTCACTTGTACCAGTGAAAACCATCCAATCCACAAGTGCAATTATTTTTAACCCATAAAAAATTTCCTCACCAACACAGGAAAGCAATGGGAAACAAGCTTAAATTTTGAAAATGCTGTAGCATTATTTTTTAACACATAATATATATTTTGTATACTGAGTGAAGATAACATAATATAAAAATCAAAATTTAACGAATTTCATACAAGGACATGAGCCGTAGTGTATAAGACTACAACTAGTCATCGTTAGATATCTCATGTTCAAACATTCTCTCAGATCCTTAGTAGTATATTCCTTCAATTTAAAAACATTTTTTACTGTAATTATCTCAATAATTTCTTAGATGTTTGTTATCAGTTTATAAATAAATAC
Source organism: Himalopsyche anomala (assembly GCA_031772345.1). Lineage (NCBI taxonomy): Eukaryota > Metazoa > Arthropoda > Insecta > Trichoptera > Rhyacophilidae > Himalopsyche > Himalopsyche anomala. The sequence goes on from CM062828.1 coordinate 6,906,911, forward strand.
TAAAAAAACGGATTAATTCACCATACGAAAAATCAGCTTTTATTATTAAATATAAAAGATGATTTTTTATTTTATTGATATCATCATATAAATATTTATTAATTTAAAATCAATCAGACTGAGTTTTTAAATAAAAAAATCACAATACATTTCGAAAAAAAAAGTGGTTGTTTCCAGGATCGCAGAAGTAATAGGAGGTAACAAAGTTTCCCACACAATAAACAAACAAAATCGTAAACCAAACATAGAGCTCGGCAGCCACCAGAATTGTTGATTTGGAATTCAAATCGCGCTCGCGACTTTTCTTCTTGTAATAATGTGGGAGGGTGACACCTCCATGCGGGGAACCTGAATAATATTCACGGTGGGTACCTTTTATTTTTCATTCACTCCTATTAGACAGTCAGATTTTGGATTGTTTGCCACGATGGCACGTGTGCATGATAATAATTTTCACAAAAAACTTTTGATTCGTTTCAATGAAGATTTATCAAACACATACAGTTGATAACAAATAACTAAGTGTATCAACTGAATTCATCACTATTTGTTTATTACTTGCCTAGTTCCTCTTCATAATACAAAATGTAAATATATACCAAAATTTAACATAATATGAGTTTATTTTCAGGATATGAAACGTAAGTGCTATGAAAATTGTTAACGATTTTTTTGATTGGTTTTCGTATAATAAAATACTGTAGCCATATTGCTACGGATTCGATGTGACCCATTATCAAAATGGCTTAGATTGTCTGCTTGCTCTTAGTTCTAAATTTATTTAAAAATAATGGTTTTGTTTTTTATTGTGTTTGCATGATTTTATGATAATAATTGTTTGCTTTTAAATACCAATGAATTCTAGAGACTTAGATTTATGGTGGACTAAAGACGGTTAGATTTGATTTAATGTGGCAATTTTGTGGAAAATCATTATCAATATAACATTAAAATTAATACCTGTTTTTCCACTGGTTATGTTGCTGCATGTGTTTTGTTTTTTTTAAGAAGCATCTTTAAACATCGATTTAGCTTTACATATTGTCAAGATATTTAAAAATTTCATTTGAATGCTTTGACTTATAATATGTACACCATTGTTTTTTTTATTCGATCGAACTGTGTACATTTACATTTCATTGTGTGTTAACAGATCATATTAATATGATATATATTTATAAGGTAGTGACGATATTAAAATTATATTTAAAGCAGTCAAGTGAAAGTATATTGACATACAATTTAAAAAAATATCGTCTAGTTTTTTCAAAAAAATAATGCGTAACATTCCGCGATGTCATCGTTTTATTAAAAAAAAGTTACGCCCGCATAAAGCGCTTTCCAATAACACTTCACAATATCCTTATAGCTCATATTCAAAATCCCGCAAAATCGAATGTGTAAGTAAAGAAAAGACGCGAAAAAGAAAAGAAAATAATATGCAAGTCATGGAAAAAGTATGGCTAGATAAATTTGATATAAAGTCTGCAGCCAGCCGAAGCGTTCACAGTCTTCTGCGCGCGAGATATATCGACGCGTGTGTCACCAGGAGCAAAAAAAAAAACCCACCATAGATATTGTTATTCCACGATTGTCTCTGAATATAAAATATTATTATTGGGTTGCATTAAGGGCGGCCGATGGTGTTTTCTTTACACCTCCTGCACTTTCGGCGCTCCGATCACCGCTTGGTAAAAGGGAGATCGGGAAAAACTTACCGTAGGGGACGAATGGAAATAATATTGCTTTTGTTTCGTGTTTTGAACTAAATTAAATTTGAAGCGTGTTCGACTGTGACATTTACTGTTAGGCCGCGGATTGGATATGTGGAAAAAGATTTATGGAATAAAATGTGTACCATTTTAAAATAAATTTTAAATGTTACTTAATATTCTGCTTTCACTCTTTTTTACATATTTGTTGGTTCATGAACGTACGTTTCTATATAGCTTTGTTATTCAGTCCAGTGGCTCTAGAAAGTTGGCTATTATTCAATACTGATGCAACATTCCTTATCACTTGCACATCTTACCAAAAACCATTTCATATTTCATACCTGTAGACAAAGTATGCTTAGATTTTACGTTTTTATATGCTAACGTGGACACGACTAATGCAAAATCACTCAAGTCAGTAGTCAGCAAACTGAGGCTCTTTGGCTCCTTGAGTGTGGTTCTTCCACAAAATACCACATACAATGCGATATAAACTTTGTGACCCACGCGCAGAAGTTGGTTTTCAGTCTTAAAACTTAGAGTTGGAGAGAGCGATCTCAGCGAACGTACCTCAATCAAATTGAGGACCTTTTAAGCAGAAGCCAGCTTAGAAGTACCCCAATCAAGTTAACTACAATGTACCTACCTATATAGTTTAAGTTAAAAAAAATTGACTTTCAAAAGAAATTTTAGTAACGTTACAATCGCCTATGTCTTCGAAAAGATGCGAACAGAAATCGATTGAAAAAATGCTGTTCGTACTGGGACTCGAGCTCGTGAGATCCGTTACGTTAACTGCTGTGCAACAAACTCGACCCGACCTGGTTTGTGTAATAGAAATGAGTAACTATACTGATATACATTATGTATGACATCTTTTCCCTTTTCTGAAAAGCACAGTTGAGTGATTTTCTCCAATTCATGAAATTTTCAAAATTTTATTCCAAGTATTTTTCAAATATCAAAGTTAATTGTCATTACATGATGAGCAAAGAGAAAATTAACTGTTCCAAGTCCAAATCAGACTGATAGCTTTGTTCCTTTTTAAAATTTATTTTTTTATCCATGTCCGCTCTCAATGTGGAGCGTATGGCATCCTAATGGAGGTATCTTAACAGAAGTTTTCTACGAGAACTTTTTGTTACTCAGTCGCTCAAACTCTCTTTTTCAAAGAGAGTAATGGGATAGAAGGATAAGGCTAAGACAAAACTAGTGGTTAAGTGGATCGAAAAATGCTGTTCGTATTGGGACTCGAACTCGTGAGATCTGGCACGGAAGCCCACAACGCTAACCTCTGCGTATATGATCAGGACCGGATTTGCCCACGGCGAGTATCAATCTATAAGGCGCTTAATGCAAAAGGATGTTTTATGTTTCAAAGAAGAACTTGACACCATTGCAATGAGTTGATTTGATTCTATGCAGAATAGCAATCAATTAAATTGAAGTGGAATGAAGTAAAATAAAGTGGAATGAAGTACAAAGGAATATTGTGTTTTTAATAATATAATGCCTTTCCACCAAGTATTGACAGTGAACACCCTAAAAAATTAAATTAATGACAATTGTAACCCATAAATTTATCTCACCTGTAAAATACATAATACATATTCATTTGTGCAAAAGTATACGAACCAATTAATTTAAAGTGATTTGATTATTTATTAGCTAAAGTAATAATTTACACCAGCTACGCCACTCTGAATTTAGGATAGTAACTGAATCGTTGAAGCAGAACTTAACTGCGACGTTTCCTGTATGTACAGGAGACCAGAAGTTCAAATAGCACCCCCCTCTCAATTCTTAACGTATTTATACGCGTTAAGAAAGGCACAAAATAAGCATGTACCCAGACACTTAAGTACAGTGTTGTCTCATGTCCCCCTAATACTTATAGATAGCTATGTCTCAGCAGATAGAGATATCGTCTTGGGCGCTTTCTGCCTCTCCGCGTACTGAATTTTACGATCAAATTAATATGGCAAATTAATGCGTTCCTTGTCGGAATAATTTCCGTGTAATGGCCGACCACCTTCTCGCTTGCTCTCCTTGTCTCCTGGTGATATTTTTCCAGCCGGGGAGTGAAGATGTTCTGCGGTGGTTACGCAAGCCGCTTTTATTATTGTGCTTTTGTCGAGTTCGATAATTACCGATTGCCGGTTTAATGTTTGAGACGGGGTGAAAGTTTTACGTGTCGTCTGCGGTTTTTTTCATGGCATTTAAATTGTTATTGCGCAACGTGCTTTGGAAATTTGGCAAAAATTCCGTCTACATTGTCTTAGGAGTTTTACGTATCCCGGTAGCACGTCGGAGACGACTTTAAGTATTTAAACGGACAATTTTTACTCTCTTACTTTCGTATTGCAAGTCTTCGAAATAAATCAGATTATATAATATAAACTTAATCGTTTAAATAGATTATAAATTCATTAATATACAATTCAAGAGAATGCCACTCTATTTCTAAAGGTCTTTTTTTCTACTGAACCTATCCCAATATTATTTATTGATTTGGCATTTACTTGGTAGAACTCCATTTTAATAGGATAAAAATATCAAAGTATTTCAGTTCTATAGTTTTTTATATGTTATACGTTGATAGCTATTTCGGCTTTCGCCATCGTCAGAACTATGCTTTAAACGTAAATTTGCTCAGCTATATATACTGGCTAAGAAGAGATACACAGTGCATCATATTATTCACTCTAACATACTAATTCAAATTCTTTTTTTTTTTTTTATTTAAAAAAATATTTGACATTACAGCTTACGCCAATGCGTCAAATATTTTTTAAGTTGAAAGATCATACGAGATATACTCGATGAGAATTTTTGAAAGTCACATGAGATTAACTCAAGGAGAATTTACTTCACAAACACTCATGTCTTAGATCTCAAATTAAAATTGGAAAAATCCAATTTGACATTGACCTTACCGGGAATCGAACTCGGATCCATCTGATCGGTAGAGCAAGCTCTTACCAACTAGACCAAAGCGGGCGACAATTCTATAATTCTACAAATATTGTTCAAATATTGTAGAGTTATAGAATAATTTTACACATCGACAACCGCCTGTTTGTTGTACATATATTATTTACAAAACTTGAATACTGTTTGTTATATGAATATCTTTTAAGAATTGATGTTTATATTTGAAAAGCAATTATTATTGTTTTAAAGGGGATAACATTGCACATATTTTACATACGTTTATTGTTCATTTCCATATAAATTTAAGCACTTGAACTGTTCTCCTAAGAGAACAATACTGAAATTACCTTGCATACATTACTGCAATGCAAACATCGCTAGTATACGTTGTATAAACTTGCCAGTTACAACCCAGCGAGGTAAGGAATAAATCCAGGGCCGGAAACAGGAGCTCACTGGATAAACACACATTTAAATAAAGAGTTTTAAAAACAAAAATCGGCTTGGTAAACAAATATCCACGCAGGATCTTTTTGTGCAAACGCTTTTTAAATCTAATGTTAAAGGATGGCATTTTTTGGTTTCTCTTAAAAGAAGTTTTTGAAAAAGTGGAAAGAAAAAGTGTCTTGTGTAGAATGAACAAATTTATTGTGCTCAAGACAGATAACACGCAATATATTGTTGATATTTTTTATGCACTTTATTACAATAAGATATAACAAACCAACGTATTTCGTTCTACAACTTTTGTAGAACTAAATACGTTGATATTTTGCACCTTATTGCAATGGATTTCTACCAAGTAAATGCCAATTCAATCAATACACTTTATTATATATTTTAATTTGATTAAGTATATAAAAAGTAAGGTTATATTAGCAATATGAAGCTAACGGTATCTGATTTAAAAGTTGTTAATTTAATGTATTTTTTCCATATAGTATTGCTTAGAAACGTCTTTGTTTTTTGATGAAAATTGAAACATCAACAAATAAAGTTTCTCATGTTATGTGTAAATGTTTAAAAAAATCAGACATTATAGCGTATTGTTAATTTACTGTATACATATAATGTAATACTTGTTATGTACATAATTATTAACATAATTACTTGAGATCAAATATAGCTCAAAATCTAATATTTTATTGGAAAAATAAACACACTGACCTTACAAGCACATATGCACAGAAAACGCAAATACAAAACAACTGACATAAGATAATAAATAATGTGTTTAATCTGACTGTTAGTAACACTAAAATTGCAAAAACCATACAGAAAAAAACCTTCGAGTATTTTTTAAGATGTAACAATTTTCTCAAACAAATATTGACAATTTAAGCAAAAACGAGAAGTATTCACGTTGGAAAAACATACTTAATAAAAAATTTCCAACTCTTCAAGAGTCCAAAAAATAAATATAATTTAAAAATATGTGTTCTTTGACACCGACCCTGTAGTTTAATACTATAGAATTTTCTTATGAAACTGTACGACTACCTTTTGGCCCACCAACTTTCCCATGTTAAACATCTTAAGAAACTATAGATGATAAAGTTTCCCGTAAGGTATTTGTTTTGTAAAGAACAAAGGTAATGCCGTGTTAACATACATTAGGTATAATATTCTGGTGAAATACATTGGGTCCTTGATTACATCGATTATATTGATTTATTAATCTCGAAAACTTTGAATTAAAATAGTTATATTGCATCCGAATAGTTTAATGAATATATATCATGCAGCTAATGAAATATCATATTATAAGTAAAGGTTATTTATCTAGGATGTAATTACCACCTTCAAAGATTAAAACAAAGTTAATTTTAAATCTAAAGTTATCTCTGACATGGTTTGTAATAGTCTCGTGACTTTACCGAAACATCAAATGCTTTGTAGATTAACATGAAAGTAGACGTCAGTGCAGTACATATAATAGTTTATCATTAAAAACATATTATGTTTCATGTATTCATTTGGTTATAGCATTAATTATTGGCATAGTTTTTCTTATGTAACGCGGTGGGACGGCGTTGTGGCACCCTTTTCTTGGCAATTTTAATGTTTCAAATCAATATTAGCAACATTTTTTTTTCTTTTTTTTTTCTTCGTAACCATTGGCCGTTTGTCGCCCTCTAGGATACCTTTAGAATGTTATGTGATGGGTTCCGTAAAACTCATAAGTTAATGTCATAACAACAAACAATAGCATGTCTGCAGACTTACTTTGTGACCAGAATCAAGGGTCTAATGCTTGATATATTGTTTTAAAAAAAAGATAGGTTCAGTAACAAGAAGCTCTCGTAAAAACTTCTGTTGAAAAACCTCCATTAGAAGGCTAGATGCTCCATATTAAGAACGGATATGGATTATGTATTTTGTTTTGGTAAAAAGCTTTGCAAGAAATGAGTTTTGGCACCTTCTTTTTTTTTGTAAAGCACCGAGTAAGTAAATTTTCAATTGAAAAAGATTCACCGAGACTTATTGTTTTGAAACACATTGACATTAGTATTATTCGTGTTACTAAAAGTTTTTTTTAATAACCACTAAGTAAAAATAATAAAACTTAATAAATAAACTTGAACCATACAAAAATAATTTAATCTTTTTAATTGAATTTGTCGTTTTAGAATTTTAAGCCGCGTATATTGACACTGTTTTACTGTAAGAAATATTTACTTTTCCTCGGCATAATAATTGATATTTTTAATTAAAATTTAATTTTAATTAACAATTTCTCCACCAATGAACAGGAGTTAAGGAAAGCTAGGAATAAACTGTTGTACACCGCCGCATATCGCGTACTTCGCGAAGGGAGTGCTCTCAAGGGATCTCCCAAACAATATTGAGAGACGAGCAAACAATTAGACGGTTACCTTTTTAGGGAAGCAGGAGGGGTTAAGAGGTAGCATAATATAATACATATCGTTCTATATGGGCTAAGGCGAGAAGCTTTACTGGCAAATTTTAATATTGTCAATATTGTTCGAGAGAGGAAATTTGGATGGCGTTCGCGGATTCTAAGACGACGTTAGCGGGAGACTAATTTGATTAAGATTTGACACAGGACAGATACCGCCACGTAAGCTCTGCTACTCGGATATTTATGTGCTCATTGGGACGGAAAACTTTTGCTCTTGGCTTAAAGTTGAGCGATAAAATTGGGAGCTTGGATTGAACCGAATCGGTTCGCAAGAGGGCGGCTAATTGTGAAAAGTGCTCACGGAAAAGCAACCGTGCGTTTTACTTAAACGAATGCTCTTCGTGTAATTTATTTGTTTTTCTACATCTCTTCGATTTCCCCTTTACTGTTTTAGCTACTTATTCTCTGATTCAACCAGCAATTTATCTCAATACATTTATTATTCGTTTTACTACATTTGCATTTGATATATTTATTCCCAGCAAGTGTTTTATTCTAAAATATTTTACGAAGATATAGTTTTTTTATATTTTAGAAAAAAGTAATCTTTTACAATTTTTTTTTTAAATTATACAAATTCGTGGTATTGGTTCGTTTACCGACATTAATTCTGAACTTTGGTTACTTAACCACATTAAAATGGAAGTCTTATTTAAAATATATATGCTTTAATGCCCAATTTATGAGGATGATTTTTCGTTGATGTTTGATTCAAAATCAGAAAAAATACTAAGCAGGGGTGTCATAAAATCGATTTTCAATTTCTCAATTTCGTCAATTTTTTGGGCAAAATTTTTCAATATAGGAAAGTTATCCGAGTCCAATGATTTATTAAATAAGCATATTTCTCCACTACGATGAAAATCTTTTAAAGTATTATTACAATGCATTATACTTTAATTTCAAGCTTCGCTCGGTATGCTTTCAACGTCTACGTAAAATGGTTAATAGACAAGGTTTTAGCTGAAATGCTTTTACTTTCATTAATAAATCCCTCATAAAACTCATAATCCTTCTCCAAATCAAAGATTAACCATCCGAATATTCATTTTAGAAATATTTTCTGACTGCCATTTTTTTTTCATGAAAATGTGTATTTAAAAGCAATTTTTTTTTTAAATTTATATATTTTTAAAAATACTCCACGGGCCGGATGGAATCTCATTGTGGATCTCCAATTGCCCAAGCCTACTCTAGATGTAATATTATTCATTAAAAATATATATATTTTTTTATACATACCTTCTAACGATATTAAAATCTACATTTTTGGTTAATTTCCCTACTTCAGTATCTGTGGTATAGCAGTGGATTTAGGTAATATAACTATTTATTTCATTATAATGAAATGATTGTCCGGCTATGTCGTTAACTGCCAAGCAACGCCCAAAGCTTGTTACCGAGAGAATACTTGACCGCAGGGTTACTCCCTTCTTCTTGTGGAAATACATAACATGGCTCAAAATGATTGTTCAATACGAAAGTTAAGCAATAATATTGTACATTTAGATAGAACCTTAACGTTCATTTGTATACTTAACAAAAAGCAACAAATCTGCAGTTATATGAAACAAATTATAGCAGAGAAAATTGTCAAGTTAATTCACAGTGGCGGAAAAAAATAAATAGGTATTTAATATTATTACATACCATACAAAATTAATAAAGATGAAAATTAAAATTGAAACAATGATGATATGTACTGATTAAACTGTACATTTATGATCAAGAAAAACGGAAAATCTGAGAATTTAAAAATATGTTGGATTTCATTATAAAGTAGAATTAAGACTCAAAACTAAAAAAAATCATATCTGTCGGAAGCGAATTGAAATGGTCTCATGAACGGCGATAATGAAGAAATATGTACAAACAATTGGAGTGAAAATAACTTTTAATTGATATTTTTTAATTTTCGTCGAAATAAAGTTAATGTGAAGAGATATATATTGTATTTTTGAAACCTTGAAAACTTGAAGAGGTAAAGAAACTATTTCACAATGATATTAGGTATGTTTGCTCTAAAATTAATGAAATTAATTCTTGAAAAAATGTAACTTGATTTACCATAGACATATAATATACTTATAGTTAGTTACACGACTGGAGCTGGAAAAAAAAATACAGAATTTTCCATAAACATTCTTCATTTGGATTGAAGATATAAACATCATATTGAACAATAGTATGAAGTTGTAATTTTTCCCAAACCAGATTTTTGTTCAATGATGAGGGTAAAGAGGTTAAACATCTCACTCTGTTATTGAATACATTATTTTGTACATACATAAGTGCTATGGAGGAAGTCTTTTTGAATCAAATAAGAAGACCTGAAAATAAATGTGGTACATTTAATCAAAATTTTCCCGTCCATCCTGTAGAAAGCATGGGGGATGTGTGAGCATTAACGTTAGCTAAATGTCCCGTTGGGATTAAAAGATTTGTCGTCGAGCGCCGAGACCAAGATGACCAGAACAATCTCTAGTAACGCCCCTATAGCCTGAATAAAGATGATGATGTCATCAAAGCTCAAATTAGGGCTTAGCTTTACGCCATTACGCAACTTTTCGCAATGCCTTCTATGTTAATATGTGTTTATTTTTTATTATTATAATGGTACAAGAAGAATAGGTGTTTAATATTTTTAGTCAATCGTTGCATTGTGAGTATCTTTAATTCTTATCGATGACTAAGTTACACAATGCTATAGTTAAAAATCAATAGTTTTAAGATATTTCGCTTGACATAGTTTTGATGCATCTAAATTGATTTGTAAAAAAGTGATCAATATTATTTCTCTTATCTTTTTAATGAATCATTTAACAATTTATCTCATTCTATCAAATTCATTGCAACATTGACAAAACTGTGAAACGATATTTTAAGTTATATTGCATAATATGTATATGAAACTGAGAGAAGATCGAAAGAAAACTAGTGCTGTTTTCTAGTTGTACCTTTGTGGAGCTATAGAAGAGAGGTATTCGAATATAATGGGTAATATAATTCAAATCATTAAATTTTGAACTTTTTGTTATATGGGACTAGACCAGTGGAGGGGAACCTGCGGCCTTTTGACTTGATCAAAATATTCACTTCGATCAAAAATTTATACGCAATTATAATCAACGCATTATATGTTCGACTGTCGAAAAAAACGGGGGGGGGTGTCAACGTTTTTTACTGTGGTCTTATGTTGAATCAGATAAACGAACGTGGCCGTTAGTAAATGAAAAGGTTTCACACCCTTGAACTAGGCCATCATTATGTTATGTTTATGATGCGTTAGAGATAAAATGAAATAACGAAAAACTGAGTTTATGTCGAAAGCTAAGACAGTTAAGTTTAATTTCGTCATAAATCCAAAACTAACTGTTTTAAATCAATTAAAAATATTTTCGACGGAAAGTTATTTTGCACTAGAATACGAAGTATGTGCTACGTTTCAAATATATACATAAATCAAGACAAAAAATATATACCGTTATTTTTAAATCTTATTTACAAAAATCAATGTAACAGGATTTAAGACATTTATTTTACGTATAACGGTATTTACGGTACACAAGTTAGCACTGTTACCAGTCAAACCACATAAAGGATAACGATCCCCATACAAGTCAATGCGTACATAATATATGAGACTTAATTCCAGCAAAACTGTCAATTCGTTCGACCGGTGTCCATTCTTCATTCACCACCTACACCAGTCTTCTGTCTCCCTGTTACCCTCCTCTCACCATTGTTTGACGAAGGTTTGAGAAATTGGACTTACCCAGGACCGAATCAGTATTACAAATGGATTTGAAGATATTCAAAGATTGGTATTTTATCTCCAACTAAAATTATTAGAACAAGTTACTAACCTGGCCAAATTGTTTTTTAAGTCAATTGAAAGTACTTTGTTTGAATATTTACATAGTAGAGACACTATAGAAATGCGTAGGGCAGCGATTTCCAACCTGGGAGCCGTGAACTATTGCAAAGGAAGACGCGTACAGTCCAAAATATTTATTTATACTTTTAAACGTGTCTTTGTTACTACACGAAATAAATGATGAGGAGACGCGAAGATATTTTTTTCTTCAATGGAGGCGTAGTAGCATAAAGTTTGGAAACCACTGGCGTAGGGGATCTTGACTTAACAATTATGTTAATGTAATTCACTTTGAACTGCATATAAACAATTTCACTTACATTGTGAGTTTATAAGAAAACCGGTCCTGATAAATTATTTTTGTATATTTATTATTGTTTGGTATTTTACGTATTTTCTTGTAAGAAGTCTTTGAATTTTAGAATTTCAAAATATCATACGTTTATTTCAAATTATTTGGTCTTGCTCTATGTTTAATGCCTTTCTTTACCTCTAGTTTCTTATTTAATCCCAACTTATGTAGAATAAATGAAATTTTGCAGCGCAGCAAAGTTCTAACTTTATTGTATTATATAAGTAAATACATTTTTGTTTGTTTTTAAAATATTAAACAAAATCTTTTTTGGAAATAATCAGATGTGATTGCTGTTATAGTAGCATTGCTATAATCAGGAGAAACCTGTTTCCATGAGTGGGAACAGCAAACTGTTTTCCGAAGAAGAATAAAACATCGCAGAAAACAGTATAAAAAGTCAATAAATTATTTTGTCACGAAATTCAAAACACCAATCCTTCCACCAAATCCTCACCACTTATGTCGTTTATTGTCCCCCTCTCCCTGCTTCTAACCGGGTATGTATTTCTTTTGTCTCATTATTCCTATTCTGTCCGAACGTAAAGCAAGCTGACTTTCACAAATGCTTATCTCAGCAGAGCTTCGCGGTCACCACCGATTCATCTATCTATATAAACCTCTGTAGTCCCGTTACTTACTTATATTATTATGTGCATGAAACTAGACTATAGTATCAGGGGGGTAGGAAATGTGAGAATTTACTCACTCACTTACTTACATATGAGAAAGTGCTGACCTTTACGAATTGTTCAAATAAGCTTGTTTTGTTCTTTGATTATACATACATATTATACTCGTATGTTGACTGACTGGAACGAATATGTTTGAACTACGTCAAGACTGCTGAATTGTTTGAAAGCATACATATTCCGAATATGAATAAAATAATTTTATTTGTTTACATTATGATGATATGGAAAGAAAATTCTGAAACGGATTACTTAAAAACTGAATTGATAAATAATTCAGATAAATCACTTTTAAGGTGCTTTCACTGTCAATACTGGGAAGAAAAGCTTTATTTAAAAAAAATACTCATTAGTACTAAATCCACCTTTATTTTCAGTATCAGATTTTGTTATCAGTTGATAATAGCCGTCTTGGACAAAACCGGTCTTGATCATATAAAATAAACGTGGATTTACGATTCGGATTCAGCCGATTTCTGACGACTTTAATTTGTTAATCTTAATACTTGTTCTAGTTCGTAAGTTTTTCATTTTTATTCTGGTCACTCCAAGGAGCGTAGAGAAAATCTCTAACAACCAATAACAGTATATTAATTAGCAAAAATAGGACACAAATTAAGTGAAATAAAAATATTTTGTCACAGTTTTTAAATAAAATATGCATTTTAAATTTTTTCAAAGTATTTGTATTGATAAATTGTTCTTTGTAACTTATTAAACTAAAAGTATTATCAGTTGTTTTTAGTGTTATCATATATTGTTTATTTAGAGAAAACTTAAAAATATAATGGCTTTTAAAGATTTTATTGAATATGTTTATTGCTTAATTACAACAATTCACTATTTGAATAGGTTTACAAATATTAAATATAGAATATAAAAGAAATTAAAAAAAAACAACCAGTATGCAGCCAATATGATATGAAACGAATCCATTGATACATTTTTATTAAAATAAAAGTAGCTTAGTAAAATAAAAAAGTAAATTTTAGTGCGCGTTGTAAAATTGGGATTTCCTTTCAAGGTGAGTTTCCCTGATACTGGGATGTGAGCATCGCCGATCAGAGTAGCAGAGGGTGCTGCGGGAAGGATAATCCTATCCCCCATCGGACACTGCGTGCGGGCGGACTATTCTTCTCAGATAAGTACTGACCAAAATCAGTTGTCAGCTGGAGATAAATGTACAGTACTGTATGGCTAGAAAAAGCATTACGTTTTTTAGACTCTTACAACACAATTTTTAAAAAATTAAAATGTACATAAAGCACATTAATCAAATCGCAAACACAACGTGTACAGACTTTTATTGTATTTGTAAAGACAAGAGTTAGAGTAATTTTGAAGATTAGCTAATTAAAGATTTATTTGGGTAATGACCTATGAAGGAAAACGAAGCACTGGAAAACCACGTCTTCATCGGGTGAACATGACGTCACAGGACCTGCGAGTATTAGAGGTCAGCGACTAGCGTAGGAGAGGAGGTTGATTGAGGCATCCAAGATTCACCCCGGACTATAACGCCAAGAAGAACAATAATAGTTTATTTTGTGCAGACATAGTATATTGCTGGTATACTTGCCTTATATACATAGCGGTATGTGCATTAAAAGTATGTAAGAAAATCCTTATGAATAATATTTATGCAATGTCTACGTCACTGTCTAAATTGAAAATATTCTTGCCTAGAAACCAGTTATGTATATCAAGAAATTTACTACTAGTATAAAAAAAACAATTGATTCAATATCCTGATGTATGTTATATATATATCGATGGTCTTAATCCACAGAACGATAAGCCAAAATGTTTATGTTTTGAGTTATATTACTCTAGCTCCACAAAAGTACAGCTAGAAGAAATGACTAGTTTTATCTCGGTATGTTTGCATATGATAACAAAAAATATAAAAAAAAATTCTCTCAGTTACATATAAATACAATTCGAAATATTATTTTATGATTTTTTCTTCACTGAAAAGTTTAAGCAAATAATAATTATCTCTTTTTTACAACTCTCCTTACAATTCTTCCTTTCAATTCTTTAAAAATCTTCTCTCAGTTCTATATAAATACAACTCGAAATAGTATTTTATGATTTTGTCAACGATTAAATATATTTGAAAGGAATTAAGATATAGACTAAATGATTCACTAAAAGTTTAAACAAATAATGATTATCTTTTTTTTTACAAATCAGTTAAGATATGTCAAAAATTTGATCAGCCAAATCTAAAAACTATAAATTTCTAGTTATAGCAATAAAGAACTAAGTCATCTATATTTCCCGTATTTGCAGTCATTTCATAACCGTTGTTACATTCACAGTAAAATAATGTTTTAATTTTTTTCTCGCCACACGATACTATGAGAACAGTTCGTTTTGGGTATTAGATGAGTATATCTGGACTTAGCAGACCGTTGAACACGCCTTTACATCTGAGTTATGATACCTTAAGCCCCCAATACGACCTGGCTACCTCGCATGCTTCCCTGATACACAGATAAGTTTAAAAGAGGCTAAAACCCAGCGGATATAGACCCACTTAGAATTTTATTGTTTCATTTTATTGCAAATTTTCATGAAAAAAGAGCAAAAGTATTTATTTAACTGTGTGTTTTATATCCCTTAACCGCAGCATTCAATGTTATCTCTTTTTTGATTTCGTAATTAACCATTAGCATGTTTTCATTTTATTGTTTAAATGTTATTTTTTCCATATTCTTTAGACTAATCGCCATACTCATGCCTTCACAAGTTCACGTACACTGAAGTAACGAATTGAAACTAGAAAATACATTGCTTATATCTAATATATCCAAGAATATGAGTAAACGGTGATTTTCTGAACCCCAAATTTGCAATAATAAAGTAGACATATACAGGGGTGGGTTGGAGGGGGCTCGGAGGGGCTTGCGCGATCCCCTTGTTAAATTTTACTAAGGCCGGTGAGCCCCTTGTTAATTTAAGTGAAAACAATCTTCTCAGATCAAGTTAGTATATAATTGAAATTTCTGACTTATGTGTTATATACGACAGCTTCAGTATACACAGTAGTACATTTTTAGTCATTTAAATTGATAAACCTACGTTAAATTGCATATTGTTACATATTATAATTTATTGACCCTGTTCTACGGATAATATGAAAACGTTAAAAAATTCCGAGTTAAAAAGTAAAAATATATAAAAATCTGAACAAAAAATATATGGGTTATATTATTTAAGCTATTTTTGAGACATACATCTACCATAGGATTCCTTTTCATTTATTTGTATCAAGGTATAAGAAAAGCTATTTATAAATTAACGTTAAGGTATTATAAAACTATTAACAGTTCCATGAAACATTCCCAGTCAATCATATTGTATACATATTCAAGAATTTGTTGAATTTGAAAGCCTGCATATTCGATAAAATGTGATCTGAACATCTTATCTTGTAGAAATGAGAAAACGTCGCACAAAGCAGAAAAACAAATTGACCGGCGGTCATAAAAGGAAAGGAGGTGGAGAAAAATGCAGATCGCAATTTAGATAATTGACCAATATGGTTGCAGGCCGTTTTACGTATCTTTCCAGTCTATTTACCAATAATTTATTGAAAAGGTTGTGTCTTGGACATAATTTATACACAGCCATTACTTACTGATATCAGAAAGAAGCTTTCATTTCCGCAACTCAGATTTTATATACAATATTTTAATCTTTATATTATGTACCATTCTCTCAAGATTTTAGTATACAACTGATATAAATTAATTTATTGCTTTTTTGCACCTGAAATGAAATTCTACCAGAAGAAAACACTATATTAAAATTAATGGTTTACAATAAACATAAATTCGATCAATGGTTTTAACTCTCTAAAACAAAGGAAAATAACCGATTTTGTAGTTTTATACATCATTTTTGACAAGTGTTATTTATTATTGTGTTGTTCATAACAGTATGATCAGCACGTGTTAAAAGAGTACGTTAAATTCATATGGTCATACTGCCAAACATTGAAGAAAATTTTTGATATATTAATAATATAATAATTTGTAATTTCGACTAAAGGTGCTGAAGATGGAGTAACAATACCAAATTTGAATTGTCTGAATTCTGCACTCTTCCATAAGTCTTGTCGGCATCTTCAGGCTTTTCAAGTGCACGAATTTACTTGAACTGGCGCGCAGTAAACAGTATTGAATTCTACATGTCTCTTTTACCAACCTTATGGATGCCACCGTTGTGAAAGGCTACTGATGTAC
>CM062828.1:6923756-6942369 GCA_031772345.1 Himalopsyche anomala
TGTGAAAGGCTACTGATAGACATCTATAGGCAGCGGTGGGCTGCCAATATCTTAACAAGGGGCTCGGTAAATCTTATCCATTTTTGCTTCCTATGTGGAGTGTATGGCCTCCTAATGAAAGTTTCTCAACAAAAGTTTTTTTCTATGAGAACTGTTTGTTACTTAGTCGCTCAACCTCTCTTTTCCAAAGAGAGTAGTAGGGATAGAATGATAAGCATAAGACAGGACTAGTGATTAACTCGAAACCATGAGGTCCGGCACGGAAGCCCACAACGCTGAATGAAAAAAAGAAGAGTCTTAAAATTTAACCATCTTCAGAAATTGCTGATTTGATCTAAGACGAATGATTTTCTTATCCTTAGCAAGAGGCTCGCTGGCCGCGCTGTAATTTAACAAGGGGCTCGCGCGATCCCCCTCGAGCCCCCTCCAGCCCATCTTTGTCTATAGGATGTCATCGGGGTGCTATGGAACACTGGGATAACATGAAAGGAAACAAGAAGATTGGTGGGGGACAGAAAATCTTGGAAAAATGTTGAGTGGCCATACGCTCCGGCTAGGGAGCTGATATGGCTGAACAAAATAGAAATTCTATCCTTTCTATCTCTTCGCTCTTCGAAAAAACAGAGATGTTGAGCAGCTATCTAATAATCACATCTCTTAGAGAAAAAATGTCTGTTGATATACCTCCATTAGAAGGCCATATTTGGGAGGGAAAATGGAATAAAAAATGAAAAATTTCTACGCATAATGAACAAAAATATGCAGAAATTAATTGTACACTCGATATTAATTCAGAAAATGTTTTAACTGATCGTTTTAACAACACAATGGTTGTGACAAGTTTAGAAAGTTTGCAATGATATGCATTGACATTTCATTATATTTCTCATATATTAAAGGTTGTATACAAATGGGAAAAGTTTATTTATAAGTATATTTATACATAACGGAATACTGCAGTGATTTGTTTGTCCCACGTAGTTTAACACGTGTATTTGATGCATCATGAATAGGCGCGTTGGCTAAAAGCCGTATCGAAGAACGTTTTTCGCCAAGATGTCTATCAAATTGTTGAAATAGCTGTTGCCGAGCAAACATCTTGAATGCTGCGTTGGCGATAAGCTGAATATTATGAGTTGGATTCGGTGGCAGGTGGTGATAAGGACCCAACTTTGTACGTAGATCGCGATTTCTACCCCACCTCCAAACGTTTTATGAGATCCTGGTACTAGATTACAAATGGTGTATTTTCGGAAAGTGAGGATTTACACAAAAAGGCTGAGATTATTTATTACGTTTTCTTTTTATTTTCTAAAAGGAGTTAGTAGCAATAAAATATATATTTTTTATTACACTTTACCAAAGTATATCTGAACGTGTATTCATTTAATTGAATGAAGATAATTTCAATAAAACATTTTTTAAATCTAAGATGGAGAGAGATCTAAAATAATCTAATGATTTTTGACAACAATGATGGGGAGGGAGAGGGTCTTGTATTTATACAATATGTCAACGTCACAAAAATAATAAAATATTATATTTGAAAATAGACTTTTTTGTATTTTTACACAATTATTTATTAGGATATGGGCCGGATTTGTTTATGACGAGCATTTTTAATTAATTAAAAAAACGATACAAATTCATTTATACAAAACCAAGAAAGACAAATAAGGGTGGTAAAAAACAATTGTCAATATAAATGTGAAAAGAATTTAACTTTAATAATGCAAAATATTAATAATAAACACTTAATTGAATTTAAGAAAAAAGGTGCCGGAACTTACTCTTGTCAATATTTTAACGAAAGATACTTTATAATCCATGTCTGTTCCCAATTTTAAGCATAGAACTTGCTAATGGAGGTGTGTCACCGAAGTTTTTTTTACGAAAACTGCTGGTTAGTCAACTTCTATTTTTTTTCGAAGAGAGTAAAAATTAAACGCTAAAGCTTGGATAAGATTAGAGATTCACTAATCGCTTTCGCTTTTTCCCGACATTTAAACCTACGAATATAAATTGAAAATTCGATTGAAGAAAATGCTGCCTTGTCTTCCAATTTCCTTTTATATATTTTCTGATACTTAAACATTACGTAGAGAAAGCGTTTAGTAAGCGACTGGTCTATTACTAGACCAATCCTTCTATTTTTACCTTTAATGATACGAAATATTGACTAAGACCTGCAATTGTTGGGAATGGTTTTGTGATTATCACCAATACTCCGTGTCTTCTTAAAGCAATGATTTTTTAAATACAAAACGAGAAAACCAAACAATAATGTTTAAGTCTTCCATTAAAATTCAGTATGCTGAATAATTAGAGTAAATTAAATTAATTTTAACATACTGTTCATATCAATAAGACAAGAATTAATATTATAAATTATGATCAATTGTATATTGTTTTCTTTGATTTGTCATTACATGTAAAATTTCTTAAACTATTTAAGAGTACCTAACGATCCAAAGCTGTACCTAATTTAACATAAGGAAAATCTCATATCAGATTCTCACCTGTCGCAACGAATCGTGAAAATCGTCACTTAAAGTTTTGCATATTGACAGACCGAGTATCAGGGCGACAGAGCTGAAAGGGGGGAAATTGACTGACCGTCATAATTCAGTGTACATAAGACTGCCCCACGGGATGTAGGCGCATTGACGCATAAAATATTGTACGGAATTGCGAAAGGGGGTATACAAATCGCGCAAAAGGTTTCGTATCATTGCACCTGTCACCTTCCATAATTCAGCGACCGTTCGTATTGCGTCCGAGCGATATTAGTCAAACGGATATTCCAGAATAGATATCCCAATGAAAAGTGCATTTTATAAGAAGCAAGAGAAGGGATCGTTTGGATAGATGGATAGTTATATTTATAAAATATGACAATATTTACAGCATATTAAACAAAACAAGATTAGCAAAGCAAAATTATGTAAGTGTAAACTTTGCAACATCATTTCATTTAAAGACCTTTTAACCCAATGAATACTTACAATTAAATAAGACTAAATTTCAATATGTCTTAAAGAAATCAACGTCTATGATTTTATGTATTTATCCAGAATGTTGAACTTCAAGTTTGAAGCTCATTTACTAGTGAAAAATTATGTTTTTTTTTGTGTTTTCATACCAGAGTATTAAAAAATATATTTAATAAAGATTATTGACGTACACTACAAATTTCATTGAAAGGTTTTCGTATGTGTGAAGTTATATGAAGTGGTTTAATTTTCTTTAATATTTTTTATTTGCCATTGTTCGGAATTCATGATATATTTATTATACAATGGAAACATAGTTTTTATCAGAGTTAGACAACTCAACAAATAAACAACATACAAAATAAGTAGTAACTAGTAAATCTATCAATTGAAACACCGGGTATGTATGATTCAATTATTGAAATAATATTGTTGAAATCGACGCATATTTATTGTGAGCGTAATGCTCTACAAACTTAATCGTTTCAACAAAACATATAACAATTGTTGTAACACTAACATAAAAATAAAAAACGTAAATATGTATGATCGTTTGGAAAAGTAAAAAATGACTTATTTATAAATCGTTGAGACACAAACAGCGCCGATGGAGGACATTTCACATATAAGCAATAATTCAGATTGGCAGTTTATTTGTTGAAGAAACATTACAAATCCATAACCGAGGATATTTGCAACATAAACAGAAAAAAATGGCCTGCTTTCGCTTGCAAAGTTTTTTATTGGCAAAAAATATTCAAAAGTACTGATATGATATTTTCAAAAAAATAGAAAAGCGTACAAGCTGACTTGTGCGTTGATAACTTTACCTGTAAATAAACTTAGCTATTTACTCATATAATTTAGTCATACAATTTAAAATTTGCAATACAGTGGAAGCTCTAAATTTGTCATATTTTGATGATAATAATTTTGTCTATTTTCATTTTTTTTTGGTATTCGTCGTCACCCGCACTATCGACACTGACGCTACAATTAATTGCTCGTCAATCGGATAGCTCAAGAAATATTTTAAAAAGCGGAAAAACAGGCGACACTCGAAACATCAAGGTATTCGTCGTTACTCCCACTATTGAAACTCACTCTACAATTTCTCGTTAATCAGTTAGCCGTGTTAAATAGGGGTAAGAAGGTTTTAAAAAACAGGCACAATTCGACAAGTTCTTTGTGGTTGATTGCAAGTGCTAATGAATCACCGACAAAACGGACTATGTGATCGGTTTTGTAATAAAATAATCGCTACTCTTAATCTAATCAATAATAATATTCATCCCCTTCTGCTTCTCATCATATATATTTAGTGCAATAAAGGTAAAGTTTCAAGAACATTTTTTTTTTGTATCATTTTTAATAGCTGGGAACAGATTAATTGAACTTCAGTGATTTCTTATTGGAAAAATTGTTTCTATATATTTTTTTATTTTATTTCTATCTAGGCCAGCAGGAATAGATTAATGATAATTATAGAAGTTTCACTGTAATTATAT
Organism: Himalopsyche anomala; assembly: GCA_031772345.1. Lineage (NCBI taxonomy): Eukaryota > Metazoa > Arthropoda > Insecta > Trichoptera > Rhyacophilidae > Himalopsyche > Himalopsyche anomala. Next base: position 6,928,258 of record CM062828.1, read on the forward strand.
TATATTGTTTCATACTAGGATTTCACTTCTCCAGGTAGATTATATTTTTACAACCAAACGATTGTGAAATATACCATGGTATAAAAAATAAATTATCAACTTATTGATTATAGTAATAAGCGTTTTATTATCGAGTTTTCTGTCTAGTGAGATAATTTTTATTACACATATTCAGTCATATTACACGTGGTTTTTTCATATATCATACTTGAAGTGTAAACCCATGCTAGAATATATATATACGCAGCTTTCGCCGCTGTATATTTCATTTGAACACTGTAAACCAGTTCAGTTTCAAGTATTTTTTTAAATTAACCTATAGGGTATGAATGTTTTGTATTGTTTTTTTTTTGCCTGATATTTAAATGTATAGTATTAACAATACAATATTTGTGATCGACTGATTGATAAAAAGTGTTTCCTTCATGACGAACGATATCTATGAAAGAATATAAGTATATTTAAAATCTTTATAAATATCATTACAAAATGGTGAAATTATCTTTTAAAGATTGACGCAGTGCTCTCAATACACATTCCCATAAATAAATACACAGGAATGCCATTGAAAGGGAGGACCCATATTATTTTTATGCTTTATTCCTCGCCACAATAGTCAGTGTAAGCAACTTAAAATTCATAATGTTGCCTTATAAATCCACAAAATATGTGAGTCGCGTCTTATTTTGCCGAATTTAAATTTCCCCGACGCGTTTTTATTTTATGTTCACTTATCTCCATAAAGCGAGAATAAAAATAAAACTTACATACATCAAGCGAAAAAATATTTCATCTTTCAAATATACTTTATGACTTTTACTGTGTGGTGAAATAATTTTTCAGTTAATATTAAGAAGTGAGAAAAATATGGCTTTTATATTACACAATATGACAGCAAAATAATAAACGAAAGTGTGTATTTCGAAATAAAAAGTAAAAGTGTATTAAAATACAATGTCTATATAAAGAATACATCTATATAAACACACATTTTTGTATGTATTATATATACATTTCAATAATAACCTGGGTCTGATTTTTCAACGATATCATAAAGAACTAATGAAAAATAAATTCAAACACGGTAAACATAAAAATAAATTTGATGATGTTGTTACTTCAGTGGTTGTGCTACAAATTGTGACACGTGTTTCGCTTAATTAAGAAGCAGCATCAGACAGACCAGTGCAAGTTTCAGTTAATTCGTAAGCCTTGCGATGGTATGTCTGATGATGCTTCTTAAAGGTGTGAAACAAATCTCAAAATTTATCCTTCAACAAATGGAGTGATACAGCTATCAAATTTTATTTTATATTAAATATGAACTTCCACAAAGCTACCACCGAATCAATAAAAAATATCAAACAGACTTATTGATATAAAAATGTGTATGTCTTATGACATAAGGTACTAAGGTATACTTTTAATAAATAAATATTTCATCATTTGCTCAGTCAGAAAAATAGGATTTAATTTTAGATTTTGACTGAAGGCGCTTGGTGGAATTTTAAGAAGGAAATGGTTTCAGTTAGAAAGTTGCTATCTTAATGATCTGTTTTTTTAAATCCAGTAAGAAGCGATTGTTGAAGTATAGAAACATCAAAGATATCCATGTCTTTAGGGACATATGCAGCAATCGATTCAAATAATAATGAATGCGTATTTCCGTTACAGACTCCTAGTTATTCGTTACATATCAAAACTTAGTATTTATATTTATTTTCCTTAACATAAAGCACGCATCGCGTAATATAATAATAATAAAATTATGTATGAAGACTTTTCGCTGCATCATCTAAGAAGGTATAATATCTGTCTCGCTGTGTATGCAAATTTTCTATTTTTATAGCCCATTTATATAGAGAGCGTACCTGATCTTGCGATGCCTAGAAACAGTTTTCCAAAGCCTGCCGTAAGTGCTCATCAGTTTTTATGAAAATGGCTTTAACCGAGAGCCGTTTGAAATATTTCATTTTATCAAATACATAAGAAACACTTGTAATTGATTAAACAAGAAGTATATATAATTTGAAATATAAATATGTTTTACTAAAATTCATTTCGTAATTGTGATATTTGATCATAAAATTTCAATCCGTCGTACAATTACGATTATTGGTTGTATTAATATATACAAATGTTAACATTTAAGATGTATAATTCGTATAAAGAAAAGTCTTCTGCTGCTTGGTCCAACAGTCTGGAATTAACCATGGCCGCCTAAATCAATTTTCTCCATTTCAATTGTTCTTCCGCCTTCTAAGCCAGTCGCTGATCTGTAACACTCGCAGGTTTTGCGACAGCCAAATAAATAACCATCTCAAATATAATGTACGAATAAGACATGATCTATCGAAATCGCATAAATTTTCATCTTTTTTTACGATATTCGAATAAAAAATAAATAATTAAATGTGATCGACATAAAAAGAACATGTATGATCGATAAAATGAAATCATGTTATTCTGAATATATGACAATAATACTATTGTGTGTGGCAATTGTTTAATTATAATAAATAATGTATAAAAAGTTAATTACCATACAATATTCCCAATATAAAAATCGCGTTAACTTAAAATAGAAAGACAGCTTAATTCAAAATTTGGTTCGAATGTTTTTTTACTGATACGATTTCGACATTTAAAGTAATTGGGTGTATTAACTTTATGGTTTTTTTGCGACTTTAAATATATTTTTCCAGCCATTTCCCTATGATTTTATATTTTCCGCCCACTTTATCCCCGCAAAATGAATCCCTTCCGGTGAATGTTTTTCTCGCCGTAAAAGGGAATCAAGAATGAATCCGGACAAATTTGATGTCGCTCTAAATAGCAGTGTATTTTTACACCAGTGCGGTACACAAAACAATAATTTTAATGAAAATATTTTAAAAACAAAGTTTCCACATTTATTATCACACATTACGAATACTTTATAAATTGAGTGAGTTGCATATAATCATGATCCATAAACAGTTAAGAATTAAACATTCACTGCGTCATGTGTTTCTATTATATTTATGTATGTTCATATTAAACACCATTTGGAACTGTATGCTAATCATTAGTATAATTCTGCCGGTGTACTTACCACCTAAAATATATACTTCTGGAATTATAAACGGGCTCAAAAAATACTAGAAAGAGAGATCTAAGATAATTTACTATTAAAATACTGAGTGAAACAGCTATTTAGTATTTAGCACTGCTAATAATAGCCAAAACACAAATATTTAAAAAAAAAACAATTAAATACAAACTATTAATTTTCAAGTCACTCGATATCGAGCAGAAAAGACACTACAAGCCCCATACCCATTGGTCTCAAGATTAGAACTGAAAAAAAAACAAATTTTACTTTTTCTGTGAATCTTACCCGGAATCGCTTAATTATTAAGGTGAAGTTCTCAAGTCTTCTTTAAATTAAGATTCAAACTTAATTTCACCGTATAACATGATTATAATGTATACATATTCAATTAAATATTGTGTCATTTAAATACAATGAGACGTCACTGATCGCATTACGATCTGCGAAAAAATCTTGGGAAATTTAAGTTCTGATCACGTATTAGGACACTACAGCGTACTTACGCTCTTTGGGCAGGAGGGTAGATATTTTTCTTTCCCTAGGGTGTTTTCACTTGACAATATACCTTTATTACACTTTGTATAAAATGCTTCAGAAAAAGGGTATTTTATGTAAATTTGAATAAAAATTACTATATTCGGTAATAAATCCCGGCTGAATCAAGAAACTTTACCGTTCAAAAAACTCATACAACTTAAATAATGAGTACGGAATGAAATTAGTAGAAACTATTTGTTTTATATGATTCATTAACATGTATCCAAAAAGATAAACTCTACTCTCTGATCTAAAACAAGTACAGCGTTCTCTTATAAGCTATAACGATAAGAAATTTAAACTTTATTGTTTTTTTTATAACGTGTTTGCATGTTTCATACTTATGTACAGTAGAACTTTATCTAGCAATTGATTGTTATACATGTTCTTACTGATTGCCTTTTAGATATAATCGAGCAGTAACTTTGTAAGAAACCACATACAGTGGAACCTCTCATAACGAGTTTAATTCGTTCCAGAATCTTACTCGTTATGTGAAACACTCGTTAAGCGAAACAATTTTTCCCATATAAAACAATGTAAAATACAATAATGCGTTCCATGCCAAAAAAAATATTTTTTTATATTTTTAACGTATATTAAAGTAAAATTACATACTTATAAATTGTTAAGGAGCGTAACAACCTGGAATGCGAAAAACAATGCAACTCTATAAGTTTTCCTGTGGTCAGCACTTGACTGAACTCTTTCACAGGCTCATCAATTTTGTTGTTATCCACCTCCAGTCCCATGGTATTGGCCAAAGATACAATCTCGTTGACTGTAGACTTCACAGGTACTGTTTTAAGCCCCTCAAAATCACATTCGACAACGCTCCTTGGCAAAGCTTTTTCCAAGCTGAAGTGAGGGTTCTCTTGGTAGCCCCTTCCCACGCCTTGACAATCATCTTGAGGCAAGCAACGATGTGAAAGTGATTTTCCAAAACTCTGCGTCACTCGTTATGCGAAATGTCGCTCGTTAAGGGAGCATTTTTTCACAATCTGTTTTGTTCATTATGCAAATTACTCGTTATAAGAGGTGATCGTTATGAGAGGTTCCACTGTATATTTATTATTATATTAGGAAAATTTAATGACGTAATACATAACAAGTTAAATTTTAAAAAAATGAACCAATCATTGTATCGATTGATATAGTATTTGAAATAATACATAAATGTTATGTCATGTTAAGAAATAAAACACCTTTATCGCACTGAATACCGACAACTATCACTTAACAATGCTCATAAAAATCGAAATATACTCTGATCTAGAAAAAATGATGTAAAATAAGCATAGAAAGTGTTTATTTTTCTAATATAATATAATGCCATTTCACCAATAATTGTCAATGAATTGTCAGTCCTTAACTCGATGGTTGCCACATACGAGATATCTCGTGAATTTTTTCGTGCTCAACAGGCCAAATACGAGTTATCTCGTCAATAACTAATTAAATTAATAGTCGCAAATTATAGCCGGCCTGCTAGGTAATTACTATTAATTTTTTACGGCAACGAAAAAGTTAAAGACATAAATCAACAGCTATTCTAAAACGTTATTTGAAAAAAAAAACATTTTATCATTTTAAGGCAAACCATTTACTCTTCTATTTATTTATATTCAACGGTTTTGATTTTTTTAAATGTAGGCTTTAATTTTATTATTATTTATTAAGAAAATAATATGAAATTATCTTTTAATTATAGTGAAGAATCTGCTGTTAAGTCCTGTTTACAATGTATGCGATTAATATAATTATTTCTAAATGTCTTGTTAGACAAAATAACCATATCACTTTAATGGGTCGTTTAATCACTTATTCACAGACTGTTTAATCTCTGGCCTAATCCCAGTATCTTAGCAACCCTTTCCGTCCCTAATCCCATGAACCTCTATTAAACCATCCCGTTAAGCCACTAAACCTGGTAACATTTCATATTTACGGGAATAATGAATACAACTTTACGAAAAGCTTAAGGAATATTTTGCTTTTAATTCCATACAAATGATTTTAACATAAATGAGAGCACACGTTATAAATACTCTAACTTCGGAAAAATTATTACAATTTATCTTGTTTCATCAGCAACTTCTCTCATTTTAAAATATTTAAATGAACGTATTGTATTGCATATCTGTGTTTTTTAAGATTATATCACTTGACCTTTGTATCTTAGTTTTTATAACTTTAAAAAGGAATCACAAGGATCCAATTCAATTCTCAGCTAGCTTAGTTCATTCTATTTTAATAACATGAGCATTAGATTTTCTAATGTATTTTCTTCTCGCGTTATTTTTAAGGTGACTTTTTAATTGAATCGAAATTAAATAAATGGCAATTTACCATGATTTAGATTATTTTTCTACTTAAAGTGAAATTGTGGATACAATAATTATTCTAGATTTAAATTTCGTTTATGTTTTTGAATAATTTAAGAAAATATTTATAGTGTCGTGTTGGTAGTCAGATTTAACCTGTTGGAAAAGTTTGTTTTATCAAATAATGTAAACATCACACCCTAATATACGTGTACGCGATTGCTCACCCCCGCCTGAATAAAAAAAACTGAAACAATAACTTTGGTATTTCTATCTGCAAAACACTGCCAGACTGATTACCGTAAACAAGATCATAAACAAAAGTGAAATCATCTCTGAACTGAAGCAATAGCACAAACCTCGTACGTCAACGATGGAATAAAAATAGGAATGCCAAAAACAGTGTCACACTGTTAAAATTAATATCAAAATAATGTTTAATAAAATATATTTTATATATATAGAATCATAATTTTTTTCTATATGTGACTTTCTCCATTATGACAGTTATAAAGTAAATGATTCAAAGTACATATGTATATATGTTAAGTTTTAAATCTTTACTTACTTGACAAGACTGTAGCTTCCTTTTCTAAACCGTCTGCCTAATTTTTTCTTAAATATTCATCCTAAGCAAAGAAAAGTGTTAAAAACGAAAAGCTTTATTCGAATAACAATGTTCGAAGTATTAAAAATAACTTTAACTTGTCTACGTATATAATAAAGGAATACAAACTTTAATCTACTACTAAATTTAAGAAGTCATCAAAAGGATTTAACCTAATCAATTTGTATATCAAATTATTGTATCATCTTTCTAAGCGCAGTGTTTTTCTATCTGTCGACAGATAACTTAAAAATACTATTGTACATATATCGATTCAAATAATCTTACCATCGAAAATTTTCTTGACTAATTGTCTCGCAATCAATTGCATTCAATTACCTTTTATAACCTTTTATCTATTATACATTGTTAGGTTTTCGGAAGGAGATATTTTTAATAAAAGTAACAAAATAATAACTAGAAACAACAACATAAGAATATAAAAAAATAATTATACTTCAATTTATACAACCCAAAGCTTTCGCGGTTGCTACAGCGGCGTAGAGGTAGCCCTGTTGCTACGACAACAATTCTACAGCGGTGTCATTTTTCAGGTATATACCGCCTCCTGGCAAAAGTTATACAAAAAGTTGAAAAACTATTCACCCGTCGTAATGACGGGCGTTTTGTGTATGCAGCCGAAATGGGATGCCAAAAACAAGGGAATAAAAATATAAAAGTCGAAAGTTCCATGTAATGACAAAGTTAGAGCGTTGCGAATTTGTGTGTTTTGGTGTTTCCGCGTATTTACCTCGGGAAATGTTTTGGTTAACTGGCTGATCAGACGGCCCTGTGCGGTATTGTTCTGTTTCTGGTATACAGGATGCGTATACAATTTTTTGGACCGTTATTCACTGCACTTTATGATCAATAGACTGTTGGACTGGATATGCACGAAGCAAAAATTTTCATGTTTTATTATTACCATTATTGTAAAAAATGTATTAACAACTGTTTTATTCGTCTTCTTAAAATTTTAAATATGCTTTTTGATTACTTTAATTTATTATTATCTAAATAAAATTGCTTAATTTGATTCAGTTGATAAAATCATGAGCCGTAACGTACTAAGACTACTGTGGTTTAAAATTGAAGAGTGCTAGTGGGCCACAAAACGTCATTTACAAGCGACTACTCTAGGGTTATATTGTGTGTGTGCATATAACATTAACAGGACGTTTTTAGCATAACCTCTCTAATAAGTTCAACTTTTGTTATAACATATTTAGATTAGTTATATGAAATAACAATGCATACAGTAAAACCTCAATATTATGAAACTCAATGTAACAATTGAACATAACAAAAGCATTTCCGATCTGTAAACCATCCAGTTATTGAAGATCTTACCTAAAGCCGAGACTCACATCTCGTGGAAAAAAAATCATAAATAATAAACACGTGGTTAAACAGCTGCGGTAGTTTTAACGTGTGCCGGCTAACGATTTGAACCTCACCCCATTTAAATAAGATGCTTCAGCATACTAAAGTGTTTTGGGTTACTGATCTCGAGACAATCTCAGCACAAAAACTGAACAAACGCATAACGTTGCTACGCCACGGGAATCGGTAGTACTAGGCGTATGAACAAGAGCGATAGTGGTCGATAATTGTATAGCTTTTCTGTAAATGTATTAAGCTGTTAAAAAAGTCTTTTCAGCAAACTAACACTATAATAAAAGTACAACGAATTTTAGAGCTAAAACTTTTATTACTTACCCAAAATAGTGCGTTGTATCAAGATTAATCTACTATTTAATTTTTCATTAAAATAAACATTTTGTTTTTTTTTAAATAAAAAAATAGTCAGCTATACCAGTTTTGATGTTTTACCTCATCACCTGTATCCTGCATGTATGTATGTATTATCCGAACTCATCGATACTTTGTTCGGGAAGTTTTATGTGAGTTGTTTTGGCAACTCAAACGCAACAAAAAGAACACTACTCGCGAAAAAGACAAACAAAATCGTTACTTTTTTCCAGGGGGGGGGTTCAATTTAAAACTTGTTTTGTTTGCAGTGGATAAGTCTTCTTTGCCGGCAGAGATGTAAAAGCGTTACTCACCGAGAGCGTAATGTAAATACGCAATGCCAGACTTTCGCTAAGAGGATAGTAAATCTTTCCCTCCGCAATATTGATATGAATGTTCGAAAACTTTCGATCAGATTTGATCTATTAATTGAACAATGGCTACGCTAGTCTTTTATTTACTTACCAATCCGCTTTCCTGCATTTATCCAACATTCAAATGGAAATTTTCAATTAATATATGTATACAGTATAATGCATTCTATGACTGCAGATATATATGCTATGCTATCATATTTTCCTTGCAATATTTAAACCAAATGTTTTCTACCGATGTAAATGATTTTTACAGAGTAAATTAAAAAAAAAACAGATATTTGCTAATACAAAGGGTTCAAAATTGAGCGATATGCTAAGAGAAAAAAATAATCTAGTCAGTATTTAAATTAATTTTGACAGTATTTGGTATAAGCTAATCAGTCTTTTTAATAAACAGTCAGAATTCATATGAATTAGTCAGTCTATCTATATAAAGAATATCCAGTATGTACATATTTAATTAAACAATTAATCTTTTTTTTAATCTGTTTTGTATCGGCTACCAAACATAATCTTACCTTACTACAATTTTATAATTAAAACCTCTAACCAAACATAATATTTATACTAACTTAATATTACATTTACACTGACCATTTGCTTTTTAAAATACTGAACGATAAGCTATTGAATTAAAACTGAACAAATAAATGTAAATACTAGTTATATAGTAACAAGCTACTAAACTACGACTAAAGAAAGATAACAATATATTTTTATTAAAATAATAGAAATTGAAATTTCATGAATAAAGCAATCACACATTACAATTAAATATTTAAGGCGTCATATTATTAAATCTGAGATATTAAATCCAAAAAGTCGTTAAATATTCAATAGCTAAACACATCACAAAATTAAAATTTATACACTTTTCTTAAAGAACAATCAAACTTTGTTTTACAAAATCAGACCAATGTATTACAGAAAAATGCAAAATTATTATATCAGTTGTCAGTTATCAGTGAGTTTATAGAAAACGAACTAATAATAGAATTTTCATTATGAAAACAAAAAAGCTCACCTTCTTTACATAGCTTATACCATTTAACGTACATTTTCACAGAATATCAGAGTGACCATGAAAGCTCTCTTGGCAAACTGTTTGAATAGGCTCTCGATGGTTTTAATGGAAACTATGAAGCATGTAAGTTCATCAGACATTCTGTTGCATTTCGCTTATCTCTTTATTTTTGAATTTTGCGCGAGAATATAAAAGATAGTGTATTTTTCACAATTAATTTCAACCGTCGTTTTGTGAAGAACGATTTGACCATTATTTTTTCTTGAAATACCAACATCAACTTGATAGGGGTTAGTTTTCATTTGCTAAAATTTATTGGGTAGTATTTATAATCACACAAGTTTTATTATATGTGATCAGAAAACTTCAATTTAAATAATGAAATATTAAGTGTTCTTAAGTGCTATGATTTCTAAAATTATAAAGCGATAAAGAGAATAGGTTTGTATAACACGTTGTTCTTTCCATCATTCTAGGCCTTTGGCGGATAGGGGTCGCCCCGCTCCATTTCTCCGGCTGCTGCAGGAGTGTAGACAACAACATTGGTGTTATTTTAATCCACGGGCGAGTTTTATTATTTCAGGCCGACGCCATCTAGCGGCGGCAGTCCGAGTTGGCGTAAGACAAACAACCCCCTTCTTGGTTCGCTAATTGCATTGGGCAATTCGCTACTTCTCCAGTGATAGTTAACCGGTCAAATTGCTTACACCTAGAACAGATAATACAAGGTTTAAATATTCCACGGCATCAAAGTATTTTCATCATCTAAATTCTGTTTTACTTTCTGCAAACTATAGTAAATGGAACCAAGTCTTGAGAAATTTTATTCGGGGATTCCTGGAAGATATCTGAAACATAAATATCATTGTTATGTTTCAGAAAACATCATGTGAGGAGAGGGTTGTAATGAGTACAGCCTTCACTACCTTAAGTATTGCAGTAACCGCTTAAGTGTTAGTTTTGTATAAAAGTTCCACTAAACACTGACACATTAATAAAGATCTGCAATAAATTTTGTGATAGTGTTCCATCATATCTACTTAATGTGATATCATTTCATATGCTTGCAGAAATAATTATTACAGTTCTATATGGTATCCAGATGTAAATGTGTCGAGTTAAGATTGCCATCAATTAAAACCAAAAATGTTTATTTTAAAAGGATTAAAAAAATATCATCCAAAACCATCATTTTATTCCCGCGATATCAATCTCAAACTTAATCTAAACATGGTTCGATAAAAATGTGGAGTATGAACTTCTACTAGATCTTATCTTGACGAAGTTGTTCTTCTTGAACTGCTTGACATACAATTTCCTACCCCTCAAGAGAAAATAAAAAATGCAGGGGTCTATGACAAGACTAGTATTTAGCTAATCGTTTTCGCTAATTAATTAATCATTAATTCGATAATAAATATTTCTTTTCTGGTATTTGAATGCCTACCGCATAAGACAAATGGACGCTGCCTACTAAAAAACTACTTTTCAAAAATCTTTTTTTTATTGTGTTATCAATGCCTTCATTTATATGAACTTTTTTTTGTAAATTGTTATAAAAATACAGCTAGCGTAAAGTTTCTACTTTTATTGAATGTGTTAAATAAAGTTTATTTTTAATTAAAATAATATAACCTTTACTTTTTCTTTTGTTATGCTATGAAGTACTCTTGGCGAGGTTTGGTCTCATCTTCCATTATGATCAACTTAAGTATCCAGAGAATTATTTATTGTTTCAGCTCAGACAATTTATTATATTGACAAAAAACGACCGAAATAAATTGTTTTCACTTAGATGGCTTAAAATACTTTTCTTACACATAACTAATTACAAAACTCAAATAAACACATACATATAAATAAAATATATGCTTCTTGAATACTGGATAGAGATAACAGAAAATAAAAATATTCATTTATTAATTCTTAAAAACAATATTATATTTTACTCTAATCGTATCGTTCAAATATACCACGAAGTTTAATGAATTTAAAAAAGTATTCATTTTGTTTTCAATCACTGACTAGGTTCCATTTTCAAAATAGCACAATTTAACCAGCCAGTAATCCGCATAAATTCGTTTATACGCCATATCATTTTGGGAACATTTAGTTTCAATTTCTAAGCGAGGAAACTTCTAATGTGCTGCCAAATAAGTACAAAACCTTTTGTTAATTTATGCAAATACACGCAACAAATAAATGATATCATTCAAACCATATTTTAATTGTTTCGTTACGAGTAGCTACATTGTAATTTTAGTAAAACATTTTATTTTTTGATTATATTAGTGTAATAATTTTAAGCGTACAAAATGGCCGCATATTATATGTTATCATTTCTAAGATATAATATATTATATGAACCAACTACTTAAATGTATTAATAAAATGACTCTTTTTTGAACTTCTAAGCGCTTCGTATTCTAAAAATTCTAAATTTTATCATTAAAGTAAAGTATATTTATTTCAAGCCATGTACGCTCCCAATGTGGAGCATAAAATCTCATAAGAATCGAGTTCAACCTTTCTTGAAAGAACAACAGAAGTTTCTCAATGATATCTGATTGTTATCCAGTCCTTTAAAATCTTTTTTGTTGTTGTTGTTGAGAGAGTTAGGATAGAAGGATTGTGACATAATTAGTACTTAACTAATCGCTCTCACGACGCTACATTAAAAAAAATCAATATATTTTTAATAATTATTACAATGATATGGATTTATATAATATATTTTCCGAAATGTAGAAAAGGTTTAGAAATAAAGTAAAGAAAATAATGAATATAATTAATATGAAAAAAAAAACTATCTTGTTTGTTTAAATACTTCGCTCTAATACATTTGTTAGTTTACGTAAGTAGTGTAAGTACCACTAGAATAAGTACACTGTATTATGAGTGTCGAAACACCTATTACAGTGTTTCACACTATAAAAAGTCATTGATATTACTTTTGGTGTGAAATGTATTATCAAACTAATCTACAATATTGACACTAATCAATGATTTATTTATATAATATTGAAAATAATATAATAATTTAAATGGACTATGGAGACAATATCCAATGGTAGAATATGTTCAAATTAAATCAGGATTTCGATACTTCAAACAGGAAAGTATATTATGCGGGCACTTCTACATAGAGTTCCTCCAAAACGAGCGAGTGTTTATGCAAATGTGCGGGTTTTATCGAAGATTATTGTTCTGTCTGGTGGGGCGATGCCACCCCTGCCTTGCCTATATTATCTGCCAACCTTCGTCTTTGCCACCACCTCAGGGATGAGAGGTTTGAGTGCCCCAGAGGGTGGATCTACTGTAATGTCCCTAAGGGATTTCTTGGACCATTCCAACATTGTGTTTTCCGATTGACATTGGGTGAAACTGTGCTGTTTTTATAAAACACTCAATTTCGTGCTTAAAGTATTGCTTCCGACTTAATCGATGTCGTTTTTTTTTGTTTATTTATATCAGTTACAAACAATTAAAAGACGTTTTACTAAAAAGTGAAATAACCGATTTGTGCGAATTAACTCAATTAAAAATAAATTCTAAAACATGTTAAGTATTCAATGAAAATGAATCTTAGTAAATGATTCAATTTTGAGAAGTATTGCGCATTTTTGACTGATGCATAAAAAAGCTAATTAAGCTCGAATAAAATAAAAATGTTGGTATTCATAACCCCAAACAATTCTTTCATCAAAACTGTTTGCCCTTAAACAATAAAATATAGCACATCGTATTATGAGTTATAGTATAATTTATTGTTTCCACTTACAATCATCCAGTTTAATTATTTTAAGTATAGAAGAAAACTATATTACATAAATAAATAAATTTTGACGGTTTAACATACATATTTATATAAATTATTACTCATTACAGTAACATTTGTCAGCATACGCTTAACACGCTTGATGCGCAGAGAGAGAAAGATTGTGTATGTGGGGGGAGAGTGTATACTGTACGTCAAAGAATCACTGAGCACTCTTTATCTAAGCATGCGCTGACAGGTAAATAGTGTATGTTGCTTTAAATGCACGTTAATACCAGGGCTGTGAAGTCGTGTAAAAAAAGACGACTCCGACTCCGAGGAGATTTTTCAATAATTTCATTTTATCTTATATATGTATGTGTATTCCATCAGATCATCTTTAGTCAGCCAAGCATGAAATGTCAACACCTTGGCTTATTTTGTTTGAATACATATCATTAAATAATTTAAAAAAAAAACTCGAGCCGTTCGTTTTTCACGACTCCGACTCCGCCCAAAATACCGCGACTCTGACTCCGTAGCCCTGGTTAATACAGATATAATATAAATTAATATAGCCATTTCCATAAAATTGAAAAAAATAGAATATTATGTTTTGTTATATCTGTATGTTTATAAG
>CM062828.1:6942469-6987338 GCA_031772345.1 Himalopsyche anomala
ATGTCAGACAATTGTCAGAAACACCGAATGAAAATCATTGCGTTCTTCAATTTAATTATAATAAATATGTTTATATTATATAATACAATATAGATCTGAGTATATTGTTTATTCTTAATTTAATGAGGAACTCGCTGATCAAGTCAAATTTTCCTCCAATCCACCCCTGAAATTGATGTGTAATCATCTTAACATGATATATTCAAAACAAACCGTCACTGTCATTTAAATAATAGGTCTCTCAGAAGTATGTCTTTAATTCTTTTGGCATATTATAATCCTTAATAAAACGATATAAAAAAATCTTTGTGCTTGGTACTCAATTTTAATTTCGACCGAGGTATGAGCTTTGGAAAAGTTCCATATGGTAATTATCTCAACCTGTTTGAGGATGATCTAAAAATTTGAATATTTTTTTTACAATAGTGACAGCGTAGTTTTTTTTACAGTTTCATATAGATTGTTCGTGAGCATCGCTTTCTCACATTTATAACACCACTTTAGGCCCATACAAAATCTCACCACGTTTTTCAGCTTAAAACGTCTAGACATTCCGATATTATAAATCTCAATTTATCGTCTGTTTGAATTTACAGATCAGTTCACATTGAATGTAGGTGTAAATTTAATCCTAGAAGTATGAATAAGCAAGGATATATCTTTTGGTGATTGCTTTTGGCTGAAAATGATTATGTACATTAAAATGTGTACATAGTAAATCAGTACAGTTTTTTCTCCATTTTTTTCTATCTGGAATATATCATTACAAGGGATTGCAATAGCACGCAAATATATCAATGCTAGAATTAAAAATATCAAAACCAGTAATAGAAGAAAGATTTTAAATAAAGCAAAAAGATTTTTGAAATTAAACTTTAGAGGTATTATTTTTTTTAATTTAAATCAATTTAGTGTTACTTATTCATATTTTGTACTGTAATTTGCAAAATCCTTTTCAATACCGGTTGTTTATTACACCTTTTTTTATTAAATTTAGCTTTGTATACCACTGCGAAATTGTATTTTCCTATCTTATTTAACTATAAATGTATTTTCTTATCTTTTTCTTAATCATTTAGTTGAAATGCTCTTCATGATCGAAACCAGTCCTGATTTTTTTTTAAATAAGTGGAAGTAGTACAAATGAATATTGTGTTTTTTTTTAATATTGGACGCTAAAACTAATCTATTAATACTAAATTACGTACATAATTAAATGAAATAAATTGTGGGTTGAGGATTTTCTAAAATATTATGACTATCAAAAATAGTAAAAATAATTTCAATAAACATTGCCGAAACACATTGTATGTGAAAACGAATTGCTAACAGCCCTGTTGGTTTGAGTTAATCCTTTCAAAAACATAGTTTTCTATTGAATAATTGAAAGAGGATTGAAATATAAATGAATTGAATATCCAAAGAAAACCAGGCTTACAGTATCTCGCAACGGCAGGCCGAAAGAAAAGCAAATTTTCCCCAGACGTCGCATTGTGCAATATTTTCACCGCTTTGTCTCTTAATTTGAAGAATGTGTACATACGGCCCAAAGCGTAATGAAAACAGTTCATCGCAAGATTTGAAATATTTTAATATTTTTTCTTACTGGCAACAATAACCGTTCAAGATAAAATGTAGACTGAAAAAAAATAATTAGTGATAATCCACTTTTGTTTCATGAAAATTTACTGTCGATATATTTTGTAAAAGGGTACATGTTGCTTTTGATGTTTTGACAAGGCTTTCTGAAACTGAATGTACATTTTCTTAGACGGTGCTCAACAAGAACCAGTACATAATTAAACTCAAAAACTGGTGTCCTTTTGTAAGCTTTTCACTTCAGCCAGTGATGGGCTGCAAATACGTTAACAAAGGGATCGCATAATATCAAAGCAATTCTCGGTGTTCTGGGGAAGAAGTGAATTTTTTATCACTCCTATGCAATTATATGAAATAATTAAATAAATCAATCAATAATTGAAGCAATCAATTGTTACTTCATACACTTATAATGTGTAAAAATGTGCAATTTACGCCTAAAATTATCAATGTAAATGATGCAAAATGTACCACTGTGCATACCGAAGCTGTCGTATGTAACATAGAAGTCATATACTAATAATTTAATCTGAGAATATTGTTTTTTCTTAAATTAAGAAGGGGCTCGACAGCCCAAGTAAAAATTAACAAGGGGGTCGCACAAGCCCCTCCAAGCCCCCTCCAGCTCACCCGTGACTTCAGCAGATAAATATTATAGAGTCGATTCTTTTTTCCAATAAATTTAATGATAATGATTCTTTTTTTGTAAATTTATGACTATTTCTTTACACGTTATTTGAAAAAATGATGCATATTATATTTATTTTGATTTTTTGAATGTCGAATTTTTCATTTAAAAAAAGCAGATTTTGGCCAGTTGATTGATAGTACAGTCAAAAAATTTCTTCAAGAGTTAACCTAAAACTATTTATTTATAATACGTATTTACCCTACGTTTTGTTATTTTATTTCATTTTTTGAGAATATCATCTTTTTAATAAAATATTTGTTTTTTATTAGTTAAGGAACGTGTGAATATAAGATTTTTTAATAAATTATATAAATTATTTCAGTTTTTAGCTTTTCATCAGTAAAAAAACTATGCTATTTTTAAAAACAAACATTTTTTGATTGGAAACGACTGAAATTTGTTCGAGTCGTACAATCCCATCTCGCTAAACCAACGAAACGTTGTTTCACGGAGCAAATGATAACACAGAATCTTATTCGGAGATTTTAATTGAGTAAACAATGAGGAAAAATAAATGTCTAGCCACGTCATTTGTAATCAGAGGGGACCTCGTCAAATAATTATTTTCCTCTGTATTACCAAACTTCTGTCCTCGAGATGTTTTTGTTTCGGAAATTTTTATTATTTTAAGAATAATGTTTTTAATTGAAAACAAACTCATCCACATTCTATTATTAGTAATATATATAAGAAATTAAGGCTCGCTTATGCTACTTTTCTCTAAAGCGTAGCGAAGGGTTTTTATCACTTGTTATTAAGGCTTATTTATATAAAAACCGTATTTTGAAAAAACCGGTTAACGAATGTCAATTACAGTTTTATCCGGTTTTCGAAGTTTTACAAAAAATGGATAATTCAATTAAAATAGCGAGAAAAAGTTCATTTTTTATGTTGTTTATTTATATACATAGCACAACAAGAAATTATTTGGTGTTACTCTTCAGAAAATATGATTTCAGAAAACACAAAGCGTTCACTGATCGTTTTGTAACAAAATTACCTGATATCAAAAATACCCTTTCTCTGGGTAATGGTCTTTAAGCCATCAAATATAAGATCCAAATTTTCTGTCTTTTTTTTATTGACTCGTTTATGGAAAATTGCAATGTAAGTCTAAATAAAATTACAATTTCGTGTTAGTGAAACAATAATTAATACTTATAAATATGATGCCAATTAAATCAACTATTTGTTGCGTGGTTACAAACAAAAAACAGCATACTCACTATTTGGCATTTTTTTAGAAAAAAACAGAAATGTTGAAGGTTCATATTTTTTCTTTAACTTATTTTGGTTAATATTCCTGAGTGGATAATACCAAACTCAATTTAATCTATTGATTCGAAGTTTCACAAACCAGTCCATTAAAACAGTAAAATAAAGTTTCCGTAAATTCATTTGAATTTTGTACTTAAATAAAACGAGACTAAAGATCACTAACGACCCGGGTTTCGCCTTTCGGCATCTTCAGGCGTTCAAGTGCACGGATGAACTTGAACTGAGAGACAAAATTTGTGAGAATGTACATAGTTTGAACGATTCAAATTTAATATTGAAATTCCACCAAGCACCTTCAGTCGAAATCTTAAAAGAGACTAAAGATATTGAATTCATATTGTGGGAAAACGTATATTTCTGTATAAGTCGGGTTTTACTGTAATGTCGTTACTAACAGTAAACATTGGATAATTACGATAAATAATAAATGAAGCTATGTTATAAAAAATATTTATTAAAAAATGTTCTTCAAATAAACTCTTGCCCGTTACGTGCAAAAATCTAATAGAAATTGTTTGCTTACGAGGACCCATTCTCTTTTAATATTTTCATTCAAAAAAATGTTATTAAATTAACTCCTAACGATGTAAAATGATTCCCGGACAGCAGAATGTCGCCTTGCAGGCAGGAACTCGAAAAGTTGACATGCATGAAAAATTCCGCTCGCAATATGTGAGAGTTTTTCTAACGAGTGAAAAATTTTAACGAACCGGAAAAATTCTTTACGTTAGGCGTATCCGATTTAATTACGCGACTCATTTTACTGGTGCAAACGGAACTATTAAAAAAAACAGATTTTTTAATAAATTCCATTATTTAGATCAGGTTTTACCAACTTTTCTGGACCCTAGAGTGCATTCTAAAATATTGGTAGGGTGGCGGGCACCACATTTTTTCAACGTTATTTACAACCCAGGAATTTAACGATTTGCCCAAATTCACCGAATTGCACCAAAATCGGCCAGCAGGTGCCCGCGGGCACGGGGTTGGTAACACCTGCTTTAGAATTTAGATAGTGATCTTTTTCATCAGTCTTGTCCGCTCTTAATGTAGAGCATGTGGACTCTTAATGAAATTTATTTCAACATGTGTTTATATAAGAACTGCTTGTTACTCAGTTGCTCAAACTTTTCCTCTTTCCTTAAACTCCCTTGATTACAGTATTTAAATCTTAATACGGTAAAATATTGTTTTTTTTAGCTTTTGAGAATTTTTTAATGTTTCTATTAGGTGTGTATTTTAATTGTATTCCAAATGATACATCAAAATTTGTAGGAAAACGATGACATATTATAAAAAAATGACTGGGTTATTTGTCAATAAATTGTATCAAATGAGTTCATATTACTTTTTTCCAATTGGGTCAGACCAGTAGCTGCATTCCGACGACAGGTATGTACCATGCCGGACGCTGTAGGGGTGATGTTTTCCCTAAAAGTGTTTTTGTTGAAAGACAAATGGTTTTAATTAACAGATTACAGGCTGTTAACTCGAATAGAAGCGAAGAGCAAAATCAAAGTCACGGAGAGATTACTTTTCGTGGGCAAATGGAATTAAATTTACATAGAAACCTACCAACACTGAAACACACCAATTTAGGCATAGTTTACGGTTTTAATTTTTATTGTCATGGTGTATGTCGACTTAAATACACATTGAATTATCAGCTCCATTTGTATTTGTTCTATTAATTTGTTCTCGGTCTTCCAAATTATTCGTAGAAAAACATATCAATAGTGGATATAAGCCTAGTATATTGCCCCCATACTTATGGTTATTGTTTTTGGCACGTTGGCACTTTTTATAATAATAATTATCATTTAGAACCGGTGCTTTTTTAACTTTTCCGGTTCTAAGCTCAAGAAATGCGACCCCAATACCAACATTTTCTTAAATATCTATTTTAATATTGGTGATACAATGTTTATAATTAAGGTATTCTTATATCATAGTTTTTTGGACCTTTTGTAGTTTATATAAATACGATAAGATAAGAGATAAGCGCCCGCTTATCAGCGATCGTTGGTAAGATAACTAGACTGAACACCGCTAAGCAATGCGCGCCAGTCGCACATTGACATTTGCATTGAAACGACGTATATTTTACGCGCAACTTAAAATATGATTATTTATTAAAAAACCACGGATTTTTATAAAAAAATGTATGAGGAATGATGCAGAGAGATATTTTAAGGCCCTTAGACTATTTATTTTTTTGAAATTCATAATAATAAGGCCAATAATGAGGAAACCACTGGGGTCCCTAAAAGACCCCCATCGGCCGAGAAGTATTTTTCTAGTCTCCGAGCCGCGAGAGTTAACATGTACAGTGGTGGAACGGCGTTCCGGCACCTTTTTTCTTGGAATTTTTAGTGTTTCAAATCAAAATTTTATTTTTAATTTGCTTTGAAAACTTTTGAAGTGGGAAACAATTAATTAATAGCTAGTCCTGTCCTAGCCCTATCCTTATATGCTTTCTGTTTCGAAAATAGAGAGGTTTAGAAACTGAGTGACAAACAGTTTTCGTAAAAAAAACTACCGTTGAAATATCTCCATTAGGAAGCCATATGCTTGACATTGGGAACGAACGAAGATTAGGAAAAAAGCTTGACAAGAAGTGAGTTTCGGCATTTTTTTTTTAAATAGCTTTGGTTAGAACTATAACCTATTTGATAAATACTTTAAAATTCAAGGGTGTAATAATTTATTCAGAAATAGCTGTCACAGTTAGCATTCTGTTCTCCGACTTTGTGAAGACACAATTTGTAAAGAAAGTTTCTTTTTTTCTGTGTTTTAAAGGAGACATTGTGTGCATTAGCGCTAAAAACTCTCAAGAGATGGTATTGTACTGCTTAAATCTCGGGACAGAGTGACAGTTAATTATCTGGCCATTGTTCGACAGCACACAAAAGTAGCCACCATACTGAAAAAAAATCATTCTGGTGAAATTTCTCTTACTGTAAAATTTTAGAACCACTTTTATGCGGATAACTATTATAAAGTAAACATAAAAAAATGTTTGAATCATATTTCAACTTCCTATTATTAAGGTTTATTTCAGGTCAGTCATCCATCTGGTGCGTAAATGTGAATTTGTAATTTAAGCTGATTTTTATTAAGTTGAATTATGTTTATGGTTGCATTGGTGCTGTGGGGGTTTTTTTTAAAAAAAAAAAACATGTTTATATACTAATTCTAAAAACAATACAAATGATTTATTTGTATAGTATATGCATTTAGCACCCACCTGCGGCCACCAGAAGATTTTGCTGCGGTCACCGACAGCTTCATAGTTAATATTGATATTTATAATTATTAATAAACATAAACTTATAAGATGTTTTTTTTTAAACTAATATTTTTTATCACATATCAAAACAAAAATTTGGTGCATAGAAACGATGATGTTCATAAGGCGGCCACACAAAATTTTTACCTGACAACCACTGATCTAGACTTTCTTTATGTGCACTGCAAATTTAAAACCACAACAAACGATTTTTTCTACTATTTTTACATTATTTTAAATTAGTAATATAGATATTTGTTAGATATTAGAAAAATAGTTTTCTTCTAACAGTAATCAATTTTTTTTAAAATTGTAGCATATCTTAAGCCTATAGTTTAGAGCTCGTAATTCCACAAACATTATGTGTGCTAAAAATTAAAAGGTCATCACACTTCACTATAATTCAATTTATCTTAAGAAATTATTAATATTAAAAATATTAGTCTATCTTGTGAGTAGTGAGTAATTTATGATACTTTAAACAATACTATATGTTTTGTCTTAGTAAATCTCAGGAAATTTTGCTTAACATTTAAACATACACGTATGTATTTATTAACTATGTTTAAAACATTCATCAATTATGACAATAATACTGTTTATTTTAAATAATAAATATTTATTACATAACAAATTATATTTATCTCGTTTTCTTGTTTTAATCACAGTATTCATAACAGGTGAAAAAGTTTCCCGTATCAAATGACCTCTTTCCATACTGCTCCCTAAATTTGAAAAAAGAAGACTTGACTTATGCCGACTTCGCGCCACCTGCTAACGACTTTGACTAATGACACTAATTAATATTTCCTTTTCAATTGTACTCGAAACGGTCATCTGAACTAAATCACAGCTTTTGCCGAATTACCTTATTTTAAAGTTAGAATTCTGTTTCCTCGATATTCAATATTCTTTAACGCAGGATTGACTTTTCCCTGTATTATTTTACGTAATTTAAAATTTATTAAAATTGTTTTATAAAATTCATACTTTTTGTCAAGAAAACAACAGAATATATGCACTTTTTCATTATAACATATATTGCGAACTATGTTTTATTTTTTGCTATGATTTTCAATACAGGTTGTACGCGACTGTGTGTGCATAGTTTAGACCAGAGCTGGGGAACCTTTTCTTCTATAAAGGCTGCATTCATTTTTCTGATTCGACATAAGGTGGCAGTAAACATGGACTAGGACGCGATTGATTAATTTTCAATCCCTTACCCTACTTTTCCCCCAGATTATCTCCAAACCTATTTTTTTATAGCTCACCGAGGAATTTGAAATCCTTAATTCGCTATACTTTTACCTGAGATTATCTACATACCTCGTTTTTCCGAATTTCCGAATTACAGAATTGCAGATTGGCCAAAGGCCGCAGGTTCCCCTTGCCTGGCTTAGACTTTTAAATCGCAATTTTTAAAATTTTAATCTAAATTATTTTATCATCCACTGCTGAAACCATCATTATGACTGCTATTTTTATTTATTTGTGATATATGCATTAAGCATATAAGTTAATTTTTGGTGGGTATCAAAGATAAGAAAATACCGTAAACAACTGTTAAAATACTTAAATCCACATAACATATGATAAGGAGTAAGCTATTCAAAATGAAAATTGTGAATGTGATTTTTAACCCTTTTTGTTTTTTTATCCATTTCCGCTCCCAATGTGGAGCATATGGCCTCTGAATGGAAGTATTTCAACAGATTTTTTCTACAAGAACTGTTTGTTACTCAGTCGCTCAACCTCTCTTATTCAAAGAGAGTACTAGAGATATAAGGATAAGGCTAGGACAGGACTAGTGGTTAGCTAATCGCTCTCGCTACACCCAGTTATTAAAGGATCGGAAAGGGTGGGAGGGAATTTTTAGACATCGCAAACGAACAGAAATCGATAAATCGATCGAAAAAATTCTGTCCGTGCTGGGACTCGAACCCGTGAAGTCCGGCACGGTGGCCCACAACGCTAATTACTGCACCATAGGACCCAACAATATTATAATAATAACTCTGTTCATCTGCGTACTTCTGACGGTTTGCAAACCGTCAGCAAACCGTCAGAAGTACGCAGAAGAACAGAGCTAATATTAGTAAAAATAATAAAATATTTTAAGTACTTTTTCCACTTCAAATTTATTTGATCAGGACCGGTTTCGCTCCTCACGAGCATTATCAACTGATAAGGAAAATAAGTACTAAAAATCTTTTATTATTTTTATTATAATGCCATTCCACCAAGTATTGACAGTGAACACCTTAAAAGAGAGCTAATATTATTAGCATAGACTTTTCGTTGAGTTATCCCCCTATTAGGAATCATTCGTGTAACTCCACTCGTCTCATTTCGCATCGTATTTAATTACATACGGCGTATCCACTTTACACATACTTTTTCCGCACATATACCGCATCGAATTGGCCGGGTCCACTGGGGACAGCCCGCGTCGCAAGTTGTCGTGTTGGATAACCACACCGATAGCCTGGGGCGCATTCATCAGCGGACTACTATCTCGATTCTCGATACTCGCTGTGTCAGCTCAGCATTCCTATAATGGTTGTAGAAAATGAAACGGTTTGTCAACAGTTCTCCAACAAAAGAAGGCGGAAAATTATTCAATACAAATGTTTTTTTTTGATAATTTCGATGGATTCAACGGCAGCTTTATGGAAGTTCATTTGAAATATAAATTAAATTCTGATAACTATTTATGTCTTTGCCGCCTGTGTGGTCGAGTGTTCAACGTCGTTGGCTACCGCTACGGAGGTCACGGGTTCGAATTCCAGTGCGGGCAGTTTTATAAATTGATTTTTCAATCGATTTATGAATTTCTGTTCAAAGGCATGGATGTATGTGATATCTTGAATTCCCCCTCCCACTCATCCTATCCTATGAATAAGGCGTATCGAGAGCGATTAGCTAACCACTAGTCCTGTCCTAGCCTTTGCCTTCTATTTCTACTCTCTTTGGAAAACGAGAGGTTGAGCAACTGAGTAACAAGCAGTTCTCGTAGAAACACTTCTGTTGAGATAAACTCCATTAGGAGTCCATATGCTCCA
This sequence comes from Himalopsyche anomala, assembly GCA_031772345.1. NCBI lineage: Eukaryota > Metazoa > Arthropoda > Insecta > Trichoptera > Rhyacophilidae > Himalopsyche > Himalopsyche anomala. The sequence goes on from CM062828.1 coordinate 6,952,392, forward strand.
CATTGGGAGCGAACATGGTTAAAAAAAAATATTTCTTGTCCTATAAGAGAACCATATTCAGGCAGGGGTGGGCTGGTGGGGGCTCGGAAGGGCTCGCGCCCTTCCGAGCGCATTGTTAAATATGATTAAAGACGGCGAGCCTCTTGTTAATTTAAGAGAAAAAAATATTCTGATATCACATTAGTATATAACCGTAATTTCTGACTTATATATTGTCTACGACAGCTTCAGTATACACAATAGTATACGTTTAGCCATTTAGGTTGATAAGTTAACGGTAAATTGCATATTGTGACATATTATAAATTTATTAAGTAACAATCGATGCTAACTAAAGTGTTGCATATAATTGCATAGGAGTGATGAGAAATCACTCCTTCAGAACACTGAAAGTTACTTTGAGATTAAGTGAGATTACTTGTTAATGTATTGGCAGCCCACCGCTGTATTCAGGCAAATTAGCGTTAAGTTACCATTAAATCAAATTTGGTAATTTTGTTACTCCACTTGTTGTGTTAGAAACTCTGACACGTGTTTCGCCTCTAATTCTTGAACTATAATTTACAAAATGAAGGTTGAGATTTTTTGCTTCAATTTGTAATATTATATAATACGTAAAAATTAGGTTTTTTTAGTTGATAAGTAAACCTTTGGACATGAAATACATGTCAGAGCTTGTAATATAAAAAGTGAAGTAACAAAGTAATCAAATTTCGTTTTATACAAAAAATAAACATTCATAAAGTTACCGCCGAATCCATCGAAAATATTTTCAAAATGGAGGATGGACTTTTCCTTTTTACTGGACGCAAGGAGGGGTGAGATACATACATAAAAATCGATGCATAAAAGTTTTCATTTAACTCCAGAATACGAGTAAAAAAACGCCTAAAATCAAGTGATTTCTGTTTTCAAAATGTGACCTACTTATAAAGGTAATTCAAAAATATGCATATTTAATCAAACTCAATGCAAAATATGCAGTAAAAAAAACCCAATTGTTATAATATTTTCCTCACTGGAGAAGAACCTCCGCCAATTATGTAATTTTTCTGATACCTAATACTGTATTGGTCACCTCCCACTTAACTGCCCGCGGGTGGACGTTAGACTGATGTACGAAGCCTTCTGACACCCTGGTGTATAAGCACGCGTTATCGGCACGGGGCTGTCGGCTACTACTATTTTATTTTATTTTTTGTAGCGGACCTTTTGTTACGTTTTATGTTTCCCGGATACAATGGATTCACAGACTGTGGTCAAAAAGTGCATTCATTTCTTCTTTTATTCCGTATAATAAATTAATTTATTATTTCCCTCGACTGACTTGGTAGAATTTTCTTCCAATTCACAACATTTCAATTTTTTTATTTTCTTATTCGATTTTATTAGTCTTGCAAACTAGATAATACGTAGTATTATATTTTATTTAATGTTTTCATAAAAAAAATAATTATAATAAAATTAATTATGCGATGAATAATTTAATACTGTTCTCAAAGTATGTAATCTAATTGAACTATATGAATTTAGAAATATCATAAATTTGAGTATCAAATAATTCATAATAGTATATATTTTTTTTAATTGTCTGAATGCTGTACTCTTCCATTAATATTGTCGCAACGACCCGGGTTTCGCATTTCAGCATCGAAAACACAGGTCGTTAGCGACAAGATTAATAGAAGAGTGCATCATTCAGACAATTTAAATTTGAAATTGAAATTCCATAAAGCACCTTCAGTCGAAATTTTAAATTAAAACATATTTAATAATTGATAAGAAGGTTTATAATACGAATAAAAAATAAAAATACCGTTAGTAAATTATTTATATTTAAAAAATGTTGAACATTAAAAATGTCACTGTACAGTGGAACATCGATTCTACGTTTTTTAATGGACCGTAACAAATGAACGAGTAATGCGGAAAACCGATAATGCGAGAAATCTTCAAATAACACCAAAAAAAATATTTATTTATGTAACTAAATGCGATGTAAAACTATTTGAGCGAAAAAAAAATATTCTACAAAAACGGTCAATCGGGATAATAATTGGGACGGGACGATAATATTTAGATGATAGATCGAGGAAATCAGTAAATCGGGGAATGATAAACGTGGAATTATTAAATATTGTTATGACGGATCTTGGTCGAGTAAAAAATAAACGATCCATGCAAAAAAACAAAGATGGCAAGAACGGTAGATCGAGGTTCCACTGAAAAAAAACACGAAACAAAATGCGAAAAATATTCAACGAAAACGGTCAATCGGGATAATATTCGTGACTGGACCAAAATATTTAAACGATAGATCGAGGAAAACGGTAAATCGGGGAACGATTAATGCGGGATTCTTTTACATTGTTCTTATGGATATTTTGCCGGGACTATGAAAAATAAACGATCCATGCGGAAAAACGAACAATGCGAGAACGGTAGATCGGGGTTTCACTATATTTTATTTGTCAATTTGAGTAGCATATATATTTGCTATATCCCCACAGTTACTTGTACGCGCATTTTCATTACGCCCAGTACATCAATATAGTTTTTATACATACATTCATAAATTGTATCATTCATAAGCAGAGGGGGCTCGGAGGGGCTCGCACAAGCCTCTTGTTACACTAGAAAAAACAATATTTGAAATTTGTGATATATATTTATTTTACATACGACGTATTATGTATAACGTTTGAATTTTGGGATTGTAGCGAAAAGAATAGTACCTACATATTACTATGTAAATCTTGGAACACTTCACTCTTGTAATTTAATCTATGAACGTACATTCTTGAGCTATTGACATTAATTAATTTACGGCATATTGCGTGTTATTAAATGATAAAAATGTTATATATAAAGTAACATTCGATTTATTTAAAACCATGAGTATAATTAATTATATAAGAATGATAAAAATCCACCTCTTTCACGGAACATCGCAAATAGCTCTAAAATCAAGCGAGTACTTTGTTAAAATGTTGGTAGCTCACCGCTGTTCGTAAGTCTTGAACAAAAAATTATTACAGCATACCAAAACAAAATATTCCATTGAGTGGATTGTGAGTACTTTGAATTCTTTTAATTAATATTGCTTCTATAAGATAGTCATAATCTCCTACTAAGTAAATGGCTACGTAGCATGAAAATTGATCGACCAGATGGTACTGTAGAAATATTTTGATTCGGACTTTGCAAAGATAAAAAACAGTTATATAATAAGTATGTTTTTGTATTTTTCAGTTGTGTTTTATTTTTAATAAATCCATATTCACTCATTATTCATTAAAATATGAAGTAAAAAAATAAGAACATATTTATGGTTCATATTTATATTATTAATCAATGCGTGTACTAATTATGTTATTAAAAAAAATTAAATCGACTTAAGCTGAAAATCAAGAGGAAAAATTTATGATTATTTTAATCTGGTAAGTATCCATTAAAATGGCCATTTATTTCACGGCGTTCGTCTACCGCTAAGGTCCTTCAGATTTACTGTTAAAAACTTTTAATGAACGTTTTGTGTTACGGCAATCGTGATCCTTTTTTGCGCCATTATGATCTCCCTAAGTAGATTTATGTGCTCATTATGCATTTGAAAGCAAAGTGAAATATTGAATAATGAATAAAAATACTTTCATCGCAATTTTTATATTCTGATGTATTTGAAGCATAGCAAAGCACTGGCTATAGAGTTCTTAATACCAACAATATCGTTTAACACATTGAAACAAATATATATATAGAAGATGTATAAAGGAGTCGAAAGAAAACAAATATTTGGCGAAAATAAGATCTCAGATTTAAATCAGATACTCAATTGTAATAATTTCACTATTATTCAATAAAATCAAGACCCATTTCGCTCATAACAATAATTATCAATTAACAAGAGATTAACATGGTGTACCAAACAATTAGTATTGAAAAGAGTAAACAAATAAAGGTCTCATGTGGACTAAAATTAAAATCTTATAAATAAATTCTAAAACAAAATAATTACAAAACTCATCAAAGAATAATTAAGCTAAGGGAAATTTTTAAACAGAGTAGAGTAGTAGTAGAGTTTCATTTTGTTTAAAAATTTCCCAAATTTGAATTGGGTGTATAATTGTCATCATTTGCCACTTATATTTATTGATGATTTTTTAATTGTATGTTATAAGTGTTAAGCATTTAAATTTTTTGTAATTATAATGTAATTTGTAAACCCTTTTCATTGTTAGTAGTTGCTTACACCTTTTATTTCAATTTAACTTGTATAAATAGCACTGTTTATATATTTTTATTATCAGTTGATAATGCTCGCAATGAGCGAAACCGGTCCTGACGTAATTAATAAAGTGGAATGAAGTACAAAGGAATATTGTTTTTATTAATATTCTACAACTGTTGTGATTTGAAAACAATCTAAAAGTTTATAAATACTTCCGGCATTGTTGTTAAGTGTATAGGTACATATTGTCGGCATCTGCCATTCCACTAAGTACAGTGAACAATTTAAAAGTGATAAATTTATATGAACAACAAAAAAAACCTACGAAAACTACTTGTTACTCAGTTTTCAAAATCTCGTTTTTCAAATAAAGAAGAGATTAAATGATATGACAAGAACAGGATAAGTGGTTAGCTATTCGCTGTCAATACGCCCCGTTATTAGGATTGGATAGGTGGGTATACGTCAAAAAAATACATACATTACAAACAGGAATTCATAAATCGATTGAAAAATTAAATTATGAATCTTTTCTTACAGAGATTATATTCCGTGAGATCCACCATTCGAATTTCTTAGGTATTAATAAAGTAAAAGAATGTTATTGCATCTGAAAATATTGATACATATTCATTTTGTGTAGTATAGTCGGTAGCGGAATCCGAAAAGTACATAGTAAGCATTCTCATTGATTTTATGTGTTCTTTTGTGCGAGCGCAATAAAAATCAGCATAATCAGAAAGGGGGGATATTAGCGTCTCTTTGGCTCACAAGTCTGTAATCACATACCATTTCTAGCAGAGGATTTACTCTAATTTCCAGCCATCTTTATCTTTTGATGCAAGAACGCCTTTTTTGTTTCAAATGCGTCGATTGAACGATTCGCCCGCGAACGGAGAGAAAAAGTGTATGAAAGGAAGTTATATCTCTGCAGTTTTTCTGTCACCCTAATCCCTGGCGTTTAATGGATGCGTCTTTAAATGCCCTCCTCGATCGCTGATGCGGGCTTGATCGAAATGTGTTAACGTCTGATCGCCTGGTACTAATTGCAAAAGAAACTTTGAATTATTTTATAGATTTTTTAAACATTATCAATTGTGTATTTCATACAGATAAACACAGAATTTAGTCAATATGTAACCTATGATATTGCATAATATTAAATCAAAAGTCTCTGGCTAAGGATTTGAAAACAACTGTTTATCATATGAGCAACGGTATAATGAAAGTTTAGTTTATCTTATCATTACAATACGTTAAAACTAGGGCTTCCAATTAACCGGACATTTAAACTAACCGGTTTTCGGTTTTTTTCAAATAAATAAACCGGGTAACCGGTTTAAACCGGATTTATTTTCAAAAAACCAATTTTAGTACCACACTAACCAATGTTTCAAAAAAATTTTTTTTTGATTACTTAAAAAACAGTCAATAAGTGCATAAAATTAGAACTACCAATTTTCACTTTGCGCAAACATGCATTCGAGTCCTCACGATTCTATGCCTAACATTGTCACTTTTAAATAATTGTTTAAAATAAATGTAACGCATATTCAGCTAGTGTTCAATTGTATAACACTTCGAATACCTTTTTGCTCGTTTTTTTTTGTTTTTTTTTGTTTACCACATGTGCATATTGGAAAGACACCGACTCCTTAAAGTAGCCGATGATTTATGGCACCGATTGTTAGAAAATAAAAATAAAACGTTTTAAAATTGAATTGTTTTATAACTTGAAAGATATAATAAAACATGGGCTTGGTCACTTAACCTTTTTATGTATGTATGCTGCAAAAAAGTGAATATAAATTGCCATCTTTTGAGTTCAGGTACTTACTACTTTCTCGGAATAATAGCATTCTATATTATACAATATTTAAGTTTCATATCCAATATTATATTGTTAATAATTATAAATAATCTGACTAATTAAGATCAAATGAATACGTGAAAAAAATGTAGATTATAAATTTTTGTTAACTAATATTTAAATTGCTTTGTAACAGTACAAGTTTTCGGTTCGGATATTTTTTTCATTTAAAAGATATAATGATGAACGTATTTTTGGTTCAATAAGGTTCACTTGTTTTATTATCATTGATATTTTGAGAATCCATTCGTATTACAGATATTTGATTGAAAGCAGTATAGTTGTCCATAATTTCGACTACATAGTTGTTATTAATATGTCACAGAAATTAGACAATTGAACAGTAAAATACTTTATTATATTGTACTACTTATAATACTATTATTATATACAACATTTTTAAATATGTATACTCTACATATGAATAGTTAAATAAAATCTCGTGGTGTTCCAAGAGGAAAAAGATTTTTTTATTAACCCGGTTAACCGCCCAAAATACACCGGTTTTCGGTTTTTTTCAAAACACCCGAAAAACCGGTTAACCGGTTTCGGTTTAAACCGGTTTGGAAGCCCTAGTTAAAACTAAGGATTTAAACATCGGCATTACCAAAACTGTGATCCCAGTATTCATGGTGTTTTTTCAGTACCGATATACCATTTTTTTAAATAAAAAATTAATGGTTTACCGGTATTTAAAATTTAATTAAAATTGGTCGCGCAGAATTATAACCTGTTGTGTAGTGGGGCCAAGTTGGGCCAGGTCGGCGCCTGAAAATGAAAACAAGAACAAAATTAGAACAAAATCGTGGTGTTTTTAGCACCACGTTTAGGTTTTCACTCTCGATCTGTGCATCAAGTGTCTGATCTTTGCTATTTTTTTGGTTTACTTGGAAGTTTTTTATTTTTACCATCAAGTTATTGAATCTGCTAAGAGTTGTATCAATATTGACAGGTGTCATAATTGATGAGCATCTCAATGGTGTGTTATCATTGCAAAAACTGCAAGATATTTATGAAAATCACTCATTAATGATTATTTAATAATTATTTAGTTTTCGAAATAGCGATTTTGTTACGTTGACGTTAATTTATTTATTTATAGTCTGTCAAATTCATTCGTGTATTTGCTTTTTCACCTTGATATATGATTGTTAACAAAAATTACTAAAAAAGTAAATTATGTCACTATTAGTATTATTAACATTCAGCGAGTTTCTTAAACGTCCACCTGTATACAAGATATTTGATAAAAACATATATTTTAATAAAAATATCGCATAATTTAAAAGATGTACAAATTCTTCTCATTACGTAGGCAAAAAGCTGATTTTTTTTAATAAGCTCTGACTTAAAATTTGACGCCAAGACATCTGTGCTTCGATTGTTCACATTTTTTGATTGCGTTTTTTTATTTTCATCTGGGACGTCGACTAATGAATATTAAAGCGCGCTTAGACCTCCCCCCACTTATTTGTTTTGGGTGCAACGTGGTGAGGGGTGGGGGGAGGGCGACCCGTTGAATCGAAATGAAGGGGGTTAGAGCCACCCTCTTATAAATAAAAGGAATATTTTTCCCTACCAAGGAGGCCGTAAGAACTTAATCAAGTAGCTGACATCAGCTTTCGCGACATACAGGACGCAACTTATTTAGACAATAAACAAAATTCGCTTTCGAGAAAATTTACCATACGTTGCAAAATATTCTGGTCGTTTAGTTAGCTTATTTAAATACATGAGATTGCTTTGTTTAAAAAAACTCTAAGATTGATTGTTTCCATAACTGCTGTCAAAGTATTCATTTGGCAAGTTCAATTTTATCTCTAATTTTAATGAAAGTAAAGTTATAAAACGGTTTTATTTATAATTTAAACCATGCTTATAACTCATAAAAACTAATAAATTGTTAAATAATAATTCTATCGTACCAACGTTTTTGACTAAGCCATAATAAAAAAAAAAGATTTATGTATTATACACTATTATGTTATAAATAATATGCGATTTAATTATTAAAATTTGTTTAACAATTATGTATTGCTCTTATTAATAGAATCAAAATATTATCATCACACTTGTATTTATCAGGTAAATATGTAGACCAAAGGTAAAGATCCTATTCGTAAAGTTAGGTCTAATAAGACCAAATTAAAAATGTTTCAATATGGTATACGTACGTAATATTGACTATTTTGTAATGTTAAACATATTCTCGGTCAAAGAGTGAGTCGTACTTGAAGACTTATTACACCGAAAATTTCCTAATCTCTGATCTCAACATTTCAGCTTTTACCGATATAGAGGTATTGGATTATTTACATTTAATTTAACTTGTCATGTAAATATATCACAATGATAAAACTAAACTATTGTAAATATAATTTCAGGTCCATGACACAGTGGTCAATGTCTTTGGCTTCCATGTCGGACCTCACTGGCTCGAATCCCTGTACTGACAACAGTTTTTCATTTTTTTAAGTATGTTTGCGATGTCTAACACTCCTCCCCCACCATTTCAATCCTAATATAACAGGGTATAGCAAGAGTGATTAGCCCACCACTAGTATTCTTCAAGTTCTTTTCTCTATAACCCTAATCTATTCGAAAAAAAGAGAGGTTGAATAACTTAGTAACAAGAAATTCTTGTAACACAACTGATTCAGATACTTCTATTAGAAGGCTGTATGCTTCATATCAGCAGCAAACATGGTTAAATATAATGACTTAAAAATATTCCATTAGTATCAGTTACTTATATTTCAATGTTATCTCTAATAGTGGCAATTGATTGTAAAATTTTACCTAAATTGAAAAAAATCGTTGTAATGAAAAGAAAAATAATGAAGCAACCCGTAGTTAAAGAAAAGCCTTGTTCAGATTAACTGATGTAGTTAGGTAAGAAGTCTGAGATTTTTCTTAAGATTCTTCAAGACTTTGAAGCATTAGAAGGTGTGATTTCTAGTGGAAATCTTCATGATCTTAATGTAGTTTTACCTACAAAGACTTGATAATTTCTTGTATACGATGGAATCCTGAGCAGTATGCAATAAACGTTTTTAGAATAATGTGTCGATTAATGTTATAAATACAACTAAAATTACGTTTAAAGTGTTAACTATCAATTCTTAGTGAAATCCCACTACATTTATAAAAGTAAAACATGTATTTTTATTAATTATTTTGGATCGAAACCACTTTAGATTAATACATAACATTGTAGAAATAATTCGTTAGAAAAACTTTAATTTTATTTTTGATAATACGATAGGAAATATGAATAAATAATAAAACATTGAAATAGAGACATTTACGTTAAGATTTCGACTGAAGGTGCTTGGTGGAATTTCAATATTAAATTTGAATCGTTCAAATTATGTACACTCCCACAGATTTTGTCACTAACGACCCGGGTTATTTTTGAACGAATCAAATTTAAGAGACATTTACGTTTTCTGTTTTTGGAAAATACATTATACAGTAAAACCCCCATTTACACCAATGTTGGGACAGTGTAATTGGGGGTGTGAATCTCATACAAAATTAGGGATTTGGTTTTTTCCGCAAAAAATGGAAAACTAAGATTTACCTTAGTCTTTCAAAAAAATAAATATTGATGAAATATTTAGTTACAAAGTGATAAAATGCTAAGCCCGCCAATATCCCACACATAGACAGTCGCCCGATATACGTGTATAGCCTGGCACGTGTTGAATACACAGACGCTAGCCAACATTTGACTGAATGCGCGGCACAGACGACCGTCTCGTAGCAACGGCAATGGAATGCAACCGTGCAATTGGGGGATTTGTGGCGAATATTTCAAACCAGCGCGTAATTCAGGGTAGAGTAATTAGGGGTTCCACTGTATACGAATATTTATTTATCTGTTGCAAATAATATAATTAACAAGTTAGCCAATGAAATTTGAAGTATTTGTTTAAGTTTTAAATACTTAATATACACTGAAAGCATTTAAGTACGCTCTATCCACTTTTAAGTACATCTCAATTTGAATTTTACGCAGACAAAGATTCATAAAAGTGACGATAAAAGAACTGTCATGGTAGAAATATGGTTGTCTGATTGCAGACACTAAGGCATAAGTACAAATTACGAGTAACTCTGAAAACGTGGCATTTCATTACAGACCGTACAAACTTGCCCGGTAGATCGACATACTAACTTTGATGTATCAACAATAGTTGTATTTTTAAAAGTTTTGTGCATTCTACAGGCATACCAAGTATTATCGCAAAATTATTTTATATTTCCAAGTCGAATATTTTATTCGAAGTAATTAAAAATGGCATAAATAAGATTAAGTTAAATAACTTATAAATTTAATTCACTCTGACTATTTTTAAGAAATATATAGGAGAAACGATCTTAAAAAATTAGTTACCTTTTCGAAATGTACGATTGGAAAAAAGTTCATAGGTTATGCAAGGATTACTAAACGGGTCACATTTCATGCGATATAAAAAAAGAGTTACTTTTCACATGTGATAAAAATTTATAGTACTATGTATTACTTTTTTTTATAACTACAAAAATAATGCTCCGTGGTTTTTCGCGATTTTCTCATAACTTGATTTTTGTAGAATGTAAGTTATTCTGCGCTATTCATATATTTATTTATTATAATTTATACATGAAATTGTGAATCAACTCAAACATTTTACAAAAGAGAGTGGCAAAGACAGAAAGAGTCATCTTACTAAGTTCTCATTTAATCTCTTAATCTATAACTTGAACTTATCCATTATAGTACGTAGGTATTATTCATGCATTACTCTACACACATAATATAAAGCACGTAGCTCCGCAAAGTAAAACTGAAAAAAACAGTATTAATTAATTAATATAAACATTCTTCAATATCTATTGGCTATCTACTCATTGAATAGTTTTTTTTGTTAAATTTATTTGATAAAAAAATATTACTCTCTATGCCAATAATACAAGATACGTCCAGTGTTTAATGAATTAACTTTTAATGTATTTACTGTTAATACTTGGTGAAAAGGCATATTCTTAAAAAACACTCTTTTGTACTTATTTCATAATCAATTATTAGGATTTAATTATTAGGATTAATCGGATTCGTATATTAGATTATGTCAATTAAAAACCGGTATTTCTAGAAGTCTCCGTCTACTTCCAGGTTGTGTATATTTCATAATTTGCATATGGCCCAAAATCATCAAAACACGTTTTATGTGCCTCTTGTAAAATTTGCTATGTGTGGGTAACGTCATTTTTTCTTTCCACTATCGATATAAATAAATACATCAGTTGAAAATACTCGTGATAAGCGAAACCGGCTTTGGTCTTTATATATAATTGTTGAATAAGTACATACAAAAGAGTGCTTTATTATTTTATTCTTTAATGAGTAAATATTTGTCAACCCATAAAATATTTCACTGAAATTTATTGTTGTTTTTATCCATGATTCAACAAAAATCTAAATAACCAAAAGTACCTCAGATTTATTTCTGGAAATAAAGCTTTTATTGTTTTCCGTCTCCAGTGTTACTACCCTTAATCAAGTGAGATCACATCGGGTGCGGGCATTTGCTTTAAGGTGGTAAAGAATAATTTTTGATTTGTGCACAAAAGGAAATTCAAAAATCAGAAGAATGTAATAAAGAACAGAAGGGTCTGACATAGGGGGGTCGAGGGTGTTAAAAAAGGAGGGGACAGGAAATCAAATTAGTTCCGCCCAGCAATCATCCGGCGTTCATAAAACGAAAGGAGGTGAGACAAATGTTTTGGAAACTATCATTGAGTAAGTTTTTCCGGACACTAGGATCGTTATTTTAATTGATTGCCAAACGTATGGCTGAACTTTTTTTTACATTCGATTATTGTATTTTGCTTCGTTGTCCAACATTAATTTTATAATTGGTCGTCTGATTGTAACAAAATATCAAGACTTTAAGCATTCTTTCTTTCTATTTCATGATATACTAACAACTGCTTTTTAGTGATGACCGATGCAAACACCTACAGAATGTGTAATTGTTTAGGTGACTTCTTCCCTAATCAAGATTACACATAAGCAATATCAAATATATTTTTTAATTAGGTGAAATATTTATTAATAACTTCTTTAATTTGTAATAACATTTTTTTAATTTATTCTTATATGTAAATGATTAAAATTATTTACAAACCGTTAGTTTAATTTTATCCGGCGATGGAGCAAGTGACGAAATAGACGAAAAATATTGTGTTTTAAATATATTGTTATTAATAAAAAATATGTCTCATAAAAAAAAGTGCTTAACTATTTCCAATCCGATGTTTTTTGATATCAGAAATTTTAAAAACTACGGTGTTACTCTAATACAAGTATTCGAGTCATATGAATTCAATGATTAGAATATTTATATCTTAATTTCATTTAAATATTACGTTTCCACTGTTCAAAACAATGATTGTTTTAGAAAAAACTTTCGTTCTAACAGCTCAAAGAACATCTAAACTTCTCATCTCAAACAAGTGTTACAAAATTATACTTAAAGATGACATAATAAAAAAAAGTCAAAAATAATATACTGTATTATTAATTAAATACGTATGACTATATTTATTTCTTTGTAATGTTAAGCGTCAAAATAATGCAATGACACCGAATTGATTAAACTGACCAATAATTATAAGTTGGTAAAGTTGGTATGTAGATATAAATATAAATTAAAACAGTCAGAATACCGTTGGGGGATATAAGATATAAGTAATTGATTGTTTATTTACAAGTTATGTATATTTTATGGTATCATGGTCGTTTGTATTTCGGAATAAGATATAACATAACTTTTTCTTACCCCTTGCAAATTATATTGCGGATTTACGAAGTGACTAACGACCAGTCGTAAATTTATCAGGTAAACAGAAATGGTAGAAAGAGCAAAATATATTATTTTCTATGTACTTTACAAACGAGCACCCACATAAAACACGCTTCAATTAATATTCAAAGAACAGTGGTGCCCCTGTAAGTTTGAATACATCATATTTTAAAATACAGACATTGACGTAATTAAAGAAAAAACGTTCGTTAAATACGTGTGGTTTTGTTAAAATTAAATTTATTTGTATAATATACACATACAAACATTTTTATAAAAAAAAATAGTGTAGAATGCGTAATGATTATAAGACTTTTTTTAAATTTCCGAGATCGGCTTCGTGCAGCAATTGTAAACAGATTAGCTAACTTAATAATTTCAAACTATATTACTTGCTACATTACATAAGTAATACATTTTTTTATAAATATATTTTGTTTTTACCAAGAATTAGTAATACCATTTAAATGATATCTTATATTTAGTGTCTTTTAAACAAAAATTAAAATATCTTAAAATTTGCTTTGTGACATATTTGATAAAAACTGACAAATTTTTCGTTCTTTCGAATTTCGTGTTGATGATTTTCAATTTTTTATCAGTTTAGTTGAAATAAATCTACACTTCGTTTTAAATAATCAGAACAACAATTACACCGTTTATTTACCGATCTCCGAAAAAATGAAAATGGCAATAAGTTTTAATCGGAATTATTGAGTTAATTTAAAGTTTTTTTGATACAAAATGGCTTTTTTTAACTGGATGACTAACACAGACAAGATATCTAATCAAGTTTTCCGTGCTCAACACGCCAGAGGCGAGTTATCTCGTCAATACCTAATTAAATTAATAATTCCAAATTATAGCCGGCGTGCTAGATACAGACGTACTTTTTTCTATGGCAGCCAAAAGGTTAAAGATATTTATATCATACTGGAATCAACCATAACAGATTCATAGTATTTACATAAGTATATTTTTAGTCAATTTTAATACACCATGACAGACTAGCAAAAAAGACATTGTAATTTTTTTCACATCCCAAAAGAAAACTAATTTTTATATTGTGTTTTTAGGCGAAAGCAAAATACGACCCTTGCGTGTTTTCACAGGTCGCCAACACTGGAAAGCTAAGTCCACCGAAAGCGCCCTGACCGCCTTGCGAGTAGCCTCGTTGGATACTTTATCCCCCATCTTTCATAAAATGCCCAGCGATGTTTATTCTATTCTCTCCATTGTAATACCCTTTTCTCTTTATATTTCCCTGGCCTAAGCAAATTTTCGCTGATGTTTATATTCAGCCAGATCTCGGATTCTTCTATCCGCCGATGGACCTTAGAGGTGTGTTGGTGTATGTTTTCGTTTACTTACACATTGATGTTCGTGTGAGTAAATTAGTTGATACAATATTTATGAGATAACCACAATCAAATTACATCTTCTTGTTGATTTTAGCTGAGTGTGTGTTGTATAATTTTGAAGAGAAATTTTCAATTTTATGTTTATTCTACGCATTTCTTTTATCATAAGGTAAACTTATCCGATTTTATTCTGTTTGAATTCTTCCATTTTCATTTTTTCATACATAAATATATGAAAATATACTACACAAATTGAAATAATTATTGTGGAAATTGAATGACGATTAGTGTGACATGTCGATCCATTAAACATAGTCGCTCTCGTTTAGGACACCAAGAACGAATATCCTTAAATAGCTGTTTTTAGAACACAATTTTGTGTATTTTTTGATCATTTTCAAATAGAGACAAAAATGTTGACGTAGTCTTCTTACAAATTCCGTAAACCGCTCAGTTGCGCTGGGAGGATCCAACCCAATTCGAGCACCGTAACCGTAAGACCAATTAAGTAATCTATTGGTATCGCACATACATAATATTTGCTGTTATAGAGGTATCATAGACAAATATCGCCAAAAAATTGACGGACAGAATTCTACTGATTCAAATCATACTTATGTTTCCTAACGTTTTTTTTAAATCCATATATACTCCAAATGTGTAGTATATGGATCTCAACAGAAATTTGTTTCTACTAGTTCTGGTCACAGAGTAAGTCTATGAACCTGGTGTTGTTTTGTATTATGACATTAATTTAAGAGTGTTACAGTACCCGGTACATTTCATTCAAAAGGAATCCAAAATATAAGTGATATTTTCCGAATATTAAATTGAAACATTAAAAATCCTGATTAAAAAGTACGCCGGTCCACCGCTTTACATAAGAAAAAAGTCCTGTTATTTATAAATATCTTGTAAATTTTGTTATTTTAACGACAATTTTTTTAAATTAAAAATCCTGCTTATAGAATATTCTTTAATTTGCTTAATCTTTCTTTATAAGATTCTGTGTTTAAAGTTGAATCATCACACTCGTATGTATGTAGAATTTGAAGAATCTTCCCTAAATACTGCTAAAGGATTCTACACTACAGTTTCTTAGGTGTTTTATTTAATGCGAGTATATATCAAAAGTCACTAATGCTGCTGGTCTTAGATGTACGATGGGGTGTCGGTGATTTAAATGGGGTCTAGAGGTATCACCTCTTATTAGATTGTGCTTTGCAGGGTGAATATTTACGATGCCGGCGAAAAACTTCAGCGGATTCTCACGGATCGGCGAGCTTTATGGCAGAGCCGAATGTATAATGCAGGTTTAATTAATTATAATTTTTATTAATTTACATTATAAATTTTCGACGGAAAGAAAAAAAAATAGTATTCAAATGTACACGTAAAATTGAATATTAATTATGTAAACCGACATAGAAATATTTATATTACACATCTATTAAATAAAAGAAAAAATATAATAAAATTAATATTGGAAATCAATCAATGTTTAAAACATAAAATTTTAATTCATTAATTGAATCTTGGTATTATTATTTTGCTACTATTATCACTGCTGGAATATTATTTAAAACAAATTGTGTAATTTTATATTCTTTACAACATCAAATGAGCTATGCTTTATATTTATAATTAATCATATATATTTCATTAATAGACGAATAATAATAAAAACTATAATGTTGTACGGGTTAATATTTACTCTTTCTTAATTTTTTAAACTCAGTTATCTGATTATTGCCATGTAAAATCGACGTTTCCTTTATAAATTTTAGGTGGACGAACAGAACGACAAAGTCAATGATTTCGTAATTTTTAAACATAACAGTAAAATATTTGTATTTATATTAATCTGGATTATGAATTAACATATTCATACATAATACGTGAATAAAATAAAAAATAGCTTCTAATTTACGAATATTATTTTTTAAAAACAAAATTCAAAGTATATAATATATATATCGACTGTGGAAATGAAAAAAGGACGTAACCCACAGTTTTTTCGATAATCACAATGTATCAAACCTAATACACGTTCTATTAAAAGTATGCAAGCTGCAAATGCCGAATTAGTATCCTAATTTTGCTTTTAATTTTGAAAAAGATTACCTTGTAAAAAGTTAAAACCAATAAAATATACTGAAATAAAGGTTTTTCCCAGACAATTTCTTTAATTAATATCAGATTATGTCAATTAAACCCCAGTTTAGAAGTCTCCGTGCACTTCAAGGTTGTGTTTAATTCATAATTTGCATATGGCCCAAAATCATCAAAACACGTTTTTTGCGCCTCCTGTAAAATTTGATATGTGTGGGTTACGTCCTTTTTCCTTTCCACAGTCGATATGATATATGCGTGTATTATGTAAGTGGCAAAAAATAGCGGTATACAAAAAACTTACCGTGTAAAGCTAAAATAAAATATATCGAGGTATGCCCAACGTATATAATGTTATATGAAGAGGATAAGTTACAGGATAAGTGGTTTCTGATGCTGCCGATAAATCTTGATAATGTTTTGTGAAGCGATGCCCCAGGAATCCCATAAAATGGAATTAAAATATTCTCCCGTTTCAAGTTTCACATTGAAAAGAAATTTTTGTGTAAAAAGGATTTGTTTTATTGATGCATAGGCGTATTAAAATAGCAATCAAAATTAATAAATATACAAAAGTGAGTTATTATTCAAACTATGTTTACTTACATAAAATAATAATTAAAAGAAAAAAAGAGTTAATTATATTATTATAATTTTATAGGTAGTCACGCTTTCAATCCTCAAAAAAACGGTGCATAGCGAGAGCGATTATTTAACCACTAGTCCTGTCTTAGTACGAACGGTTTTATTCAAAATATTGTTATTTATGAATTATGAATTACTGTTCAAAGGCATGAATGCATGTGTTGTTCTGAATTCTCCCCTCCCATCCATCATATCCCAAAAACAGAATGTAGCGAGAGCGATTAGCTAATAATTAGTCTTTGTCCTAGCCTTATATTCTTACTATCTTTAAACAAAGTAGACGCTGAGCACTCGGTTACAAGCAGTTCTCACAGAAACACTTTTGTTAGGATAAACTCCATCATAAGTCAATATACCCCACATTGGGAGCGGACATGATTAAAAAAAGTCATATCGTAGTCCTATTCTTTTTTCTCTACTACTCCTTTTGAAAAAGAGAGATTGAACAACTAGTAACTGAGTAACTGAGAGTTCTCGTAGATTTTTTTTTGTCGAGATGCATATGCTCTACATTGGGAGCGGATATGGATTTAAAAAAGCATAAGCATTAAAAGTATGAATGGATTTAGAAGTTAATATTTAACAATCAGTTCACGTAGAAAAATTGATGTTGAGATACGTTTATTAGAGGAATATATGCTTTAAATTAAGAGTGGACATTGATGGATAAATATAAAATATGCAATTCACCAAAACACCAAGTAAAGACGTTATTGAACCTAAAAGCTTAATAGAAAAGTTTTACCATTTCACTACTTGGATCGCTTCACCTCTCGTGTGCTTATATTATGTATCACGTTAGGAGTGGACATGGATTTAAAAAAAATGAATAATTAGTAATGCGTAAGATATTTTTTTAAATATTATCCTGTACGCTTAATAACATATCACACCTGAATAAACTTATGATATAAATAAAATAAAATATTTATCAAAAACAGAACTCAGGGGGGTAAATTAAGCCTCTTTGTCATTATGGCCGTAGTCCGTTTTTCGCTTATTTTATGTTTAATACATTATAAAGATAATCATCGTTCACGCTACGTTAAATGCGCATTCTCTTACACCGAGAGCCAACGGAGTGAAATTACCACATTTTCCCACCCAAGGATTGGGGAGGACGGTCCGTTCTATTATTCTCTTTTATTTCCAATTGTTTAGCCCCCCTGCCAGGACACCATTCAAAACTGTCATGAAGAAAATGAGTTGTTTATTTTCGATCGCGGTGTATTCAAGAAAATCAGAAGAATAATTTTTGGAACTAAGGATATGAACATGTAATGGATTTTAAGTAGGGCTGTGGAGTCGTGTTAAAAAAGACAACTACGACCCGAAGAAATTTTTCAATAATTTTCTTTTAACTTATATATGCGTATTCGATCAGATCACCTTTAGTCAGTCAAGCATGCAATGATAACACTATGAACTATAGTAGTTTGAATACACATCATTAAATTATTCTTTTCTAAGTGTTTCGAGCCGCTCATTTTTGATGACTCCAACTCTAACTCCACAGCCCTAATTTAACCCAGGTCCACTCTCAGTGTAGAGAATATGAACTTTAAATGTAGCACTTCAACAAAAGTCTGTTTGTTCGAGGTCGATGTTTTAGTCAGTCGTTTTATATCTATTTTTAGCGTTGATAAGAATGTTGTTAAGAATGAATTGATAGTTAACTAATAGCTCTCACCACACTCTATTTTCAGAATCAGATGGATGCAAGTGATTTTAACACCGTCGTTTTTATATCAACTGTGGAAAGGAAAAAGGACGTAACCCTCAAAACAGTTTTTTTATTATTATCATAATATATACAACTTGACACACATTCTATCAAAAGGATGGAAGCTGAAAATGCCGATTTAGTATCTAAATTTAGCTTTTAAGTTAGAAAAAGATGACCTTGTAAAACATTAAAACCAAAAAAAAACACTGAAATAAAGGTTTTTCCGAGACAATTTATTTAATTAATATTAGGTTATGTCAAGTATCCGTGCACTTCAAGGTTGTGTATAATTCATAATTTTCATATGTCACAAAATTATCAAAACACGTTTTTACCGCCTTCTGTAAAATTTGATATGTTTGGGTTACGTCCTTTTTCACAGTCGACATGCATACAAATACTGCGGTTACAAAATGATAATATTACAGCTATTTTTTATAACTAATGATATATTAATGAAGAAAT
Source organism: Himalopsyche anomala (assembly GCA_031772345.1). Taxonomy (NCBI): domain Eukaryota; kingdom Metazoa; phylum Arthropoda; class Insecta; order Trichoptera; family Rhyacophilidae; genus Himalopsyche; species Himalopsyche anomala. The sequence goes on from CM062828.1 coordinate 6,971,653, forward strand.
TCTCAATTATATTCGTAACTGTAATAGGATGCCTAGCGGTAGCTTGACACCTGGTATATACTCAAGTATATAAATGCCCTCAAAAGGTGAAGTGAGCCAACTAGTAAAATGTTAAAACTTTTAAAGTAGCATCACGTTTTTATTTGGTGGTTTGGTGGATTGAATATTTTTACTTTACGAAGATAACACTTTTGCATTGTGTATCAATTGAGGTTACTTCACTTTTACGATACTTTAAGACGTGTAAAATATTACAACTAGTATCTATTTTTTTTTTACTAAAATACAGCTTGGCTTACTTCACCTCTGATGGGCCCATATAAAATATGTTTGGGTCAAATATTTGGTGTTAGATGATATGTTTTTGTTAGTAATTAAAGAAAGCCGTTGAAACTGTATAGAACAACTGTTTACCCTGAAACATGCCTACTTGTTTTTCAATGTAGATTCTGGCATCACGGCAAATATTCAGGTACTTTCATAAAAAAATCTATGGAACTAAATAATGCTGACATATAGTAATTTAATCAAATTAATTGACATCTCTGTAAAGATAAGGTGTAACATGGGACGGCATATTTTGCACATTGTCAAAAAATTGATAAAACATGTAGTTGATAAAATAAAATACTATAAATTAACGTTCAGTTTTCAAAACATGCTATTGACTTAAATTGTTAATTCTGTAATAATTAAAAATAGTTTTTTTCAAATTTGATTGATAGCCAGATTTAAAACTTAACCTCTTAAATGTCTTCAACTTCTGTGTCTCCTATAAAATGCTAAGTGAGGCTAATTATAATATTGTTTTGGTTTCGAATGAAAAGAGTCATCCCCTTTTGACTATTTTAAAATGCATAGAAAGAAATAATAGAACGACTGAGTCACTTGTCTGAATATTTGAATGGAGCTTCCGTTTTTCTTTTTTGAAACGTTGCTCAAATAAACGCAGCAATAATGTGCAAATGTCTTCAACGCCCCTAAATGCAGAAGAGATCTATTCATCGGACTAAATAATATCTATAGTGGTTGTAGGAATTTCATTGACAATATAAATTATCTTGCAAATGTTAATGATGGATGTGATAGTTTTTTGTTTTACTGTCAGCGGTATAGTGCATGCTCATGTTTGTATGTTATGTTTATTTCACATATAAGAATATAATTGTAACATCGACCAAGGCTGAAAAGTTTTTTTTTAGATCTCAATCAAAATAAATATTTTCAGATCAAAATATAAATATAGCTTAGTATGTATTGCTGAGAAATCCTCTCTCTTAGACAAGAGGTTAGATGCGCGGAAATTTCAAAGGCTGCGCGGGCCAATCAAATATGAATTGAGTAGTTGTGTTGAGAGTGCGCGGGGGCTTTCAAACTGCTGCGCGGCTGCACGCGCGTGCAGCTTAAAGGGAACGCTATTGCTGAGATCTACATTGTTGACTTCCGTGATGGATTACTCGGGCTCAATTACTAATACGAACGACATTTTTTTCAATCGATTTTATGTTTGAAGGCATGGTTGTGATGTCTAAAAAATCACTTATAATATTAAAATAACAGAGTGCAATGACAGCGATTAGTTAGCCACTAGTCTTGTCCTAGCCTCATTCTTGTATTATGACTTCTCTCTTAGTTGAACAACTGAGTGACAAAATGTTCTCGTAGATATTTTTTGTTAAGATACTTCCATTAACAGGCTATACGCCCCATAGTGGAAACGGACATGAATTAAAAAAAATGTTATTATTATTTTGCACATATGTAATTATTCTGTTGGTGAATTCAAAACACACCAATAGAGACATTTAGAGAGAAGTGATAGTCTAAATTCAAATACTTAAAAACTTAACTTGTAAAGAAAAAAGACATTACCAAAGTACACCACTGATTGTCAAATAAATACTCGAGATACGTTAATGTTTCATAGATCAAGGGCATTTAATCTAAAAGAATAGGCCCGAAGAAAAAACGACAAGAAAAGCACAAAAAGATCAGCGTCTTAATTTTTTTCAGAGGCAGGAGAACAGGAGATAACAATGCATCGTCTTCGAATACAAAAGAAGCGGAAAGACGTCGGCAGGCAGTATAAATTATTTCAGGTCGTAAATTGAACGATTCTTTTCTTTGAGCCCCTGATAGGTTGACCGAAGTGTCTCCCTATGCGCCTCTTGGTCTCTTTGCGTATTTTCTACTTCCATGGCAAATAGCTTAAGCCATCGAATGAATGCGCCGATAAGAAATTTTTTAGAGCATTTAATGCTGAGTGAAATTGTTAAGTAAATATTTTTGCTCCCAACGTGAGGAATATAAATTCAGAATAATTCATACAGAAATATAACTACATAAGAAGTTAAATTCAATAATGCGTTTTTTTACCATATTTCTTCCAGATCTAGAGCTAATGAACCCTTCATGTAGATCTTTCCACATGAGTTGCTACGCTATACAGAGATAGGGTTAGGACAGAAGTAGCGGTTAGTCAGAAGGAATTAAGACATAGCATACATCCATGCCGTCAAACACGAATCCGTAAATCGGTTGAAAAATCACTGTATTAATTAAATCTGTCAATTTGGGGATTTGAACTTGAGAACACTGCCAACCGAAAATAACAACGTGGACTTTTTGTCATTGCGCCGTGCTGGAATTGCAAATACTTGAATTTGAGTTGAGTTTCGATCACAGCACTTTTCTTTTAACAAACGGCCGCAGCTTTTGGACATTTTTTTTTAATTTTGAAAATTTAAGAATCGCTTATCTTGTGATTCGTGAATTGGCTTCGTGTTGGATTATTCACAATAAAAAAGAGAATATTCAAAAAATGTATATCAATATAAATTTTCAGATTGATAGATTATAAGTTTTCGGATACTATCGGGCTGCAGTACTCAAAATTTCATTGAATTGATTCAACCGAGACATAACAGTCATACGTTGCGAAAGCTGTTCAGGTTTATTAATTTATGGTAAAAATATTAAAGAATTAAAAAATACATATAAAAGTCTGGACAAATATTCAAAACGATATTCTCAAACACATGGTTTTCCACCAGAGATGATAATTAACTGTAGTATGTCTATCGAAAGCTTTAAAGTAATAATAAAGTGAAAACTTAAAACTAAATAATGAGTAAATTTGAATCATGAAACTCAACAAGCACCTTCAGTCGAAATCTTAAATTAAATTAATAATTTAATTCTTAGAACCACTCACTACTCAAATCTTTGGGCATTCTCATGAGCTTATCCTTTTCGCTAGCAATAGCTTTAGACTCAGTGATACATTTATTTATTATATAAACACGAAACATTAATTTACTAAGCGTCAGTTCAAGTTCATCCGTGCACTTGAACGCCTGAAGATGCCGAAAGGCGAAACCCGGGTCGTTAGTGACAAAATCTGTGGGAGTGTACATAATTTGAACGATTCAAATTTAATATTGAAATTCCACCAAGCACCTTCAGTCGAAATATTAAATTATAATAATCTCCAAATAGGCTGTACATAGTATATGTGTAGAACTAGTCTATTAATATTAATATCTTAGTGAGCTATTGAACCGAGTCACAGATAATTATACCATCAATATTAAATATGTTTTTTTGCCCACAAAAAAGCTTTTTGAAATAGTTTTTGTATAACTAAAATCAGGGCTATGGAGTCGGAGTCGTGAAAAATGAGCGGCTCGATTTTTTTTTGAAAAATATATTTAATGATGTGTATTTAAACAAAATAGTCAAAAGTGTTAACATTTCATGTTTGGCTGACTAAAGATGATCTGATGGTATACATATGTATATATAAGTTAAAATGAAATTATTGAAAAGTTTCGGAGGAGAATTGAGTCGGAGTCGGAGTCCTTAATTATTTTTAAGCTGGAGTCGGAATCGGAGTCTACTTTTTTTCACGCGACTCCACAGCCCTGACTAAAATTAATGTTTATTTTTGATAAATAACCATAGATACTATTTTTATAATGAAGGAGATTTTATAAATAATATTACGTAACAATATGGTTGACTTATAAGTAAACTCGTTGAGTAATTATATAAAGCTTTTTTTGTGATAGATTGATATCACATCGCCGCATTGACAATCGTCTTATTTTTAAGCTTTAGCCACCACTAACCACCTTCATTTTCATCCCCTTCCTGTTTTCCAAGCAATAGAAGGAGTCAGTAGTTACCTTTAAAGCCTACCATCTCCCTACACCTATTTGTCAGCTTCTTTACATCCTGCCGAAGGATATTGCTTTTCAAATTACCATCTACTTATCTTTATGGAAAATATTTATTTTTTCGAATAACCTTTGGTTTTCTCATTGTATGCAACGGTATTGAAATATTATCAATCGTTTTCTTAGTAATTCAAGAAATCATCAAAGGTGTTTTAATATTAAACTTCATAGACTTCAAAAAGTTTTGTCACTGACGATCCGTGTTTCGTCATTCGGCATCTTCATGCATTCAGGAGTGTATGGATGAACTCAAAAACTGATTGTTAGTTAATATTGTATAGTGTCATGTCCATATAAGATTTTAGAAAAAAACAGATTATAACTATGTCGATGATGATCTTTATTGATTTTAATATTAATTTGATATTAATGATGTTCAACATTAATCAAAAAAAAAAACGCAAAAAACAATTACATGTAGAATTGTGTTGGTTCTTGCAGCTATAGGTGTTTGCAAGAATGAATCATTAAAAGAAAATAAGAAAAGATCGTTGGTTGGGATCGTAGCACAGTGGTCAACGTCATAGACTACCGTGGATCTCAACAGGGCGTTGTGAGAGCGATTAGCTAACCACCAGTGAAGTTGAGCGACTGAGTAAAAAACAGTTCTCGTAGAAAAAAAATCTGTTGAGATACCTCCATTAGAAGGCCATATGCTCCACACTGGGAGCGGACATGGATAAAAAAATCTATTAAGTTTCCCCTTTAAGTGAGATTAGATATTGATTAACAGCGAAGATCTTAATTTTTTCTTACAATCGAAATTATTTAATTGTGTCAAAATGATGTGTCGTCCGATATCTATACAAAAAGAAATGTGTATCCGAATTGATTAAATGCTTAAAATACCGTATCTGGATAAGATTTGAGTGTTTTTGTTAAATTCAATTTAATTTATTCACGTAGAACTAATATTATAAAAAAAATAACTGCCATTCAATTTATCATCGAAAGTATTTATACAAAAAAAAAACAATATTTTTCGACGACGGAAAATATTTGAATACCTCAAGTGAGAGAAGGGGGGCGATTACAAGCAATGTGCGACTTTATATAAAAAAAAGTCAGCGATGCGGGAAACATCACAGCGAGGAGGTGTTTAGGGATGTGTCACGTCAGCATTTTTTTTATAGGCGTTATCGCGGATTATTATTGTCATGAAAATATAATCATATTTCTTCCATTATGTGCGCCTGATACCCCATCAATGAGGTGAATACATTTTTCACTCAGGGTAAACAACATTTTAGTAATTAATTTGTTTACTTATTGACTAAATAACTAAAGTAGGACTTCGTTTTCAATTAAATTTATTATTTGTGTATGAAATTTTTAACAAATCAGATTGTATTATGAATAAAAACTGCAAGATTTAGTAATTATGTTGACAACTGAAATTCGTAGTGGGTACGATATGGTGGTTATCAAATGGAACACGATTGACTTAAGTAAAAGCTATACAGAGTAGTAGACATGAGTGTAAAAACATGAATTAATAAATGCTGCTTGAACCTCAAATAACAAAAATGTGAAATGGCAAGAAAGTATTTTTTGTAATACTTTTTACATTGGCCTTTTTTCATGAGTAAGTATTTTCAGGGTGAAACAAAAAAAACTCGTTTCCAGTCAAAAAATGTACACTATGAAGAAATTGGCTAGTCTCTGTAAACATTATGGAAAATATATTGCGAGGAAAGGTATCCGATTACCTTTTCAATATCACCCATAAAAGTTGACAAATTACAACATTGCGTAAGCAATAGTTTTCTTATGTAAAAAAACCTTTTTCTTTTTGTCGTCATAAAAAAACGAACTGAGGAATTATTTGTTATAAAATATTATTTTAAGCCAACGTTGAAAGTTTTTATGTTGATAACTTGTTATATTTTCAATATTTTATAAAATTAGCTTCGCCATTATGTATGTATGAATTATTATGTATGAATGGGTATCTCCGTGAAAAAAATGTTATTGTTGATGTATTTTATTAATTACACAAATACATAAGTATAAGGGCACCTAATCCTGGTACCCTGGATCCCGAATTTCACAAATTTGTTCATTTTGGCAATTCCGCAAATTCCTGATTTTTTTTAATCGACTATATTTTCTAAAAAATCCCACGAATTAAAACCGCCTAGAAAAAATTTCTCAATCCCAAATCCTGGATTTATACACGATTTTATTATAAAAGTTCAGGCTATCGGGATTGGAAGAATTGGAAAAAATCTTGGGATCACAAAAAGGTATTGGATGCCCTAACAAGCATCTAGTTGATAGTGTATTTGAACATGATTAAAAAAAAAACCTGTTGAATAACAAGGGAATATAATTAAAAATTGTACTAAAAATAAATTTCTACTAAGCTATCGTTAAATATATCAATAAATAAAATTACAGTCATCTGTTTTTTTATAATATAATTTAAATTGTAAGTAATATAATTTTTAGAATATTTGAAATGTTTAAGTTTGCTAACAAATAAATTTCGTAGAAGAAGAAACAGATCTCGAGACATATATTGACACCCCTGCAGTATTTAAATTGTAAATAATATATTTTTTAGAAAAATTGAAATGTTTAAGTTTGCTAACAAATATATTTCGTAGAAGTAAAAATAGACCTCGGGGCATATATCAACAGCCCTGCCCTGTAGTATTTAAATTGTATATAATATAATTTTTAGAATAGTTGAAATGTTTAAATTTGGCAACAAATATATTTCGTAAAAAAATAAATATATATCGGGACCGTCCTTCTTGACGTCATCAAAAAGGCAAAATCGGGGACCTACAGACAGACGGAAAGACGGACATTATCGACTATTAATATATAGATATATTCCACTTGTTGTTGTGTTACAAAATGTGACACGTGTTTTGCCTTTTAGAGAAGTATCATCAGGCTAAACATTTTTTATTCCTAAACTTTGCGATGTTTAGATTCATGATGCTTCATTAAATTAAATTGTAAATAATATTGGAAAATTACTATTTTTTTAATGTATGTTGTATATAGTAGAAAAATCTGAAATTAAAGTAAAGAATAATCAAAAAGAGAATAATTCTTACGGGAATTAAAAGGAAATGCAAAAGTATTTCAGAGTCCTTACAAATGAAAAAATCTGAATGTATTTTCGCATTCCTTAAATGTAACCGGAAGTTGCGTTGAAGCACATCATGGTGAATCAATTTTTCGGTATTTAATTTGTTCAATAAAAAAATACGTATTCAGTATTGATAAATAACTTTGCATTGTCCATAATATTGTCCAAGTCTTTCTATATTTTAGATTCATAAAAAGGTGGCTGTAATAATATGTGCGAGGGTAAGGTGTATGGGCCCCACAGGTGTTCGTAATAGCCGTTTCAAGAAGGCGATTTGTATGAAAGAAATTGGACATTACAAAAAATAAACTGTCCCTAATATACACTATGTATTCTTTCTTTTTCGACCGTTTGAACTTGTGTTTGTGAATTCCTTATTTTTTTGGGGTTTTATTTTAAATAATATGACGTTATAAATACGAGCTAAACGAATACAAACTGAACGCACAATCATTACGGAGAATAATAGTAAAACATATTATGATAGTGAATATAATTTTAGAGGACATGGTTTAAATATTTATTAACACACCTTATTTATCAGAAAAACTGATGAATTTACTCAAGACACTCTTAAGCCACCGGATAGCCACACGATACAGATTTTTAGCCGTGTACTATTTATTATGCTTAAAAAGGAAAAGTTGAAAGTAAAAACGACAACACAGCGTTTTGACTATCTCAGCCTTGCAACTTCAAATTTAGTTGACAAAGATTATTTGGTGGATCAAACATGTTTTAAGCATTCATATTGTTAAATATTTAAGCCACAGAGAGGTGAAGTGAGCCAAATGGTATTAAGGAAACTTTAATATGGATGCGTTATAATACTCTGCAGGTCTTAAAGTATCATAAAAGTAAATTTAATCAGTAAATACACACTGCAAGTGTTAAATCCTTAAATTCGAATCGTTCAAATTATGTACATTCACACAAGTTTTGTCACTAACGACCCTGGTTTCACCTTTCGGCATCTTCAGGCGTTCAAGTTCACGGATGAACTTGAACTGACACTAAACTTGTGTGAATGTACATAATTTGAACGATTCAAATTCAATATTGAAATTACACCAAGCACGTTCAGTCGAAATTATAGCGTTATCTCTGTAAAATAAACACACGCAACCCACCGAAACACAAAGTTAAGACGTGATTGTACAATAGAAAGTTACTTCTTGGCTCACTTTACCTCTCGAGGGCTCATTTTATGTTTTGTAATTACTTATATAGACACGTATTTTGGGCAAAAAAACAATTTATCAATGTTATTTATGATAAATACCAATTCAATCAAAAATATACTAGAAACGAATGGTTATTTCTATGAAAACCGTTGTTATTTTTTTATACTTCTTATGTTTAAAAATAATTCTTATTTTTCAATTTCACGAAAAGAAAATCCCGTTTCCATTACCTATGCAATCTTCAGTATCAGGAGAGCAGCAAGAATGATTTAATAGAAACGTCGCATTGGTATCCCAGAGAATACATGGACGTCATCGCCTTTGGAAATGACCCTCCATACTTTATCCAAAAGACGAGCGTAAACCGGGTCGAGCTGAGAAGGTGCCGAGGGATTTGTCAAAACAAATGTATACGGGTGGCAAAGGATAAAGGAAGATGGCTTTTATTTTCAATATCTATTATTTTTATACCTCCCTGGTAGACTTTATAGTTTATTTAGGGAAAATAGCAGTGGGAAGATTTCCGTACGATTGAAGTCATTAGAGATAGTGAAATATCAAATAAAGACCTTGATTAAGAAAATCATCTCAATAATATTTCACTTAAATATAAGATATTCAATATTATTGTTTACTCAATAATATTTTTGACCACCTAACTTCTGAAAAAGATCTTTGTGGCTGTCGATTTTGTAAAAGTATACACACTTTTTGTAAGCAGTTAAAGCAGTTAAATTATCATGAAGTTATTTTCTTTAGTAATGTAGCATTTAAGATGACCATGGGCTTATCCTTTTCGCCAGCAATGGCTTTAAGCTCAATAATACATTTATTTCTTTTATAAACACGAAACATTCATTTACTAAGCGTCAGTTCAAGTTCATCCGTGCAATTGAACGCCTGAAGATGCCGAAAGGCGAAACCCGGGTCGTTAGTGACAAAATCTGTGTGAATGTACATAATTTGAAAGATTAAAATTTAGATCACTTTGTTAAAAACATCCGAAATTATAATTATGTTTGTAATTACCATCATCTTTTTTAATCTTTGATGATTTGTTAAATAATATGTTATAGGTGTTAAACCTTTTTAATTGTGTTTAATTATATAATCACTTCTACTGTAATTTGTAAATTCTTTTCAATGTCAATTGTGGTTTACACCTTTTCATTTCAAGTTGTTTTTGTATAAATAGCACTGCTAAATTATATTTCTTATCCATGAGCGAAACCGGTTCTGTGACCTTTTTAAATAAAGTGAAAATAAAGTACAAAGGAATATTGTGTTTTTATTAATAATGCCTTTCCACCAAGTATTGAAAATGAACACCCGAAAAGTAGTAATAATTTAAGGTAAAAAAAAATATTACAATACTCTTATACAGAAATACTTAAATTACATAAAAAATAAATCTAAAATAAGCAACGATATCCTGAAACTTTCTCTATATTATTACCCTCAGGTAAGTGGTTGATGGTTAGCGTATCGACTTGACGCAGTTTGAATCCCGCTGGGGGCGATTAAAGCAATGCGTAAACCTAATACAAGGGCGAAAAGAAAACCAGGAGAGCAAGAATTACACTGCAGTTAACACGTAGCGGAAAAACTGCTACCAGGAAATTATGTTGACTGGCACATAGTTGCGGGTATATTTTCATTTTAAATGTAATCTATAAAAAGAGATTCTGATAAACTTTCAAATTATTTTATAAAGCTTGGTATAACTTCAATATACTTGAACCATATAGTAATGAAATACATGCATACCATTTGAGGATGTCAGTTCAATTTAATGTTGTTATGTAGCGTGTGAATTCACAATCGCCCCATATTCATTATCTGATTTAATTTTCTCGACACCTCTGTCTGTTTTTCAGTTCTGCTCTACAAACCCCCATATATTGATTACTTGATTTATATAACATAATATATGATCACCAGCACTATAAAGATGACTCTCTTTAGTTTGCTTTTTATTTGTTGTATCGATTATCATTTTTTAACTGTACAAAAGCCAAAAAGTTACTTTTGACTAAATTATATTTGATTTCTTACACTGTGTGGAAATAAAAATGCGCTTTACGTTAAATCTTAAGTATATTTCAATTCAACTCAAAAATATTTTGAACGTTTAGTCATGTTCAATATTCAAGGAAAATAATTAATATTCAAATGTATGATGTATGAAATTTATTTTTAATGAATTTGACGGTAACATTGTAGAAGTTGTTTTATAACAATAAGTCAAAAATATTCGAAGATATTGCAGTTCCACAACTATGCTTTCTTACATTAAAATACTTCATATCGAGACATTGAAGCAATAACCAAAATAAATATTTTAGCATCAAAAATAATGAAGACATCTAGATGAAACTAAGTAATGTCATAATCGTTTTAATAAAATTAACAGCCTACTGAGATTTGCCACGAAAACGACATTAAAATCTGCAATTAAAAATACAACGGGCAATCAAAGCATTAAAACAATTGACAGTCATTTATGTTAACAACTCTGTAAAACAAATCTTTAAGATGCTTCTTGTGACCTCAGACGCATAAAAATATCAAAATATTATCATTTTATTGTGGTTTGACAATGATTATAATAATTTAATGTAACCCTAATATTGGTGTATTTTTTTATCAAAACTAAACACCACTTCATTTTGGCGTTATATAACCACTAAGGCAAAACTGTACTATACTTATAAAATAATTTACTGTGGATCATTAATGGAAGTGTATTTATAGAGTATTGTGAAAGTTAGTTTTATTTACGAGGATGTTTTCGCCCTCTATAGCCAAAATATTAAAAAATATATAAAATTTAAGCTAGGTAAAAAAAATATATCTATATTTTTGGATTTCATTTTTGAGTTTTTACCCTCACATGTCTAGTGCGTTTTCTTCCTTTAGTTGACTCGAATGATATACTGGTTTTTAATTTTCAATCATCTTTTTTATTTATTTTCAATTGATATTTGAAATATTTGGTGATTTGTATTTTACTGTATCTTTTTTTATTTTTTATTATTCAGACTGAATTCACTGCGTGTTCTTTCTTTATTTGGTTGCTATGTTTTTAGATAAGTTGTCATAACATACATTAGTAAATATTACAATATATTATAGTAAAGTAAGGAGACGAACAAGGATTCTTACCAAAGACTCTGACACGGGGTTAGCGCATGAATAGTATCAGCAATACCCCTCTAATACAACAGTCGTTTTTTATAAAGCATTAACTTTTCCGGTTCTAACCTCAATAAATGCGACCCCAATACCCACATTTTCTTAAATATCTATTTTAACTCCTAGAACTCGAACGTCGACATATAGTCGACATCACGATTCGGGTCTACCACTCGAACGTCGACGTATAGCCGACATAACTTCAACCTCGTTTACTGGCCACAAATTAAATTATACTTGTTTATTTTCGTGTTATTTATCATAAAGGTACTTTGATCTTTATACACTCATCCAATTTTATATTATTTTCATGCATTTAATGTCAAAATATGCAATTTCAAAACATCGGAATGAGTACATTCCCGGCGTGTTTATGTGCGCAAGTGCGAGCGAGATGGATCTTGTGCAAACGAGACAACACATCATTCCAAATCGCTTGATCTACTTTGCTTCGGCGGCAGTAATACATAACCATAGATTTGCGTACAGTTTTTAATGAATTATTGCTTATTTACAATTAAAATAATCCATGGTTTTACTACAATGATTACATACATCATGGTTAGAAAAATATATTAACAATTATCAAAATTGTTGGTTATCTATATACATATATTAAAATTAATGTTAGTTTGTTTGTTACCTATGCGCTCCTATACCGCTCATCCGATTGCGATATTTTTTTTTGGGAAGTTGTTATACAGATGCCAGAATAGATTTATGAATCAGCGGTGGGCTACCAATGCGTTAATTTGTTTGTTAGTCTGGTATGCGTTTCTATACCGTTCATCCAACTGCAATACAATTTTGGTGGGTTGTTGTGCGGCTGCCTGCAAATTTATATAAATCAACAGTGGGATGCTAATACGTTAATTTGTTTGTTTTTTTTCCGTATGCAATCCTATACCATTCATCGGACTGCGATAAAACTTTGGCGAGCCGTTGTGCGGACGCCTGCAAATGTATATGAATCAGCGGTGGGCTGCCTATACGTTAATTTGTTAGTTTGTCCCTTACGCATTCCTGTTCCTATACCATTCATCTTTTTGCGATAAAACTTTGGTGAGTTGTTGTGCGAACACTCGCAGCGGTATCTGAATACATACAGCCAGGGGTGGGCTTCCAATACGTTTATTTGTTTGTTTGTTCCGTATGAGTTCCTATACCGTTCATCTGATTGCGATAAAGCTTTGGTGAGTTGTTTTGTGGACACCAGCAAAGGTTTTTGAATCAAAACATACAACGATGGGCTGCCAATACAGTAAATTCGTAGTTTTTTCTTTATGCGTTCCTGTTTCTATACCGTTCATCCGATTGCAATAAAACTTGGATGATTTGTTGTGCGGACGCCCTTAAAGTTTTATGAATTAGTACAACCAGCGGTAGGCTACCAATGCGTTTACAAGGTGCTCGCTTTATATCAAAGCAATTCTCGGTATTCTGGGAAGCAGTGAGTTTTTTATCACTCTGATGGACTACCTAAATAAGCAATCTATTTTTACATTTTTAATACATTTACAATACGTAACAATATGCAATATACTGTAAACTCATCAATGTAAATGGCCGAAAATGTACTACTGTGTATACTGATGCTGTCATAGATAATGTATGTAAGTCAGAAATTGCAGTTATGTACTCATTTGATTTAAGAATATTGTTTTCTCTTAAATTAACAAGGGGCTGGCCGACCTTAGCAAAATTTCATAAAGGGCTTGCGCGAGCCCCTCTGAGCTTCCTCCAGCCCACACCAGAGTGCAGCCATTTTACAATGAGAAATTTCGCCGAATAAAGCGATCTGCGTGCCACGACTATCAGTTTCATGGCAAATCATAGGTTGCGAAAAGTGAAATTTGGACCCGTTGATTGGCTATTTTTAGGATTCTCTGTGGCGCATTTTCTAAGAAAATTCGCCTTTTCTGGTGACTTTTCTCAATTTAGCAAATGTATGTATTTCATATGGTTAAGCGTCAGTTTGCGTGTCTTTGGTGTGAACATTTTTGGATGGTGGTCGAACAGCGCATTCAACACTAAAATTGCATTTTAATTCAAACACTGAGACACTAACATGCAATATCAAAAAAAAATCGGAATGGGTGAAGTACTTCAATCATGCCAACTCATTATATGAGACGAATGTAGTATGGAGGACAAAATGGCATTGTTAGCTGTACACTATGCACTAAAAGATTTGAGAGGAAATGAATAGTGGTCTTTGGTGGCGCACTTATTTTATTGTCTTGTGATTTTCGACAAACCCTACCAGTTATAACACGTTCAACAGCTGTTGATGAATTAAATGCATGTCTCAAATCATCAGTTTTATGGCGACACGTGCAGAAATTGGCTTTCAAGGCCAGCATGCGTATAAAACTACAATATGATACATCCGCTGAACGTTTCGCAAAATAATTGTTTGATATTGGGAATGGAAAATTGGAAATAGATGAATCCACACAACACATTGCTAACAAATTTCTGTAAAATTACAAAAACAATAAGAGAATTGATTCACAAAGTTTTCCCAAAAATATTGCGAAGAATTACAAAAATCAACAGTGGCTCAGAGAAAGTGTTATATTAGCAGCTAAAAAACACGATGTTAATGCCATCAACTTCAGGATTCGAAACGAAATACCAGGCGAAGAGAAAACGTATCAGTCCATCGATACTGTAATGAATCAAGATGAAGTTGTCAATTATCCAACTGAATTCTTAAATTCACTTGATTTGCCAGCCATGCTGTCACACGTTTTAACATTGAAAATTGGCGTACCTATCATTCTTCTCCGAAATATAAATCCACCACTTTGCAAAGGTAAGCTTCTCACTAAAAAAAACTCATATTTTCCACTTTGTCCGTACAAAGTGGATATTGTGAGTTTTTTAGTGATAAGCTTTGAAAAATATTTTTGGGCGTTCTCTCGTGCTAGTGGGCAATGTTTAATATAAAGTATTAAAATATATATTCGTGTGTACAAAGTTCGTCCTTTATTTTTTTAGTTCAATTATTTATAACCCATTTATAATTTAGGCAGAGACACGTGTCTCAACAATTTCCGGATGGTTTATTTGTAATATCTAGTGTTATAAAGTAATATACATATTATTTTTATAGACGAATTAAAATATTACAATTCAATTAAATGTGTTTCAAATTGTGCTGTGTATTTTTTGTATGTATACATTTTGAGCGACTGAGTAACAAACAGTTCTCATAGAAAAAACTTCTGTTGAGATACCTACATTAGGAGGTCATATGCTCCACATTGGAAGCGGACATGGATTAAAAAAATATATTTTTACTTCATGCAGAAAAACATGTGTTTCAACGATTTCCATATAATTCATTTCTTATCATATCTAGCGTTCATAACGTTATCTATATGTATTAGTTTTACAAACAAATAAATATAGTATATAACAATGCTGTGTTTTATTTTATTAAAATGAAGAAATACTTAAAGTAAAAGTAAAAGGTTTTCATCCGCTGACACACCAGCAATCGCGCGATGTAACCTAGCAACGCGAATATTTATTACGAATTACCTAGCTATACAAAATTGAGGTTAGGATGACATCGGCTGTCAGATGACAAAATTTACCTCGTTTTCAAATCTTAATTTGTGGACTTATTGTTACCTTTATTATTGTAAATTATTACAGACAATAAGTAACAGTCCTTGTTTAAATGTTTTTCTATGCATATAGTATCTAAAGTAATGTCTAATAAGTCATAGAAGGATTTTGATACAATAGGTGTAAAATGTATGCAGCTGGGTTAGAACCTTTCAAAAACATATATTTGACTTCTTTACTTACTAAAAAATATTTTTAATATGAATTGAATATATTCTACATATTTATTTATTTTATTTTTGAAAAAATAGCCAAGGAAAAGGTGTTTTTTTCTTAATTTACTTTCAGAAATTATGTTCCGGAAAAATCTAAAATTAAATACGA
>CM062828.1:6987438-7130232 GCA_031772345.1 Himalopsyche anomala
AATATTTATAATTAAGGTATTTTATATCATAGTTTTTTGGACCTTTTGTAGAAGAAAAAAAAATATTCGATCGCTAGTTCCGTCTCTATTAAATAAAACAGAAAAAAAATCAACTAAATAAAAAAGATCTTCAAAGTAGAACAAAAAACGGTTTGATGTGTACGAAGTTAAAGATAATAATTTATGTATCCTCAAACACTATTCTCAAAAAACCACAATATCTTACTTACATCGATGCCTCATTTTATATAAGTTCTGGCAACATGAGAAGGCGCGATAAGCATTACAGATAACAGAGAGATAAGCGGTTGCTCGTAAAATAGCATTTGCTAAATCTCGTCAGTTGCGATTTCATATGTGTGCTGGGATGACGTCTTTTTTACGCGCAACTTAAAATATGATTTATTAAGAAACTACGGATTTTTATAAAAAAAAAAATATGAGGAATGATGCAGAGAGATATTTTAAAGCTCTTAGACTATTTTTTTTTTGAAATTCATAAGATAAGAATAAGGCCAATAATGAGGAAACCACTGGTGTCCCTAAACGACCTCCATCGGAAGAGAGGTATTTTTCTTGTCTCCGAGCCGCGAGTGTTAAAATCAATGTGATAATAATTTTTCAGTAAAATTAATATGCTTACTTAAGTAATTAAACATTTTGGAAAATTCATTTTCTTCTGAAAGATAACTTTATTTATATTTCTACAAAATCTGTGTACACAAGTATTTAGCCTTGTAAGAAACATACTTTGAGAGTCGCACAAAGTTTCTTGTTTTGTTTTCATAAAATTGTACAGGTAAAAAAATGCGTATAGCTCTGGCACAAGTTTTATTTATTCAAGCGCAGAAAAACAAACGAATTTATCGAAGTTTTCCATCTTTACGAGACGTTACTTCTTGTTTTCGTTGAGATTTTAGATTGTTTGACTTTTGAAAAGTTTTTTTTTGTTGAATTAATGTGAAGAAGACGCTTTGCAAAAACACCGTAAAAAAGCAATCCATCATTTTTGCTGACAAGCGAAACGTTTTGCTTCTTTTGACTTCTAAGTGAGTTTTTTCTGTAGCTAAGTTTAGGTAAATGCTTTATATGGATTGACATATGCACCAAATTATAGGTAAATAATATGAACTTTATGTACAATTTATTTTTTCTATTTGTGTGACAAAATCCGTATGATTGTTTTTTAGTTATCATAAATTTTGTGTAATTTTAAATTGTTACTGTGATAATGCGTAAGTTATTTTAAAAAAATAATCACTATAAAAAAATATAACTATGAATATTTTATACCTGACAATGAACTTCTTGAGAGTAATGTTATTCTTAAAAACTCTTCCTTAGCTGATTTTTTTTATTATTTTTTTTTAAATTTCTAATATAAATATTTGGCATAACAGCTAATGTGCCAAATATTTTTAAGTTAAAAGATTCACGAGGAAAGATCGATGAGAATTTATTGTAAGTCACCAGTTAATTGACATCACAACACCCACGTCTTAGGTTTCTAATTTAAATTTAAAAATCTTAATATGATATTGACCTCATCGGGAATCGAACCTAGACCCAACTGATCGGTGGTGCAAGCTCTAACATTACTCTCATTATATTAACAATTTGATGTAAACGAATTAAAAACCTAGTTCTTTATTCTATTATTAACATATTATGTGAACATTTTTTATTTAAAGTCTAAATTATTGATATAAAAACAACATTATTAACAAGTGTATTTATTATGTTTTAAAATTATAATTAAATGGAAGTACAAATCTCGTTTGGTATGTATTCATTAAAACTACGATACACATCAAATCTTAATTAAGAGTAAAAACTTTGAAAGTTAATTCTTGAAATGGCGAGTTAAAATGCTGGAGTTATATTAAAAGCAATAAGACAAAATGGCAATACTTACGAACAAAGTTGTATCGTATTACAGACGTTTGTATAATTGGACCAAGTACATTTGGTTGGACCGTTTGAACTGTTTACCCTTAATTGGCCATTAAATCCCATCTACTTGTATACAGGTTAACAGTTACCCTTCTCCGTTTAAATTATGCCAAAGACGTAGAGTGAGATATTTTCTACACTTTAAATATTATGACGTCAATCGAAAATTTTGGCATGTTAAATAAATAGCGATAGAATTAAACAAAGTGCATAAAAATACATCGTTTGACTAGCTTAGACACTTAAATCTAGTTAATATTAAGCACCCTGTGTACGATACATATACTGAGAGTCCGACGTTTTAGATAAGTTTATTAAGTAAATTGAGGAATTAAGGGGTTGGTGATTTCTAAATGAATTAGAAAATTAAAATATATATATATCAACTAAACGAAATTCAAGTGGTATAGTTAAAAAAATAATAAAAAAAAGTTTAAGAAAAAACATATAATAGCAAGTTAAAAAATGAAAATAAAGTAGAAAATATTAAAAATTTTCTTCGCCACATGTTTCAATTGAGGCCCTCTCAACCTGAAATAATCTTACACAAAATAAAATTCACAAGTTGTGGTTGAAATACAGCATTAATTAAATAATTTATTATGTTGTGTACTTAGTTGTGTTTTATATCTACTTCACTGAAATCAGTGTGGTACACGGTCTGTATTGCGGGTAGGAATGTTCGCTGCAATATTGCTGTGGTAAGATTATGCGAGGTGTATCCTTCCCTCTTCCCTATCCTCGATATAAGTAAGGAGAACTTCTTGGGTTACATTCATGTAACATCTTTGCTCTGACTAAAATAATGTCGGTTGTTCAAGGCTATTAAATTTGACATTAAGTCAAACATTTGAATTTGGGTCGTACCGAATTAGAATAGAAAATTTTGTCTCAGTGTAGTGTTGTTGAAATTTAAATCAAACATTCATATATATTGTGTATTTCAAATATTTTAATTTCACACACAAGACCATGAAAAGAATCTTATAGATAATTCCTGTACAGCAATAACTTATAAACTAACAAAACACGCGGTCATAATATTATACTCAATAACTTAATACAGAAACATAAGAAGTAAAACTTATAAACATTAAAAACAATATATTTTAAAATTCAACGATTTTATTTTTGATCGATATCAAGTGCGGCTAAAACACAGAAAAATATTGAATTTATTTTCTGTAACCAACAGGGTATCTATATATATAAAAATGAATGTTGCTTAATTTTCGGTCTCTATAGACTCGAAAACCGCTAATCCTATTGCAATAAAACTTCGACAACCTTTTAGCTTGCACGTTCGGGAAGGTTATAGGCATATTAAAATTAACCAATAGTGTCGAAAAACTAAAATATTCGTAGATTTTAATATTTTTTACACTGCAGTATAACAAAAAAAAATGGAAAGCGTTCGAAATCACTGACAGAATTTTGAAGGGCAGTCATTTTGTTTTGATATATCGACAATTCAAATTTGACGTTCGATTATTTGTATTAAAAATGGAATCCAATGTGAGTGTAATTTGAATAATTTTAAACAGGTGGCCCGTGTGTCGTACCATAGACAATTGGCAGCAAACGTCAAACGGACAGAAAAAGAAAGCATGCACTTCAATCAACACAATTAAAACACAAACACCTTCTTTCTTCGAGTGGCATTGCAACGCTTGCCGGGTACCGGCTAGTTATATATAATAATTTAAAAAATAATATAATTTAGGGAGTGGTCAATGCTTATTGAATGTAAAGATATAACACACAGTTTTTTCAAAACAATTTTTTTCAATAATTGCAATGTATGAAAAATTAATGAAAAACGTACAATATTTTACGCAAAGGACGATAGATTGATGAATTCGTTAAAAAACCAACTCCGTTGAATGATATTTCAAGTGGACTAATAAATAATGTATTGTTATAAAAATTATATAAGGAATTTTATAATTATAGTTAAATATAAAATATGACGTACATAGATATGCCATTTAATTTCGAATTTAGTTCTCAGTAAGAAAACGTCATAACTTTGCAATTTCCACCGCAACACGTGTTAATTAAAGCTTGGCGTTAAGCTTAATCCGTAAATGAAATCTTAGACGCGAGGGCTGTATGCAATCGTAATTTCTTCCATCTATACATTCATAATATTTTAGAATATATATATATATATATATTTAATGAATGATAGAATGTATTATTGTGTATTATAGACAGCGATGGGCTGCCAATACGTTAACAAGGGGCTCGCTTAATCTCGAAGCAATCTTTAGTGTTCTGAGGAAGGAGTGAATTTTCTTATCGTTTCTATGTAATTATATGCAATACTTAAATAAGCAATCGATTTTTACTTAAAACACGTATAATATGTAACAATATGCAATTTACCGTAAATTTATCAATGTAAATAGCAAAAAATGTATTATTGTGTGTACTGAAGCTGTCGTAGATAATATATAAATCAGAAATTGCAGTTAAAAACCAATTTTATTTGAGAATATTTTTCTCTCATAAGGTAACAAGGGGATCGCCGACCTCAGTAAAATTCAACAAGGGGCTCGCGCGAGTCCCTGCGAGCCCCCTCCAGCCCACCCCTGATTATAGAGAAACACTTTTTAAAATACACATATTTTTTTCCTTGTAACTTAATTGGTGTTACTTAGAACTATACAATTTAATGAAAATACGGTTCTTATCTTATAATAATTAAAATCATAGTACTACAATATAATATTACAATGTCACAGCTCTATATTAATTAATGTCATGCATCAGTTATCTAGTGACATTGAATGTCTACGGCCTACGCCATACTTACATCTATGTAATATACCATCGGTCTATAATCATTATCCAAACATCTTACTTCAGCATATAAAAGACACATTATAATAAAAATTACTATTACCATAGCTTATTTAGTTTGATTTTTTCCCTATGTACCTTTTTCACCTAACTTATTATACGTTTATATAATACAGGGCAATGTAGGCCAATTGGATTTGTCGTAAAAAAATAATTTACATCATAATATTTCACTGATATACTTTTTGGTGTTAAATGTATGTACAAAATTGCAGCTTAAATTATTTTAACACAATTTCTTTTACGATATTTACTAAGGACAGAATAAAATTAAAAATTGAAGAATATCACAAATTTATTTATTGATTTAGCATTTACTTGGTAGAACTCCATTTTAATAGGGTAAAATATCAAGGTATTTCAGTTCTACAGTTTTTAAAAAGTTAAAGGTTGATAGCTATTTCGGCTTACGCCATCGTCAGAACTAACTAACTAACTAACAGCTAGTTCTGACGATGGCGTAAGCCGAAATAGCTATCAACCTTTAACTTTTTAAAAACTGTAGAACTGAAATACCTTGATATTTTACCCTATTAATATCACAAGTCATAAAAATGAGAATTGATGCAAAAAAAACTAAACATAACATTAATGTCTCGTGTTTATTAATATTCCAGGAAGCGACTCCTGTCCGCCATGTTACTGTTATTCAAACTCAATAATGATTTAAAACAACCCTATAACTTTAATTAAAAATTAAAAGTTTTATACTATCCATAATGTGGGTTTTTGATTAGTTTATAAGATACAAAGTTTGACCATGAACCTTTAAAAGTTTATTATGAAACTACATTAAACTACAAGTAAAATAGTTAAAGTAGTTATTTATTTTATACAAGATTGGTACAATCTCATTGGAGATAATTAAAAGTCACGTTTTTATAATACCAACCACATTATCGTTAGCCGCCTGAGGCAGTCAACATTAAGAAATTCTCTTCTACCGTAAAGTTCCGAGTATTCTACGACAAAAGTTTGCTTAAAATTTAACAAAAAGTTGTAAAATATAAGACATAAAATTTTCGCAAGCGACGCGCCACTTGGACTATTTCTTGGTATATTTTAATGTTCACGAAGAAAATTGTTACTATCAGCTTCTTTTTACTTAAATGCTTATAAGGAACTAAAATAAATTATTTTGATAAGCTACTTCAACAAAAAATGCACTAATTGTTTCAATTTGATTTATTTATAATTTTTTTAGATTCTGCGGTAAAAATAATTGGAAGTTCATAAAAATATAAAATAATTTTGTTACCACATATGTTGTGTTTCAAACTGTGAAGTGTTTTGCATCATTAACAAGCATTAGACAGAATATTGCAAAGGTTTATGAATGAACTAAGAATTCTAATTCTTAACTTATAAATGAGTTTGAAGTTTCTACGAGAACTGCTTGTTACTCATTTACTCAACCTCTCTTTTTTCCAATGAGAGTAGGAATAGAAGGAAAGGGCTAGGAAAGGATTAGTGGTAAGCTAATCGCTCTCGATACGCCCCGTTCATAGGATAGGATGGGTGTGGGAGGGGGGAATTCAAGGCATCACATACATCCACGCCCCTGCACAGAAATTCATAAATCGATTGAAATATCAATTTATAAAACTGCCCGTACTAGGATTCGAACCTGTGACCTCCGTAGCGGTAGCCAACGACGTTGACCACTCGACCACATAGGCTTCCGTATACTTAGGAAGAAGAAAAAAGTGAAAGGGCTTGATAGAATGACATATTAGCGCTAATCAAAAAAGAAACGAAACAATTTAGTTGATATAAAAAAATATTCAAAAGGACCAAATATAAATTGATAGATCTTTTTATCGTAACCAATTCAATAATCGATTTTTTCAATCTGAAATGAACATCATGGTTTCTTATTTACACGTTCTTATAGCTTTAAAACAAATCTATTTTAATAATACGAAATTTAGGGGGAAGTAGAAATTTAGCCCCGTTATCAGCCTCAATGTGCAATTTTAAAACAAAACTTTAAACGTTTCGAACAATTTAAAATGAAAATAACGAACGTTTTGCAGATACAAGTACAAATAAAGGGGCATAAAAGATATCTCGGTTTTATCTTTCAAAACTAACCCTCGAGGATCAATTAAAAGTCGGCCATAATAACCCAACCGCCTTGCCGAAAATTACAAGTGAACGTGAAGACGACTGTGCTCACAACCAGTGACCTTCTTGTCAATAATAAGCGGAGTGAAAAGTATTTAATATTAACATAATACCTATACAATTAACTAAGAACTTAATACCAATCGTACATATATAATCACTTTTAAGGTGTTCACTGTCAATACTTGGTGGAAAGGCATTATATTAATAAAAACACAATATTCTTTTGTACTTCATTTCATTTTATTAATTTGGTCAGGACCGGTTTCACTCATTGCGAGCATTGTCAACTATTAAAAACAAACATTAATAAAAATACAATATTCCTTTGTACTTCATTCCACTTTATTAATTAGGTCCTGATCTAATTAATAAAGTGGAATGAAGTACAAAGGAATATTGTGTTTTTATTAGTACATATATAATATAACTACAAATTGATAAAAATGCATTTTTTTATACGAATGAACAAAATATACAATAGGTCGGATAAAACCCACGAATTTATTTATCCACATTTACATGCTTTTATCTGATAATTAGTATTTGCGATATTACATTCAAAATACCCAATAATTATGATTAACTAATAATTCATTGATACTTATAAACATAAAAAATTTTCGCTAATTCATATATATTACGTAAATACTTATTAAACTAGGAGGTCCACTTTTATTTTTGTATATAAACGATACATGCTGTTTATTACACGTCAGTTCAAGTAAATTCGTGCACTTGAAGTGCCTGAAGATACCGAAATGCGAAACCCAGGTCGTTAGCGATAAAACTCACGGAAAAGTATAAAATTCAAACAATTCAAAGAAAATTGTGTTTTTATTTTTTTATTTATCAGTTTTGGATCAATTCAATAAATTGGTATTAATTATATTAATCTCGTTCAGTTTATTACTACGTCGATAATTTTTAATTGTTTTATTACACATTTTTTCATACTGAAGGGGGTTTTTTAAAAAATTAAATACTCGTTAAATAAAACAAAAACATTCGTTTTTACTTTTGAATGTAAGCGAAATGTTATACATAGTCAAAAAGCTTAATCTTAATTTACATGGTTGTAATCTTAAATGTTTTTGTTGTTTATCCTAACCCCTTTTCACATCAAAATAAGGGATGCTGAGTAAATTCGCCAATTACACCAAACTAAGAACGCTTAAAATCTTCAAGTCCGTTAACGTAGCCTCTCAATTATTGAAAGGAATAAAAACAACAATTTCGTTATATATATATTTTTTTTTATTTGGTGTGGTAGCTATTTTATAAACATCAAAAAATTTAATTTTTGTGCGTCCATCCATATATCGCCCCATGATCGGCGAAAGATCTTTAGCGACCCAATTAGATAAATTGCGTAAAATTAAACATATAATTGTTCAATATCGCCTATTCGCTTGATATCTTTTAGGGTCCGTACATTTTAGCGTTTTAACTTGTTATTGTTTGTTCCACGTGAATCCTGGTTGAACAACGCTGATCTAGTGAACTGAAAGTGGTCAGTGTAATACCAAGATAGGCACACAAAAAATTACTTGGTATATTACTAACCGCATTTAAGAAATTCCTTTATCGAACTTAGTACGAGAGTAGTTTAAAAAAATCATTTTTACAAAATTTATAAATTGTTCGTTACGATTTTCTACTTACTATGGGTCGATATATACAATCAAATATTAATGATTTGTCAAAATATTGTAAAAAAACTGTCTATATTTCTAGCACGTTATTATATTTTTACGTTTAAAATATAAAAAAATCTTCCTTTTGAAACATATTTTTTTTCTATTTCCATGTGTTAGTTTGTATATTTAAAAACATAACACTTAAGTAAGTATACATAAATACTTAATTATTTTTCGGCTATATTTTTTTACCAAAAATTTGGCGTATGTTGATAATTTGTTAATTGCTATCTTATTTAATTAAAAACATTGTGGTTTTTAGTTAACGGACTGTGATAATAGTATTATCTGGCAATTTCTTTCTGTTGCACATACCATTTTATTTATAGCTTAAAGTTTCGCGCTTCCAGCCCCTACGCTCAACTCAGAGGATAATAAAATGCTTAGCGAGAAAGCGCAGCCATATTTTATTATTTTGATGGCAATCATCATTGCGCATTTTAAACAAATTTTCAAACGAATAAAAACAATCTCTTTTCCTGCATTTTATATTTCATTTTAAGTGGTTTTATTGCTGCATTCAAAATAAGGATATATGTGAGAGTTGAATCATTTCTCTTCCAATATTTTTCAAAGGGATATTTACTTTATATGCTTACTTCTACGTGAATTTTTATCAGTAATGCATGAGAGCATATATACAATAATAATAAGGTATTAAAATGTACTTTGAACATTATTAAAATCACGGTCAAAGATTACGATCAGTAATAAGGTAAAAAATATCAAAGTATTATGTTGTACATTTTTTATAAGATAATAACTATTTCGGCGTGCAAAACGTGAAAGTTTAAATACAGTTCTGACAATGGCTCACGCCGAATTAACTATAAACTAATCTTATAAATAAATGTAGAACTAAATCCAATGATATTTTTTTATCTAATTACAATGGAGTTCTACCAAGTTAATTCCAATTCTATCAATCACTATCGGTGTCTGAGCTCACATTATTAAATGAATAATTTGGTATGGTTAGAAAACACCAATTGACAATTAGTGTTTTTCACGATGTATGGTAATTGTTTATTTTTCATCTTAGAAGAGTGCTGCTTTTTACTTGCGATAATTATTAATACTATTTTTTACACTATTACGTTATAAGCCGCCCGTGTGGTCGAGCGGTCAACGTCGTTGGCTACCGCTACGGAGGTCACAGGTTTGAATCCCAGTACGGACAGTTTTATAAATTGATTTTTTAATCGATTTATGAATTTCTGTTCGAAGGCATGGATGTATGTGATGTCTTGAATTCCCCCTTCACACCCATCCTATCCCATGAACGGGGCGTATCGAGAGCGAATAGCTAACCACTAGTCCTGTCCTAGCCCTATTCTTTGGAAAAAGAGAGGTTGAGCAACTGAGTAGCAAGCAGTTCTCGTAGAAACACTTCTGTTGAGATAAACTCTATTAGGAGTCCATATGCTCCATATTGGGAGCGGACATGGTTAAAAAAAAAAGTACAATTGTGATCCTGTGGTTTTTTAGTGATTTTATTAATGCCATAATAGATTTTTGGAGTTATGATACTAGGAATCTCAAATGGTAGTCACAGTATGCAAAAATGAAGCAAGAGCAGAATGGTACGATACGTTATGTTTTTTAAAAAAATATTTTTCTATCTAGTTCCACGGGGCAGTTTGAGTTATGGAACAAAAAAGTGTCTCATATATCTGGCGAAGAAATTAAAAAAGGACACCGTTGGCATACGCAGATAGATGCAAATGTGAAAATCGGTCTCCGGCAGGGCTGAGTAAATTTACGTAAATCAATTCCGACGCACGGTCTGCTTTCGGCGAATAAATCCAACCGGTATCCATTATCCATTAGCATTTTCCGTCTTTTTTGGCAGAGATCGTCAAGTACATGGCTCAAGTGGGATAATTGCTACAGACATGAATCCGTGTGCGCCGCACTTGTCTGTCTATTTTAATTCGCTGTTTTTTTTTTTGTTCAAGATTTCATTATTGAGTGCACTGTAGATGGAAACTGTATTCATCTCTACTTATTCAATTTTATTTAAAGAACTGAAAGCATTTTCCGCAAATTGTTTGTTTTCACTTTAGTTATATAATTCGATTTTAGCACAAATAATCACATATTCTGTCTAAAAAACTGTTGTCACTTTACAACTATTTTATAGTATCGACTGTGGAAAGGAAAAAAGACGTAACCCACAGGTTTTTTTCGATAATCACAGTGTATCAAACTTTATACACGTTCTATCAAAAGGATGCAAGCTGCAAATGGCGAATTGGTATCAAAATTTAATTTTTAAGTTTGAAAAAGATGACCTTGTAAAAAATTAAAACTAAAAAAAAGACTGAAATAAAAGTTATTCCTAGACAATTTCTTTAATTAAAATTGGATTACCTCAATTAAACACCAATTTAGAAGTCTCCGTGTACTTCAAGGTTGTGTATAATTCATAATTTGCATATAGCCCAAAATCATAAAAACACGTTTTTTGCGCCTCCTGTAAAATTTGTGGGTTACGTCCTTTTTCCTTTCCACAGTCGATATGAGTAGAACTTTTTTATTCTCACCGGTAGTGACTAATTTTAATATAAAATTAAAATTAATAAATTTAACGTTAACGTTATCCCACAGGTTATGTAATAAGCTGTGCTTTCGTAAGTTTGTCTGAAAATGCTTCTGAAAGAAGCAAAACACATGTTACAATTCGTTATTAATCCTTTGGAATAACTTATTCATCATTTTTAATTTTATATTACAAATGGACTCTTACAAAGTTATCATCGAATCCGTCGGAAATATGAAAATAACTTAGCTTTGATTACTATATAGAAATTTTAAACATCTAATAAAACTAGTGTTTTATTGTTTTGTAAATATAATGTATTTCTACCAAGAAATGCCAGATAACAATGTCGCCCGCTGTCGTCTAGTTGCTTAGAGCTTGCTCTACCGATCAGGCGAGTCTGGGTTCGATTCCCGTTAAGATCAATGTCAAATTGATTTTTTTTAAATTTTAATATGAGATCTAAGATATGGGTATTAGACATTTAGACATTTAATTCTCCTTGGTTTAATCTCATGCGACTTACAAAAATTCTCATCGAGTATATCTAGTATAATCTTTCAACTTCAAAAATATTTGACGCATTGGCGTAAGTTGTAATGTCAAATATTTTTTCTAAAAAATTTAAAAAAAAACACCATTTAATTGGATTTTAATTATATTTCACCATTTCGGTTTAAAACATATAATACAAAAATGCACAAATGTTAGTTATTTATTGATTTCTCTAAATATTTGGCATAAGAAAAGTGAAATCAAATTTTATCAGAAGCTAACAAACTTTATTATCGTCAAAAAATAAATATTTTTTGTACTTTTTTACGCGTTAAAACCTCATCAAATATTTTGATATTACAATAATAGGTATCTATTTTTTATTCATCAATCGATCACACCAATATGAAAGCTTTTAATTAAAAGATGTTTCTTTGCAGTTATCTCGGTTGCACATTCATCAGATATGACCATGTTTGATCGGAAAGCATAAAGCATCAGATTTGGTTATTTTTCTCAGTCGGGTGCATACAATGAGTAGTGTATTTGCTTTTCTGATATCTTCGCATTTGCAAAGAGCTCGAGAGAATCTCAATTGAATTTCCACAACTGAAAATTAATAATACACCGTGAAAGCAAACAGACGTCCGCTGCCCGAAACGTAAAGTGGCTACGTCAACACCCCTCACGTTTATTTTCACCTTACTTTGGTAGAAACGGTCAGTGCACTTAACGGCATGTTTACCCTGGGATGTTTTGCAACAGTAGATAAACGATGAGCTTTCCATATTTATGTTCATTTCTTATTTGAGCAGAACAAACCACCCAACAGTTTTTACGCAGTCAAATGTTTTATTCATTCCAAGTTGTGCAAGTTCTTAATGAATTCGTATAATTGTAATATATATTGTTTGCAATTCGGTAAAAAAATATTTAATTATTTTAACTCTTCAACTATTATTTTATTCACTTTTAGGGTGTTCACTGTCAATACTTGGTGGAAAGGCATTATATTAGTAAAAACACAATATTCCTTTGTACTTCATTCCACTTTATTTAATATGTCAGGACCGGTTTCGCTCATTACGAGCATCGTCAACTGATAAGAAATATAATTTAACAATGCTATTTATACAAAAATGAACAGTTATAAACAACAATTGGCATTGAAAAGAAAAGACCAATTACATTAAAAGTGATTCTAAAATAGCACAAAATTAAAATGTTTAACACATCTAACATATAATTAAAAAGTCATCTCAGATTAATAAATTTAGAATGGGGATTGAAAGTGATTACAAACATAATTAAATTAAATTCATTTTTGTATAAATAGCATTGTTAAATTATATTTCTTATCAGTTGACGATGCTCGTAATGAGCGAAACCGGTCCTGACATATTAAATAAAGTGGAATGAAGTACAAAGTAATATTGTGTTTTTACTAATATTATTTTATTTATGATTGATAGCTGTTTCAGCTTGCGCTCTCATCATAGATAACAGAACACATTGCAAAATTCTTAAGTTAAATGCACTAGAACGATTAGAAATTAAAAGACATACTCAAACCAACGACATCCTAAATTACCTAACAAATATCAATTTTCCGCCGTTACTTTGACTGTTACAATAAACTTATGTTATTAATTATACATAATCACTTAAATTTGTACTAATTTACTTTGAATAATCTTATAATTATTATTGTTCCGGGAAACACTTACGTCAATCTATTACAGTTCAACCTAGTCACAATCTTAGAATATATGAAAAGTTATATTTTATATCTCTTCTAAGCTAGTATATGAAGTGAATGAACGTTTAATCAGTTCTGATGAGTACGCAAACCGAAATAGGTATCAACCGTATATAAAAAAATATTTTTTCGAGCTGAAATAATTTGATATATTTTTTTACATTTTTACAGTGGAATTAATTCTACCAAATAAATGGCAATATAATCAATATATTATTTCCTTTAATTCCTAACGTTGTTTTCAAAGCTTTAATTAATGCAAAACTTCTACTGCTGGTCTTGTAGCCAAGTAGGCGCCGAAGGGTTCGATTAATCGAATAAGAACTGTTATTAAATAATTTTAAGGTTTGTATCCAAAGCCAAGAATGTCATTAATGTTTTCATCCATTCTATATTAGTCATTATATTAAATTGGCAATGCAACATTTAAAGTGTTCGCATATCGGAAAAACTCACGGAATATTACAGTAAATAAATAATAGTTACGAAAAACAGACGCATCAAAGACTTTGTCTGAATGTCTCCATTTTGTTTGAAAATTGTTTTTAGATATCACGTCTTTGTGCAGAGTTTTTTTTGATTCAATTAATCAATATTTAGTCGCAATTTGAATAATCTAAATAAACACTACTTATAATTTGAGAATACGTTGATATAGAATATTTGTCTACTTACAATGGTCTATTATCAAATACCAGGTGCTAGTTTCTACTACTATCTCTATGGGTATAGCCATTCATTCGCGACTTTTTCGAAAGTAGATATTCATTTCAATTGTCCACGTCTCATGAGGGTTGCATTGTATGGTTGACCGTTGCAGTCACAGTGAATTGCAGGAGATGCATGAATCTCACTGCCAATAGAAGCGACCAGGAGCACATACGTGCATAACAATGAACGTTAAGCTTTGGCAAACTCAGAAAATTCGAATCTTTTTTTGTTTCGATTCCGCTTTTTGTCCGGACTGGGCTCAGCGTCGTTATTTTTTAATCAAATATATCCGCCGGCCGGACGGATGACGGCGATAGACGTGGGGTCATAACAATAATGCGAAAAAAAGGAATAATCAGGGAGGCAGAATCGGGAAGGGGTTCGTATCGGTCCTTTGTATAAACACTGACGAGACTGGCGCTCAGTGCTGTAGGCGCTTGATTGGTTTTGCCTTTTGATTTATGGCTCTCGTAGAGCTTTGCCCATTGTCTACGTACAATTACATTATCCAATTGAACGAAACACTCGCAGCTTCCTTCAAGTGCACCAATGGTCACAAATTTATCCTAAATAAAAATTATATTATATGTCGAAAATTGATTCGATTTAAATGTATAAAATGTATCCCCTAATAGTTTACGTACCTCTTCCGCGTAATCATGATTTCGGCAACATTAAAAAATAATAAAAAAATCCTTTTTAGACTTAAGAGATGTGAAAAAGTAAATAAAAGTTTTGAAGTATTTCAACATATGGTATTTAACGAAGATTTGTGGTATATCAGTTGCTCAAAAAAACGTGGTAAGGAAAGAGTTTATCACTTGGTGGAAAAAAACACAATATTCTTTTGTACTTATCTCTACTTTTATTAACCAAGATCAGTACCGGTTTTGCTCATGGCAAGCAATATCAGCTGATAAGAAATGAAAAATGAAATAGCTTATAGTATTTTGTCTATTACAGCTCTGTCTCTCAACACTGTGAACATATCAACAATATACTGTACATACATATTAGTGAACTCTTAATTATTGATACTTTTAACAAAAAATATATTTCACCGAAAACTGTTGGATAGACAGTTAGCTCACATTCCTTGTTGGAATGATAAAGATAGAACAATACTGCTAGGATTTATTTTTTAGTTATGAAATAATTGATTCTAAGCGCAATTTATTATTATCGTTGTCTGAAATATCGACACCTACAAAAAAATGCGGCATTAGAGGCACAGTTTCCTATTCGGGAAACCTTTAATTGAACAATACTGTGTAATTCATCTACATTTGTATATCTTTAATATATTAAAATACATTTAAACTATGGAAATAAGCAATTAAGTATTATTCCATCAGTATACTTAAAGTTTTCAAAAAAAAAAATACATAATATTTCAATCTGTAGAATTTCAAACAAATGGTTCATGGTGGATCTTGAAAAGAAAATCTCGGGACGATTTTTCCGATACTATTAACTTGTTAACGCCACTGTTCGGCGACGCGGGTCGCAGCAAAGGCATCGGGCGCAAATGAGTCCTGCCGACGCTTCACTTCCACTACTAGAATAGCTGGGCGAATTTATTATCAATGCATGGACTCTCCGTAGGCGAATTGGCAAATGACGCGATGACACACGCCACCTCCTCTATTCTACCACCCTGGCAACTCAATACTGCGACCCGATGAAATAATAAAGCGACGAGTATGAGAAGAACGAGTGGGTCTTTTGGTAAAGAGTATCGGTATTGCGACGCGCTCTCTCGTTAATTTGATGAAGCTTGACCTGTCAGATTTTTTAATTTTTTCAAATATATAGTGCTTCGAAATCATTCAATCACAATTATTATTTGAAATGTATAAAGTGAAAACTTGTCTCTATGTTATAATCGCTTGAAAATCATTAATTAATACACATTTAGTACATATGTATCCAGCGGTGGGCTGCCAATACAGTAACAAGGGGCTCGCTCAATCTAAAAGCAATTCTCGGTGTTCTGGGGAAAGAGTGATTTTTTTTATCACTCCTATGCAATTATATGCAATACTTAAATAATCAATCGATTGTTACTTAATACACTTATAATATGTGGCAATATGCAGTTCACTGTAAACTTATCAATCCAAATGGCTAAAAATGTACTACTGTGTATACCGAAGCTGTCGTAGATTATATACGAGTCAGGAATTGCAGTTATATACTAATTTGATCTGAGAATATTGTTTTCTCTTTAATTAACAAGGGGCTCGCCGGCCTTCATACAATTTAACAAGGGGCTCGCGCAAGCCCCTCCGAGCCCCCTCCAGCCCACCCCTGTATGTATCACTTTTACAAACCATATCAGTTCTAAATTTGAAGCAAATTGCCCCTTAAAAATCTTAATAAATAATTTCAACATAATATGGTTCATTACATAATATAATGCTAACAATAACTGTTTATAAGTCAATTATTTAATATCTCTTTTCAGATAGGCTGCATATAAAAGTGACAGGGATTTTAGTTTACAGTGATTGAGTGGGTGTAGAATATGCCAGATCTATATATGACTATGACAGCCTAAGAGAGAAGGACTTAAGCATGTCTGAGTGGTATTTAATTGAAGGAAAAAACAGACCAAATTATCAAAATATCATTTTTAAATATCTGTACATGGGAAAAATGACTGTTCAAAGGTTCTTCGTGGCTGTTCGTTTATTTGTTAAGATAATTGATTTAATCATACTTAATGTGTTTTTCTGCAACATCACTAAAAAGAGTGTCGCCAGTTTGCTTTAATCCATACCCGCTCCCAACTTAAAGCATATAGTCTTCTAATGGAGGATTATCATCAGAAGTTTATCTATGAAAACTGCTTGTTACTTAGTTGTTCTATCTCTGTTTTTCGAAGAGTGTAGAGAAGAAAGGATAGCGCTAATTGTAAGCTTACCACTCTTTCTCTACGCTCAATTATATTTGGATCGAAATGGTGGGAGGGAATTTTCAGACATCACAAACATCCATACAGTTGAACAAATTTTTCTTTAAGGACACGACCGGCGCAAGGTCTAAATTTGGTAATTTACCCCCCCCCCTATAGATATATCATATATCCAATAAAAGTTTTTTTAATGTAGAATTATTATATTACACACGAATGAAAGCTGCCTTACAATTTTGTCACTCTTGTCACTTAATATTATATCATATACCATTCTTATGAAGAAAAATAAACTGTATTTGAATCAAAACAAATTGTAATAATAATACAATAGTATACGCTGGATACATCTTAGCTGAGGATTCAGGACGAATTTTTGATAGTGTATTTTAAAGACGTGTTTGACTCTCTCGTAGGGTGTTGCCATTATCATAAACAATGCATTAAGGTCATAACTCATAGAAACAGTACAATTTTCACGTTATTTATGCACGCACCTTCAGATTCTCACAAATATTCAAGGCATGCACACATTGTCCCATTCTTCGTATCCCTTTAGTATAGACACCCTTTAACCAGGGCCGCGAACTAAGATTTACCGGTATTTTATATAACATTAATAAAAATTCCCGGAATCTGTATCTTGTTTCAGTCGTAAGTGAAAACGTTATAAGATACGAACACAAAATTAAAAACAATAAAAAAAAAAATTTAGAACTTCGACTGAAGGTGATTGATGAAACTTCAATATCAAATTTGAATTATTTTGATTCTGTTCTCTTTCATTTAGTTCAAGTGCATTTGTGCACTTGATAAAACCTAAATATGCTGAAAGGCGAAACTTGGGTCGTTATCGACAAAACTTATGGAAGAGTGCAGAATCAAAATAATTCTAATTTTATATAAATAAACACATTTTGAATTTTATAACTTATTTAAACATGAATCGATTCGAATTTAACCTTTCCGTGGGTATGTTAAGAAAACCTGGTGTAAAGCATATGACAAAAAATGGTTCATGTGAATCCATTCACTGCGATCAAGTTTTCACGATATTTTTTAGTATAACTGTCATTTATTATTCCCAACATACATATTAAATTACATTTTTGTAAACTTTTGTGTAAACTGCAAAATAAAATTCGCCTACGGAGAGTTAATGAGTAAAATAAGAAAGTAGTAAATAATCGTATTCTTATAACCGGCACTGTATAATGTTCTGTCAACCCTACTTTTCACTTAACACGCGCCAAGTTCAGAGAAATGCAGGAAGTTTACCAGGGTCACATAAATAACTTGAAGTTTAAACGGTTGCTTAGTGGCATGGACCGAAATGTCCTCACGAACCTTCGACGTAGAGTACTAGTAATACACCTTTACGCCTTGGAGACATGGGCGTCGGTGCTCGGTTCACACTATCCATTAGTTTGGTTTAAGGATAATCAAATTTACAAAAAAATATGTGGACAATTATACAAGATAGAAAATTTCGACGAATAAACGACATTTTATATTTACCTTGCTTAGTATATATTTTTCGATCTGGAGCATATGGCTTCTTAATGGACATATCTCAACAGAAGTTTTTCTACAAAATCTGTTTGTAACTCAGTTGCTCAGTCTCTCTTTTTCGAATAGAAAAATAAGAATACGAAGAAAAGGACAGGAAATGACAAGTGGTTGGTCAATCATTTTCGCTACACTTCGTCATTTTAGGATTGAAATGGTGGGAGAATTTTCTGACACCAAAAACATCCATGCCTTCGAACAGAGATTGAAAAATCAATTGAAAAATGATGTTTGTACTAAGGTTCGATTCGAGCACGTGAGGTCCGTCATGGAAGACAACGACTTTGAACACTGTGCCATTGATCCAAAATGCTTGCTATATATGAAATATTATTTGTGTTATAGGAACAAAGCCAACGTTAGCTAACATATAGTCAAATTAAACTGGAAATATCTTTATACAATATTATTTTATACTGTGTGAAACTGTTCTATTTTTCTTTTAGTCTGCCCAACTATTTAAACGTAGTGTGTCAGTTTTAACATAACTTATTTAAGCATTTGAACAAGTGTTTTTTTTGTGTTTTTGTGTCATTTGAACGATCTGACATTGATAATGTTTAAATTAGTAAAAATTTTCAGTAAGAAATCTTACAGAAATTTGTTATTTTAATGCAAGCATAGTATTTATTGTGTATTCTTTTTATATGCTTTATTATATGTGGCAAGAATGAAACATAACATTATGAATTCATTTTCGGCATTAAGCACAAAAAAATATATATGTATGCTTGTTACGGCTTCTATTATTTCTGCAGCAATTGAAAGTATGATATTTGATTTAAGGCCGCCACTGGTTTATCAGTGGAGCACCATTGAAATGCTGTCCACGTACATTTTTGCGAGAGCTATTTCAAATCTATAAATCATTTTCCCTAAGATATCTCTATCATAAAGCATACCTGTGTCAAAGAAATTGCTACTCTGCTAAGGGTCGTAAGTTATCAAATATTTCGCGGAGAGATGAATATTCTTACCGTTATATTTTAAAGAAAATAAATAAAAATTTAGTGTTGCCACTGTAAACAACAAAAATAATTGATCTAATTTCATATTTTTTTTCACATAGCACCCATTAAAAAAGACATTTCGAAAATAAATTGTTTATGATATTAAATTTTTTTGAAAATTAATAAATTACTAAACATATTGCTATTTTTTTGACGTAAAAAAAGTTTCCATTTATTTTAAAGGTACAGATAATATATGTTGTTCATTATATTCGGTTCTTCTGCTGTTATATTTAAAAAAAACTTACTTTCATGAATATTCTAGTTTTCAAATACACATCGCTATTTTGTTTGATAAAGTTGGAACAAAAAAACTTTAAAAACCAAGTAAATTTTCGTTCAAGTGATTTTTTTAACATGACGTACATTTTTTTTAACAAAAGAAATCTGCAATCTTTGCCAAGAAATATTATCATTATAAGTATATTATCTTAAATCGTTTAAATAACCCTCCCGTAAAATCTTTGCGGTTAATTGTGTTTATGTTTCCGACGGTAGTTTCTGACCCCAAATTCTAATGCATTCCAATTATTATTACGACTACCGGGCTATTCAACGATAAGACCGTCTCGCCACTTACATTCTAATTAACTGGGTCAAGAATACCCATTTTACACTTATGACCCTTCATAAAACAGAGAATCAAACCGATAATTATTAAAATAGAAATGGGTATTCAATTTACTATTTCTAAGCAGATTAGATATGAAAAAATGTGGCATCGTTTAAAACTCTTTTATATTAAAAAAAAATTCGAGGTCAATAATTAAAGACACACAAAAGAAATACTCAATTAACACAAATATTAAGTTACTACCCTACACAGAGCACTAGTCAAATACATAATTGGTAAAAATATATTGTTATCGAATTTAGCTCACAACTAATAAGAAATTATTTTAGGCAGCGTATCGCTTAGACTTGACTAACTAACTAAAAAATGATTCTTATCATTAATTTAAAATTATAAAATGAAGTTCAGGCTTTTTTCTTTTTATACTAGACGCAGAGGGAGTGATAAAATACAAACATTGATATTGATTATTAAGGTATCTGCCAGTCTACCCTACATTAGAAGCTTGGCAATCTTGAAAGGTGAGGCGGTAGATACCGCTATGAATTTTTTTTTTTAACTTATTTCTACTGTTTGATCAAAGTTTCCTGAAATTGTTAATTACATTAAAAGCTAGTAGTAAATTATCTGATTTGTATTTTATTCGTAATCCTTGAAATATTATAAAAGGGAATGCTTCTTAAAAAGGCGAAGCGTCACGCGTTGCGATATCGCATGTGGAGTAACAAAGAAATCAAATTCAATTTCAAATTTAAAATTAACTTCCACAATGTTACCGCCGAATCTATCGAAAATAAAAGTACATGCATGTAATCACTGGTAAAAAATCTGTGGTTATGCAAAATTTAAATCGAGAAAAATCTATTTGAAAGGAAATAAATGATAATGTGTGGTGAAAAATTATCATACTGCACATCTAACGAGATAACTGCCGGAAAATGGAAGCAATTCATGTTTAATACCCCCAAGAACATTTTTAATGGCGCAGACGTCTTGTATTTTCCTACTATTAACTGTTTTTATGACTCTCAAGACACGCAGAAGAGCTGGCAGTATTTACAACATACTGGTTTACTTTTGCATAATACCCTTGCTTCCCGGAAAGGAATTCATTAATTTTACACGCTGAGCAGGCATTGCAAAACGTGTAATGTCAGAAAACGTCTCGTAAGTTTGTACGAGTTTATAAGGTGACACGTGAAGAGACAATTCATTCATTTTCGCCTAAGAACGTAATGCGCCTTCTCACAGATAGGGTGTAACGCTACGTAGGTAGGGGTAGAAAAAGTTTGTCGTAAGCTTCCTTAATTTGAGTTAATATTTATGTTGCCTTGATACTTTTGTTTAATTTAAATAATGAGCTTGTCTTATAAACGAGGCTGAACTCCGGATACAAATACATCTCGTAAAGTAAGTTGTTTTTCGTTTAATTTGTATATTTCACTTGATGTTTTAGTAATTACACATTTATCAATTTTGAAACCTTCACATGTTATCAAAACGAAACATATATTTGAATATTTTAAAATACGCCGATAATTCTTCAACAATATAAAAATTCAAATGAAAATTGTCGCTAGATAATTACTATGATAATGACAACCTATCATCTGATTATTGAAAACATAATAAATTATTTAATTGATTGAGTCCTCTTCCATAATAACAAGGGCAAAAATAGCAAAAGTTTAAGTTGATGTTGTTAGCTATTTCGGCTTTACGCTTTCTTCAGAACATATAATATTTAAATGATGGTGATATGTTGTAAAGGGATTTGCAAATGATTCCAATACCCTTTTCATCTGGATGAGTGATGTTGATGTTTACGGTTGGATCTTGATTGTGACTTAATCTTTTTTTTTTTTAAATAAATTTCCACTCCCAATGTGAAGCATATATTCTCCTAATTGATTTATCTCAACAGATTTTTTTTACAAGAATTATTTGTTATTCAGTTGCTTCAGCTCTTTTTTACCAAGAGAATAGTAGAGATAGAAGGATACAACTAATCGCTCCCACTACGTTCCATTATTTTTAAGAATTGGAAAGTTGGGAAGTAGTTTTTAGACATCTCAAATATCCACTCGAACAGAAATTGATAAATGAATATACACTGAGATTCGAAACTGTGAGATCAGTCACGGACATAATTACTTTAAATAACTCCGTTATAAGCTTATGCAATACATCGTCTCGTCTTTTAACTCCTTACATCTAATAAAAAAATAAAGTTTAAAATGTAATAATTGACATTGTTTTTTTTACTAAGAGCTGTGGCAAATATACAATTATTTAATAGTTTTCAAAGCAAATAAGTTTAAGTATTCATTATTTAATATAGTGGCTTTTATGATGGCTTACGTTGGCCTTATTTTTTTGGTAATATTTTGAAAACTTTCGAAGAAGTAACTATTATACTTATAAGAGGTGAA
The DNA here is from genome assembly GCA_031772345.1 of Himalopsyche anomala. Taxonomy (NCBI): domain Eukaryota; kingdom Metazoa; phylum Arthropoda; class Insecta; order Trichoptera; family Rhyacophilidae; genus Himalopsyche; species Himalopsyche anomala. The sequence continues at coordinate 7,010,093 of CM062828.1, forward strand.
GAAATAGACGAATAATATGTTGTTTTAATCCAGAAAACAAATCACCTATAATATATTACACCGATTACATTTGAGATATGTGGAGGTAATAACGGCAGCCGCCTCCATCTTGAACGACACAAAATAACTCCCAAGTGGCGATCCAAATAATAAATCGGTGGTCGTTTGTCGTTCACTCTCCACAAATAAAAAGCGTAAAAAATGACCGTGGAATAGGTCTCCCTAGCTTAACAGCAGAGCGCGTGTTGTCAATAAGTGTTTTTTGCCGAAGTGAAAGAAAAAAAAACAGTGACCGCGTATTAGGCCAGCAGAATCAAAGAGGGTGGCTAGAAAACCCATCATGGTGAAAATTGAACGTTTCTACGGAAAAGCTTCGAGCCAGCAAAAATGTTTATCGACCATTTAATGGCCGAAAGTAGTCACACATAAAATAAACTTCAGAGCTATCGAAACAGCCAAAAACAATAGTTCAACAGCCATAACAACTTTTTTCTACGGACATTTTTATATTTACAAAAATAAAATGTAACAGTTTTTATATCTATTAGGGTAACATAAAGCGCGCACGATATTAAAGTCATAACTTTCAAGCAGGTATTAAGCGGCTGAAAAAATAATGAAACACAAAAGCTCTTTAAAAACCCATGTCATTGTTATCGTGGCATAATTTATGAATTATAGCGACGGAACCTCATCTTTCTACACCGTTATACGTACCTAATTTCTCCCGCATTATGTAGGTACATTTTAAAAATTAGCAAGTACTTCTATTATCTACATTTTACGTTTCCACTTTAGCGTAAAACTCACACACTTTTTATTGAAAAACCAACCCCGCATTTTTTCTGCGTACTTTATATGGGATTTTAATTGTGTGATAAGTATAACGACGTCGTGAATTTTTATACAAATTTCTTCGACAGTTTCGAAAAATCACGACTCGATAACATCTTCTTCGTTAAGCACTATAAAATACATTTTTTTGGAAGTTGTCATTAGGAATTTTATCATACGCCAATGCGAGAAAAACGTTTTTTTAACATTGATTTTAAATTTTTGCAAATTCGTTATTTGTTTTTTTTTTTCAAGAATTAAAAAACTTATTATATAGACTCATTATATATTATGAATTTTATAACATCGGATTTTTTTAAACTTATGATGGCAGATGAAATAATCAAATACTTGAAGGGATATATTTTTTGGTTGTTCACTGTTAATTCTTGGTTGAAAAGCATTATATTTAAAAAAAAAACTCAATGTTCCTTTATACTACTTCTACTTTTATTTTTAAAAATCAGGACTGGTTTCACTCATGACAAGCTTTAGTTGATAATTCTCGTCATGACCGAAACCGATCCTGATATTTTTGAACAAAAGTGGAAATAGTACAAAGGAATATTGTTTTTTTTTTAATAACGGGATATACATATCTAAAATTTAATTAGTTTTCATATTTATTGTTTTCCTAGTTATTGAAAATCTTAAACAATCTTTTGATATACTTTCGATGGATTCGGCGGTAACTTTGTGGAAGTTCATTTTACGAATTCGTACTTAAGCAAGCATCTGCGAAAATAGTCTGTCCGAAGATGTCTCTGAAAGAGGGCGAAACACGTGTCACAGTTTGTAGCACACACAATACGTGAAATAATCTTAGTCATTTTATTTTATGTTAATCTTTTGATAGTTTTAATTTATAGTGTCAAAATTATAGATCGTGATACATTAATTACATCAAAATAATTTCTTGTGATTTAATACGTCAATACGTTATTGAATTAAATATGTTTTGCAAGCAGAGTTATATCGATTCAATCATAAACACGACGTTTTTGCATAGGAAAAAAATACATTAATAGTTATAATAATAAAAACACAATAATCCTTTGTACTTCATTCCACTTTATTTAATATGTCAGGACCGGTTTCGCTCATTACGAGCATCGTCAACTGATAAGAAATATAATTTAACAGTGCTATTTATACAAAAATGAACAGTTATAAACAACAATTGGCATTGAAAAGAAAATACCAATTACATTAAAAGTGATTCTAAAATAGCACAAAATTAAAATGTTTAACACATCTAACATATAATTAAAAAGTCATCTCAGATTAATAAATTTAGAATGGGAATTGAAAGTAATTACAAACATAATTAAAATTTGGGAATTCTTTGACAAAGTGATACAATGAAAATAATGACATTAATAATGACAATAATATAGTGAATAGGCTTAATGATAGTTAAGAAAATTTCCCCGCTTCCAAGTAGTTGGTAAGTGTATATACTTAAACAAAATCGACAGCCAGGAAGATTCTGAAAAAGAAATTTTTCAAAGACCATATCAATTCTAACAAAGATATATATATATATATATATATATATATACATACCTATATATATTTTAAATTATATAAAAGAATAGTTAACAAGGGCTAATGCAATGGATAAAGTAACGGGGAACTAGCAAATATTAATTGATCGTTCAAAAGATCTGAATCAGGTAAAAATTTGAATCTATTGATTTCTAGGATTTCCTGTTTGTCTAGTTTGACAGACTTGTTATTTAAATGTAGAACTTTAAAATTTCTACTAATATCGAAAGTGTGATTATTTTGAAACAGATGGTTTCCAAATGAAGACTGTTCATCCCCTTTCTTAGCACAACTCAAATGCTCTTTGATTCTAATATTAAACGATCTACCTGTTTGAACCTGTTTGAAAAAACTTGCTCTTTTAAATGTTAGCTCTGGCCTGGTGTTGGATAAACCTGTTGTTATAAAACAGTGGGTTAAATTAAATTACTTGGGTAGAGTTACAGAAAAAATCGCTAGGAAAATTGATAGAAATAAATTTAATGTAACCTTTTATAACACACTCAACTTGAGTCGTGTTTTAGTTAATTCTAAAGATAAGTTAAACTTTTTGAACCAAAGCGGTATATATTTACTCAACTGCGATTCCTGTAACGCCAAATATATTGGTCAAACAGGTAGATCGTTTAATATTAGAATCAAAGAGCATTTGAGTTGTGCTAAGAAAGGGGATGAACAGTCTTCATTTGGAAACCATCTGTTTCAAAATAATCACACTTTCGATATTAGTAGAAATTTTAAAGTTCTACATTTAAATAACAAGTCTGTCAAACTAGACAAACAGGAAATCCTAGAAATCAATAGATTCAAATTTTTACCTGATTCAGATCTTTTGAACGATCAATTAATATTTGCTAGTTCCCCGTTACTTTATCCATTGCATTAGCCCTTGTTAACTATTCTTTTATATAATTTAAAATATATATAGGTATGTATATATATATATATATATATATATATCTTTGTTAGAATTGATATGGTCTTTGAAAAATTTCTTTTTCAGAATCTTCCTGGCTGTCGATTTTGTTTAAGTATATACACTTACCAACTACTTGGAAGCGGGGAAATTTTCTTAACTATCATTAAGCCTATTCACTATATTATTGTCATTATTAATGTCATTATTTTCATTGTATCACTTTGTCAAAGAATTCCCAAATTTTAATTATGTTTGTAATTACTTTCAATTCCCATTCTAAATTTATTAATCTGAGATGACTTTTTAATTATATGTTAGATGTGTTAAACATTTTAATTTTGTGCTATTTTAGAATCACTTTTAATGTAATTGGTATTTTCTTTTCAATGCCAATTGTTGTTTATAACTGTTCATTTTTGTATAAATAGCACTGTTAAATTATATTTCTTATCAGTTGACGATGCTCGTAATGAGCGAAACCGGTCCTGACATATTAAATAAAGTGGAATGAAGTACAAAGGATTATTGTGTTTTTATTAATATAATGCCTTTCCACCAAGTATTGACAGTGAACACCCTAAAAGGTATAGTTATAATATTTCAATCACTGTTAAAATATATACTTCCTCTTCTTTAAATACAGAATATTTTCTTGTGTTATTCTTCAAAATTACTTTTCTCTCGAGAATAAATAGAACAAATATAATCCTGTTTATCTACTTCGAATAAAAATAATGCCCCAACTGTCCCCCCTTGTAACTAATAATGTATCGGCTTTAGGCGTGGGGTGGCACGGGGGGCAGAAAAGAGATTGGGTGGCACGGCGGCGGTCTTGGCGAGGGGGAAGTGGCGATAGGTAAATTCCTTTAATTAATCACGTCCCAATACCCTGGCGTCCCTACGAGGGGCAGACATGGGGATGTGTTGATGCTGGTCGGATACATCGTTTTCGTGTGCTAGACGCGATATTTCGGCAAACTTGATTGAAAATTATGAGATTATTTTAGTAAGTTTTATTTTCTGTCAGTCCATTATTCAATCAAATTCTTTACGCTTTTCTATGAATTTTCTAACAATATTTTAATGGAAAAAAAATGTTTCCAATACTAGCTCAATGCAAAAACTTATTTTTAATATAGTGATATTACTAAAACTAACATATCGACGTAATTTCTGTATCTTTATATGACAAAAGTAACACATCGACAGTACTATAACAAAACATGCATAGCCTTTATGCTGTCATACGATTCTAGCTGCTCGGTTCTCTGGGAGCAAATTCAGGAGATATGAAATTTATGTGACCCTCAACTAAAAAAAGAAAAAATCTTTCATTCGTTTAACAATCTTAAATAATCTCAAAATAAAAAAGATGGCGCTTTGATCAAATTGAATATAATATTAATTGAATCACACAATCAATGCTCGTTTTATATATTTAGCGCTTTTCTCTGCGATATCGGCATCGAATATTATCAAGATGACAGCTGTTACTTTTAATAATCATAACATTGAAAAAAAAATTAAACCTCTCGAGAATGCTAATAATTGATATTTTAACAAAAAAAGACAAATAAATTACATGATGTATATTTACTTAAAAACAACAGTTTTTTACGTAGCTAAGTTTATAATTGGTCCTAAGTAAATTAATAAAAAAAAATAAGGTGAATTTGAATCGTTCAAATTCTGTACACTCCCACAGATTTTGTCACTAACGACCCGGGTTTCGCCTTTCGGCATCTTCAGGCGTTCAAGTGCACGGATGAACTTGAACTGACGCTTATTAAATGAATGTTTCGTGTTTATATAATAAATAAATGTATCACTGAGTCTAAAGCCATTGCTGGCGAAAAGGCAGTGATACATTTATTTATTATATAAACACGAAACATTCATTTACTAAGCGTCAGTTCAAGTTCATCCGTGCACTTGAACGCCTGAAGATGCCGAAAGGCGAAACCCGAGTCGTTAGTGACAAAATCTGTGGGAGTGTACATAATTTGAATGATTCAAATTTAATATTGAAATTCCACCAAGCACCTTCAGTCGAAATCTTAAATTATAAAAATAAGGTGAATAAATAACAACGTGTTTTAGTTCTACAAATATTATTTAATGTATAGTTGATAGTTATTTCAGCGTATGCGTATGCTTTCATCAGGACTATGTTTAAACCTACATTAACTCAGCTTTATACACTGGCTTAAAAGAGATACACAATATATTCTGTCATCCACAAAGTGATCAAGCCAGTGATATCCTTAATGACCAAACAAATAATAATCAATCACCATTCTTAAACCCCTACAAGACGCTAATGTAATTATAGTAAATAATCATGCTGGTTAATGCAGATCATGAGTCAAATCGGTTCTGATCATATAAAATAAAAGTAAAATTAGTATAAATTTAATAAATATTTTATAGTTTTAATATAATATCTTTCCACCAAGTATTGACAGTGAAAACCTTAAAAGTAAAGTACCAGTTAATTACAACCACACAATACAATTTAAAATGTAATATAACATTCGCAAGAATATTACAAAAATCTTATTGTGCAAAACATTCAACCAAAGTACAAAAATGGTCAAGTAACATAGTTGTCAGCGTTATCAAGTTTAACTTTTGTAGTTGAACTTACATATGAACATATTTAGGGTATTTGAATCTTGAGACTTGCCGGATGATGTCTTAGGTTATACCATTCACCCTTCCCCATAAATCGCTGAGGGTTGGAGGAAATTCGGCTGTTATTAGTATAAACATCGTCAGGTGTTGCCCTCTCTGCAATGGATAAACATGTTTGTCTTCAAGAGCTCCTCTCTTGTTTATACATGGACGCTATTATTAGGGTAACATAATTGAATATAGGTAAACAAACATTACAATAATTCAAGGATTACTGACCGTGACATGAAACATAATAAACAGTTGCTAATAACCTGTTTTTTATTCCAAAATAAAAATCACTTAATACGTTGTATACAATATAAATATAAACGTATTTTAAAAATTATATGTTAAATTCAAAATAAGCTTCTACAAATTTGCCAATGATGATATTTCTTTCTTGATTTTCTGTCACACGTATTTTGTAATTTATAAATCAATATTTTTAGTTAATGAATAACCTTACGACAGTTAGTCTATGTGTCTATACGTGGGTAGTATACGTAGACTACGTGGGCTGCAGATGTTGAGTCGGTTGCAGAATGCTGCCGTGTGTGCACCCAATATGAGTTTTATATGAAGAAAAAAAACGAGGGTCTTCGAGATGCGGCTTGGCAGCCAAATGTTCCTCCTGTATTTTGATCCTAAAGATTTTATAAAGTATTTTTCCACTGTATCTTCCTAAAACTAGTGTCGAAATATTGTTATTTTTTGACATTTAAAATCGGTATTTTGGTATAAAAACACAATGAATACAAGAATCCTGGTTTTTTAAATACCGGTATTGCGATCCTATTCATAATAAATAATCTAATTATCACTTTTAAGGTGTTTACTGTCAATAATTGGTGGAATGGCATTATAATAAAAATAATAAAAGATTTTTAGTACTTTTTCAACATGAAATTTATTTGATCAGGACCGGTTTCGCTCATCGCGAGCATTATCAACTGATATGAAATACAATTGGTATTACAACTAAGCAAATAAATTGAAGCAAAATACAAGAAAAATAAACTATAAATAAAAAGTTGAAGACCTCTTAGCAATGCAAACTATTACATCAAAAATCAATTAAGTATGAATTATCATTAACAAAGTAAAAACCAAAAATGAGTGTATATAATAAATAAATAAATCTTAATGTCTGTCAACCATAATTAGATGTGGAAATTCCAGTAGAGTTTGCTTAGTTGTTATACCAATTGTTTGTCATACCTTGTTTTTCTTACTTAACCTTTGTGTAAATATTACTGTTTCATTTTATTTCTTATCAGTTAACAATGCTCACAATGAGCGAAACCGGTCCTGATCCAATAAATTTTATGTGGAAAAAGTACTAAAAATGTTTTATTATTTTTATTTTTTTAATCTAATTATCCTTTATTATAGATTGTTTTAGGAAATCCGTGTTTTCAAAAATAAATAATATTTGTATAATGTTAGAAATTTGAAAGATTTAAACGGTTTACTGAAGTTCATTTAACCCTTCAAATTGCAATTAATATTTCTCTTCAAACACGAACAATGTCATCAAATCACTGTTCATTTAAAAAAGTATCTATTCGCATATAATATATAAATCAACCATCAAATTTACCATTCTTTTCGACAAAAGAATGACATTGAGTCAACTTTCATTGTAGAGCCACTATTTGCTGTGGAAAAATGTTTGTTTTTCCGATGAATTTGATCGGAGACAACTTTGTTTGCGGGTATTATTTGTTTGTGTTGCTGTGAATATTTTATAGAATGTTGCATGCCCGGTCTGTTGCCGGTATTGCCCGTTCGACAAACAAACATGTTTTCCCGCCGATTTGTTTTTTCCACCGCCCAAACAACACATCGCGGAGCTTCTGTATTTGGTTATTTATAATTCAACTTTACTAATGAACTATCGCTGAATCCACTCAATAATAGAAAGGGCCTGTTTACTCTGCAGCATGCAATCTATTTTTTGCTGGATATTTCTATCAGTTTGTTTTTGTGTATTAACTACAGTACTTACTCACTCTTTCAAAACGTATTTTCCCTCAGAAAAATACCAGTAAGTAACTGTGAACTGTTCGGTCCTATGGTGCAGCGGTTATCGTTGTTGGCTTCTGTGACGGATCTCACCGGTTCGAGTCCCATTGATTTATCGATTTCTGTTCAAAGGCACGGGTGTTTCTGATGTCTAAATTTCTTATCACTCTTCCAACCCTTCATTAACTGGGCGTAACGAGAGAAATAAGTTAACCACTAGCCATGTCCTAGCCTTATCTTTCTATCCATTATAATTAGTAACAAACAGTTCTCGTAGAAAAACTTCTGTTTATAAGGAGGACATATGTTCCACATCAGCAGCGGGCATGTATAAAACACTGTACGTATTATATTGTTCTCTTAAATGAAGATGGTTGCAAAATAATAGAGAGTAGAGATAATTTTTTTTTTTTTTTTATTTCATATTTTTATATATCACTTTTAGGGTTTTCACTGTCAATACTTGGTGGAAAGGCATTATATTAATAAAAACACAATATTCCTTAACCGCTCTAAATTTATTAATCTTGGATGACTTTTTAATTATATGTTAAATGTGTCAAACATTTTAATTTTGTGTTATTTTAGAATCACGTATAATGTAATTGGTAATTTCTTTTCAATGCCAATTGTAGTTTACAACTTTTCATTTTTGTATAAATAGCATTGTTAAATTATATTTCTTATCAGTTGACAATGCTCGCAAACAGCGAAACCGGTCCTGACCTATTTAATAAAGTGGAATGAAGTACAAAGGAATATTGTGTTTTTATGAATATTTTTATTATTTGAAAACAGTATTTGATTTGTGAATCAAGTCTTTTTTTAATGTTTCAATTTCCTATTTAAAGCATTAGACACTACACAGTTTATCTGAGATTTTCAGTCCCCGTTAGTCTTTTTGCTCATTATCAAGTCTTTCCAGAGTTTCGTAGTTTCACCTGGTACATCAGCGGACATCTGATAGTCATCCCTATGGATATAATGGAAAGTGGTGTAAGTCCATTTCCTAAAACTGCGTCTAAAATAAAATAAGTTTCTACTAATTACCTATTTATTATGATTCCTCAGGCTCTATGCTAGGAGATATATTATCAAAAGATAGTTCCAACAAATCATATTTCCAGGAATCAGTTTTTCGATAATCTGAACTCATCCATTGCCCCTAAATATTTGTGACGGGCACAAACATGGAGAAAAAAATAATTGATGCATGCGATGCGCTCGCTGCAGATCATAACAAAATAATAAGTTGGGGAGGAAAATGCAAACTCATCAAAATAGTAAACAAAGCTGCACTTCTTCGCGGGGTGGATGCAGGGGATTGAGGGTGGGCCGTCCTTGCGTTACTTGCATATTTTCATGAGTAACGTCTGCATCTGGATCAGGGTAATGGACGATTGCATACTTTGAACCAAACAAAAATACCTCCAATGCCGGCGAATGATTATGGGACATTTTTTTTTAATGAGAAGAACTTATATTTCAGTTTTATTGGTCAAAACTTTGTATGATTGATTTATCTAATAAAGATGTTATCAAATAAAATAAATATTCATAATTACAATAAACAGATCAGGGAGAATTAAGCTCATTGAATTGAAAAAATATTTTATTAACGTCTACTTAGAATTTTCTAGAGTGTAGATCAGGCTGGGGAACCTTTTCTTCTCTAAAGGCCGCATTTATTTTTCTGATTCCATATGAAGGCCGCAGTAAACATTGACTAGGGATTTTGGCCGGAAACAACTTCATACCAATATCTAAAGCCCATAAATTTGCGGATTTTCCAAAATTACCATCGTGGGACCTTTCTTTTAGGTCTTTCAAGGATTTTGACATCGAAAATCTCAAGAATTTACGAAATTACAAAAATTTACAGAATAAGAGAATTGGCCAGAAGGCCGCAAGTTCCCCACGCCTGGTCTAGATTGAAAAATATAAATGCTTTAAAACTGTCAAGGAATTAAAATTAAAACTTTTTGATTACTAAGCATTTTTTCTACCGCCCGACAATTTCTTTCACCTTAGACCAAAAACAAAAACACCTAGATTTTACAAACCGCTTTATACTGGCACTTATAAGTGATAATTTTTCAACTTTTCCGAGTACATTTAAAAAATAATCGAATTTTATAAAATAAGAAAGTTTTAAAAAATCAGATACAATAATAGTACAAATATATTCATTTATACAAAGTAATTCAAATATTCCAAACGGTAAAAATGTATTGAGTCATTTAAAAAAAATTAACAGTAATATCGATAGTTTTATTCAATTTACTTAAATTATGTTTTTTATTTATTCTGTTTCTTTTGTCCGTTATCAGATAAAAACATGATTGTGAATTTCTTAATGTAAAATTTAAAATAACTTTGATTATTCCACGTATTGTGTAACTAACTGTGACACGTGTTTCGCCTCTTTCAGTGAATTTCTTGATCAAATTTCGTTTTTTATTTAATATGAATTGGTTCTTTATTAAGCAGATATATTCTTACGTGGGCGAAACTATGAGCAAAAACTTTTATCTCTAAAAAATTATACCTCGCTTAGGAGGTATGAGTCACCAGTTCCAAGGGCCGTTCTATTAATCAACGCATTGCCTAGAGAAGTGGACATTTTTGGTGATGGTATTTGTGAACTGTTTGATAAATTTTTCTATTATATTTCTTGATTTTTTATGTTGAATTTGATGTACTGTGTATTTTTATTTTATATATTGTCTTATTATATTTTTAAAGTGCATGGCGATTTGGCGTCAGCTATTATGCCACGTACTGTATTTTTTTTTTTTTTAACAAATAAATAAATAAATAATACTCTGTTGGATTGAAGAAGTAATTTCTTTTTTAATCATAACTTAACAGATAAAATAGTACAATTTGTTATTCTTAAAAAAATATTCAAACATTTTTCCTCTATTAACTTATCAACAATATTATAAATTTGTCAACAATATTAACTTACAAAAATAGAAATATAAAATATGATATTTATGTGAAATATAATTTTAGCTTATGTAACCAGATATCAAGAATTTGTTTTATATTAAAATTCATTCATTTAAAAATAATTTATGCATGTTTTGCAAGTAATATTTCCAAAATCTATATTGTTCTAAACCCTGAACATTTTTTTTTCTTTTAATTATTTTGATACGCCGCTGATGTACTATAAGGATCATACCTTACAATAATATTTTTCTATCAAACCGATTTGAAGGATGGTAAAAACAAGCTCTAAATACCATCAGGGTTTTTATGTCATTAATCAACAAATGCTAGGCTCAAAACATAGTCTGATAAATAATGGATGTTGGTTATATAATACAAATATCAAGACAAGCTACACAGATTGATATTTATTTAGATCTGTTTATTATTTAGTATTCATTACAAATATAATACTGTTTCGTCAAGTAAAAAAGTACACGTGATTACTATATTACATTTAAAAAAAGTATAGAATCGAAAACGTTAAGATTTTAGGTATATTCATGTACCTGATCCGACTTTCAGTTATTACGTGAAAGCATTGACAAACATTTAGTTTTTTAACAAAGCAAATTTTATTTATGATTTGATGGACTCAGATTAATTATAAATGTTCGTCTAAGTCACAAAAAAACACTTTCAATGACAGAAATATTGTGTAATCAATTTTGGTAATCTTTGGGTTCCTATGAGGGAAGTTGCATTTTTATTTCAAAATACTTCTTATTTCAACCATTCGCTAAATATCAATAATACCTAGCTGATATTTTTTTGTTATCTACAATAATACATTAATCAATACAATGCGAATATAGTATTTAGCAAATTTGTTTGGGTTCATTTTGTACCCCACCGCTCGCTCCTATTGTCGACTTTTTGGTACTCAAGTGTTATTTTTTTTACATAATCTGTTATTTCAACAATTTTGTTATAAATAGTTTAGCTTTATATTTTTTTTATTCCTTAAATATCTAAATAATCTGCCAGTAATGAAAATTCTATAATGGAAAGTTTTTTTAGAGTTCAAATTTTCATAAATACATATGAAATGGTATCTGGAGCTAACATAAATCGTGTAATGATTGTGCTTTCATTACATTTAGCTACTGGATAACAATGATGGTGAAATTCAATAAAACATGGTGCCGAAATTGATTGAATTTAAACAAAGAGGTATTCAAATATTTTATTTTACGCACAATATATATAATATTAATCACGTCTTTTATTTCTTATGTATCCAATTTATTTCCAGATAAACGTTATATACGCATAAAAGCGGTTAGAAATGTAACGAATACATCAATTAAATGCAGACTACTTGCAAGAATACCAATCGGGTGTATGTAGTAGGGCATATATTATATATAAACCGCCTTTTGAAAAAACCGGTTTTCGAATTCCATTATATTATACAGCTCAGTAAAAACTGAGTTTTTCAAAAATTCAAAAAATTCAAAGGAAATATTAAAAAAACACTTCAAATGCTTTAAACACAATTCACATTTTGTTAACACTGTAACAAAAAATTACTAAAATAGTATTCAGTGTTCATATTTGGCGGTTGACTAATACTTGCCTTCTCAAAGTCAAAAGTCACAACAGAAATATTTTTAAAATAACCCTAACTAGACTATTTGTTACCGAAGTGTTTTCAATTTAGAATCTGTACAGTTTCAATGAAATAATAAACAAAAAAATATATTAACCGCCTCAGTACCATAAGGCCACTGGTGGCCTCTACATACGAACGGCGTGAATACCGTAAGGCCACTGAAGACCACGAATGTAACTTGAAAATATTAAACTATATATAACATTTTATAAGTAAACTTGTAATATTCATAAGCTCAGTCTTATTTTTTAAAACTATTCAAAAATTATTAAAAATATATGTGAATGAATATTTTTTAGCTTAAAACATCGCGGTACTGAAAAGGTTAATTTTATTATTTGAAACCGAGTTACCAAGCTAAATCGGTTTTACCGGCTTTTGAATCTCGCAAATTTAGCTCAAAATCGGATTTCAGCCCAGGTTTTTTTAAAACCGACCAGCTATATGTGTATGTTATAAACACTTTATTTTATATGAGAACTTGAGAACGGAAGTGAGCTAAGAAGTAAAATGGTAAAACTTTTGTAATTTTTAAGTACAATCAGGTTTAATATGGTATTTTAATGGATTGTATATTTTTAGTTTTGGGAAATAACACAGCGGTATGCTGCCAATATCTTAAACAAGGGGCTCGGTAAATGTTATCCATTTTTTATCCATGTCCGCTCCCTATGTCGAGTATATGGCCTCCTAATGAAGGTATCTTAACGAAAGTTATTTTTCTACAAAAAATGCTCGTTACTTAGTCGCCCTACTTCTCTTTTCCAAAGAGAGTAGTAGGGATAAAATGATAAGCATAAGATAGGACTAGTGATTAACTAATAGTAGCGTTCAGTTGAATTGAAGAATCGGAAGAGTGGAAGGCAATCTTAAGACATCAAAAACACCCATTCCTTCGAACAGAAAATAAATAAATCGTTCGAAAAAATGTTTTTTCGTACTGAGACTCACGGACGCCCACAATGCTGAATGAAAAAATGAAACGATAACTAATTTTCAAATTTATCCATCTACAGAAATTGCAGTTATGTGATAGACGAATGATTTTCTTATCTTAACAAGGGGCTCGCCTTCCGCGCCAAAATTTAACAAGGGGCTCGCGCGAACCCTCCGAGCCCCCTCCAGCCCGTCCCTGAAATAACAGTATTATTGTGTATAATTTACTGAGCTCACTTAACCCTTACAATGTTTTAAGATATGTAGAATAGTGCATATAACAAATGTAACTCATTGTTTTACATGTTAAAATACCACTTGATTCACTTCACTTTTCAGGTGCTTATATCGTGTGCAGACAATTCTGCTTTGTCAAAACCTTTCATTTGTATATTACTTTACTCATTCTCAATAAAATTGTGTAGTAAATGATGTTGTGTCAAGTGTTATTTACGTTTTAGTGAGTTTTTAACCTTTTTGTAAATTAATACATTTTTAAAAGCTAAATTTATGATTTAGATATTTGCAATCGTAGACACGTGTCGAATTTCGATATTTTTTCCAAATATCACATAAAAAGGGGTGTTTCTTAGGTTGGCGCTTAAAAAAAATAGACCAATCATAATAGCATTCATAATTTCGTATAAATCTGCGCGGGCTTTTACTTTTCCAGCAAGTCATCAAAACAGCTAGGATATCAGTTTATCGTTGTGGGTCACTGAACTCATTTCTCTTTTACATCAAAAACAAGGATGATTTTACAAAAATCATGATAATTCTTATATGGGAGCATAAAAACAACTTCTTATGCTGAGCAATTGAAACGTCAATGATTTCTTCTACAAACGTATTATAAAGAAAATTTTGATAATTGTAGTAAAACAATCTTTTTATTAATTATCACCGCCATGATATCAAACATTTTTTATACATTACTTCTATTCTAAAACCAATTAATACCATGTTAACGATTACAAAAATGAAACGATCTATACAGATGAAAAATGGTTTTTCATAAAAAAAAATAAGATTTATAATATTCGCTTATATTCTGAAATTATCAACTTAGCGAGTGAACAATTTCATCAGATAAAAAAAAAGTTAAAATGAATTACCAAAAAATTATTTTTTTCCATATAAACTATTTATTGCTTATTTCCCACATTTTTTTAACTTGCCAAAATGCTTTAGTGAGTTAGTAAGGATTTTCAATTAATATAATTGTTAATTTGGTTAGTGGGGTCTTTTTTCGCACATTCATATGTCCAAACGCTCCAACTTTAAACAAATAATAGTGGACAGTATCCATCTTTGAAGAATCTGCCTATACCTTTGTAGAATATTATTATTCTACTTATTGTGTAACTTTGCTTTAGAATACAATTTAAGTCTTTAACAATACGATAATTCTTCATAAAGTATTGTAACGTGTAGCATACTTAGTTATACACCCGTCTTAGCAACAAAGTCTTCAATTTCAATTTAATATAATTATGAAACATTTATAAAGCTATTTGAATAATAAAACTGATATTGAAAAATATATATACATACAGTGAAACCTCGATTCTATGTTTTTCAAGGGACCGCAAAAAACAAACGAAAAATGCGGACAACTGATAATGCGGGGAACCTTCAAATAATACAAAAATAAATGTTTCATTAATTTTTAAAAAACCCTGTTTATTTATTTACACTTTATATTAAAGAACATATTTGTATTATATTTAATTTACTTTGGCACATACATTTTACCAGAAACTTTTCAAACTTGCTTACTTTTCTAAATTAACTCTTTTTTCTTATGGATTTTTTTCAACGTCGTGAATTGTTTTCAGTTTCTCAGCTAGAATTCTAGATATTTATGAGTGAATAGAAGAAATATTAAACAAAAACGGTCAATCGGGATAATATCAATGACGGGACTATAATATTTAGACGACAGATCGAGGAAATCGTTAAATCGGGGAACGATTAATGCAGGATTATTTAACATAGTATTAATGAGTGTTTGGGCTGGGACTATGAAAAATAAACGAACTATGCGGGAAAACGAATAATGCGAGAACATTAGATCAGGGTTCCACTGTATACTGATAGCAAAACAAAAATCCGCACTGAACAAATTATACGTTTCATCCATCGAAAATACGCGGCAGAAAAAAATTACACGCTTCATGAAATTGTATCACGTAATTAAATAATAATATTTTTTCAAATAAATTGTTTTGCTGAATTATTACCATTATTTTATTTTATTATTCCTAAAGAAATTCCAATTCATTTTATCGATGTGATAATATTATAAATGGCTATTTTACTAGCCACTGTAATAAAACAAATTAATAACTTACATTACCGGAATCTAGTCATTAAAACAGATTTCTTTTATAACCGTCCTTAATTAAATAAATGAATAACCTTAGCAATTAGGAACTAGACAAATGCTCATTATAATTATATTTAATCACTTATAGGGTGTTCATTGTCAATACTTGGTGGAAAGGTATTATATTGATAAAAGCACAATATTCTTTTGTACTTAATTTCCACTTTATTTTTAAAAATCAGGACCGGTTTCGCTCATGGCGAGCATGCTTCAGCTGACAATGCTTCATGGTTTCAGTTAACAATAGTCGCCATGAGCGAAACCGGTCTTGACCTTTTTGAATAAAGTGGAAATAAAGTACAAAGAAATATTGTGTTTTTACTTAAATTATTATAATTAAATCAAATATAATACAAATATATTCGTTAATAAAAAGTGTAAATAAATAAACAGGTGTTTTATAAATAAATAAAACATTTATTTTCCTATTATTTGAAGTTTGCCCCGCATTTTTCGTTTGTTTTTTGCGGTCCCTTGAAAAACATAGAATCGAGGTTTCACTGTATGTATATATATTAATATCAGTTTTATTATTCAAATAGCTTTTTTAATGTTTCACAATTATATTAATTTGAAATAGAAGACTTTGTTGCTAAGACGGGTGTATAACTAAGTATGCTACACGTTACAATACTTTATGAAGAATTATCGTATTCTTAAAGACTTAAAATTATATTCTAAAGCAAAGTTACACAACAAGTAGAATAATAATATTCTATTTAACATTTTTTTTTAAGATACTTTTCATGATTTATGAAAAGGTTTTTTTGAAAATATATTGTATTAATAATATAATTCAATGGTAGTGAATAATTACTAAGCGTGTAAATATGAAGGCTATTCAAATATTTACAGAAGCTTTTCCGTACCCATATGTAAAACGAAAATCAAATAATTCTCGTCGAATCTGCAATAATTTTGGCAAACGCCTAATCAATATGTGAACAGAATGGTTACTTACCAAAAACATATACCGGTCTACTGAAGCTTGAAAGCGTAAGATAGACCAATATAAGACGGTAGGCGTGGCTTCTCATTGGTTGCGAAAAGGCAGAAAAGCTTAGGGTGGGCGTGTCATTTCGGAAATACGCCCGTTGCGACGAGACTAGGCGGGTCGCTTTTCCGAAAAGATCGTAAATGTTTTACGCTTTCGTGGTCCTATGTAATAAATAATGCATAATATATTCAATTCATATGATGGTAAAGCTTTCTTGATCGCTTTTTGATTTTATGCATGATTTAAAAAATATATTTTCGGCATATTTCTAATCAAACTAAAATGAAGCAAAAAAATCAAATAAAAATTACTTAGCTTCCAAATACTACTAATAACATGAATATGTTTTAATCTTTCACATCGAATCCTCTTTTTAAATGGTTTATTTGTATAGGTCAAGTGTAATGAGATTTATCTATGTATATTCGTTTTTTTGGAACGTATCCTCCATGAAAAATGGTTATTGAACTACAATAAATTCAGAAAAATGTAATATTTTTTATTCCCAAATATAAATGATTTTAACTCTACAAATCTATTACTTACTCAAAAACTAATCAGTCAACATCTTTGGGTACATAATAGCTAATTGTAAGATGTTATAATATTATTTTTACTGATTGATATAACAGTAGGTACAGTGAAAATGAATAATTATAGTATTAACATAAAGTGTGAAAACGTTAAATACAATTCTGTCTATAAAAAAAACACAATATTCGTTAATACTTATTTCCAATTTTATTTACCAAGATCAGGACTTGTTTCGTTAATGGCATTATCAATTGATAAGAAATAAAAAATAAAAATAATTATACAGAAACAAATTGAAATAAAAATGTGTAATAAAGAATTGGCATTGAAAACAATTTACAAACTACATTAAAAATTATGAATAAGTTAAAATGTTTAAGATCTCTTACATGTAATTACAAAGGTCATCAAAGAGTTATAAAATTAAAGTGGTGACTAATGGTAATTTCAAACATAATTATAATTTCGAAAATTTTAACAAAGTGATCTAAAATGATATATTAATAAAATTGAAAAGATTCATTCACATGAAATTGGAATTATGTAAGTACTGAAAACATTAATGATATCTTAATTTTTACAAACCAACATTTAATATATCTCAAAAAATTACAAAATCTATATTTCTTATGAAAATGAACTGTAATTTTATGTATACCAAAAAGCTATCAGTGTGTTAACAATTTTTCAAAATTTAGTAAACTTATAAGAATATTTCATTTTTATTACAAAACAAATTAAACGCCTATATAACAATGTACAAACGAACAGTAAATTTGTAATCACTTTTTCAAAGATTTATTAGCATAGTATAAAATTTAATTTATTAATTTGATACTCCAATTCTTGTGTTACAGAATTGTGACACGTGTTTTGCTTCTTTAAAAATCATTATCGTACAGACGATCACTAGGTCATATCAGTTTATTTGTCAACGTTGCTATACAATAATAATAATATGTTTGACTTTAATAACTTGTTAAAATAAAAGTGCAATTTCAATTAATTTTTAAAAATATGTTTTTTAGGCTCTTCTTTAGGAATTGTGTAACACTAACAGATACTACTAAAAAATACTATTTTAGAGACAATTGTGTTGTTCAAGATAATCATTCAATAATAATATATTGTAAATTACTTCAACCTTTGATATGTCTTACAAGAATACATATCAGAGGAATTTATTATTTACTAAATATACTTTTTATAATAATGTTAGTCTATTAATGTTAGATGATTATGTTAATTATAAAGTACAAGTTTGTCGGTTAGGTTTTATTGATATTTTTTCAATTATTACGTTTTTCACAGTATGTATATATCGTCAATATTTAGAGATGAGTAAATTTACTAATATTCTCAATATATAAATTCCATATATCATGCCATATTATATTTTCATTGTGAAATCCATTTGACTAGGAAAATTTGGTGTATAAATTATTTATACTCTTTATAATTGAAAGCCCTCATGGCGTCAGATTTTGAAAGTGTCACGAAGGCAGGACGACATTTCCCGAAGAATGCCGAAATTTTCCAGAGCGTAGAAAAGTACACCCTTCTCGCTTTTCATGGTATCGGTTACATAATTTCAGTAGCGAAGCCACCTTGCTCGCATTCAGTTGTGTTGCAAGGGAAATAATTTTCATTTTTTCATATTTTTTGAGAATTTATCTGACGGCACGGAAAACTTTTCTGTATCAAAAAATATTAAAAATCGTTTAAATCAAATTAATCAGTGAATTTTGTGACACAATAATTCTTCTTTTGGACATTTTTTTTTGCTGTGTTTAAGTACCATAAACCTGAAAACAAAATTTGAAAGCATACATAAACTTTATATTTTGATAAAAATGTATTTTTATTGAATCTGTGAAACAAGGACAAAACCAAAATAAACCCTTTTGTACTGCAGCGGAAGAAGTAAGTTTGTTTGAACATAAACCTTGTATTTTAATTACTTGAATTTAATTGTCATAAAAATATTTTAACTAAAATAGATAATTTTAACTAATCATTATATACATATGCTGTTTATTATTTTAAATTCAATTTTATGGCAGCATTAAAGATGTCATATGTAGCCAATTAATAAATATACACATAATTTATCATACAATTATATCGAATATAAATTGATTATTTATCTAGTAAACGTGTCAAAAAGCATTATTTTTCAATGTACTTCAATTTGAGTTGTTTGTGTGATTTGGAAATATTTTTTAATGTATTACATTTAATTTGGTTTCTCCATTTTAACTTGTCATATAAAAGTTCACTTGATTAATTGTGTTTACTTAAAATATAGTTTTCTTATGTGTATAGAAAGATTGTCGTATATTATTCAAATAAAAAATGACAGGTTTTTATTGATTTTTTTACGTACATATTTAGCAAAAATCTCACGAGAGATTCATTCATCGTTTCCCGACATATGCTTACATTTTCCTTATTTTCTCGTTAATTATTACTTAATTTAAGATTTCGGCTAAAAATGCTTAGTGGAATTTCAATATTAAATTTAAATTGTTCAAACTATGTATGTACATTCTCACAGATTTTGTCACTTACCACCCGGGTTTAGCCTTTCGGCATCTTCAGACGTTCAAGTGCACGAATGAACTTGAACTGACGCTTAGTAAATTTACTAAGATTACAAAATCTGTGAGAATGTACATAGTTTGAACGATTCAAATTTATTACTTAATTGTTTATAATTATTGAACTTTTTACTGGTTCAATTTACGGAACAAAAGTTTATGCCGCTAATTGTCGCTAAAATTTGAAAAGTTATATCTATTGCTTAAAAATAAAAGTACGTGGGAGGGAATAACTTATTTTATCATATATGTACATATATATGTGTCATTTAACAAAACAACGTAATACTCTCATATAACACCTAAGAATAATTAAAACCATTTTTAATGTCATTGCTTTGTTGGTTTCTTAAAAGCAACTTTAACATCTTAACTACGTAAATAAAATATGAAACATCAGAAATTATTCAGGTAAAAGTTGTTTAATACGAAATTAAAACAGCAATATACGAACTGCCCTCGTCGAAGGAAAAGACCTGCCACCCCGAGGTGATATCTTACCTTGGCGCACGTATCATAAAGCACACGTAGGGGCAATAATTCATAACACCTAGCCTTTATGCAGGCATCTTGGGTGAAAAATATCTAGTGAGCTTTGAACTTTTAAGTGGTAGGGAAAAAGTCTACTTCGCTCGGTGTTGGGGACTTTTTTTGTACGGAAAATAAAAATACACAACTTATGTTGCAATTATTTTTTTGATGATGAGAATTTTTAATTTAAATTGGTATATATTAATACTTCATTGCTTAAAAAATGTTTTCATAAATATTAAATATTGTTAAGCGATAGTGATCTTTTATTCTTAATGGTTCAAATCAAATTATTACCGGCGTTATTGGCATTGTTTAAATCAAATTGAATACATAAATTGTCTACTTTTGCTAATCACTTAATTTCGGAAGGACACGTGTTCAATCAGGAACAAAGGATAAAAATGTTACCTCCAAATACGGACAGTCAAAAGCTCTTTTTCCCGGAAATTTTAGAAATAAATAGAGCACAGCTGCATAGCCTTCCGATTTTAAATGAAATATTAAACCTACCGAGATCTCCACTTCTATACCCTATATAAATATAATCATAAAACCTTTGCCGACAAACAAATAAATATAATTCTTGAAACTACTTACTACTCGAATCTGTGGGCATTCCCATAAGCTTATCCTTTTCGCCAGCAATGGCTCTAAACTCAATGATACATTTATTTCTTATATAAACACGAAACATTCATTTACTAAGCGTCAGTTCAAGTTCATCCGTGCACTTGAACGCCTGAAGATGCCGAAAGGCGAAACCCGGGTCGTTAGTGATAAAATCTGTGAGAATATACATAGTTTGAACGATTCAAACATAAATTGCCACTAATAATTAACCACTATTAAATTTTCGGCCGACATAACCGATTGATAACGCGTTAAAGCTTTTTTCCTATATTTCTACGGTGACCAAGATTTTGATTTCTCAAATGGGCGCTTTCATACATTGATTCAATACATTATCGTATTTTTTTTTCTTAAATACATTCCACAAAAACACACAAGTAAATATTATTTATTGTGTGCATTAAATTGATAATACATTTGAAATTGAAAAAATAGTTAGACATATAACATTTTTCAGTACGTACATTTTGATAACTTTGACATATGTAATTTGTAAATAGACACATCTGATAAAGAGTTTAGTGAAATTACCCTAAATAAGTATTCACGTAAAAATAATTTGTGAATTAAAAGGAAAATCCATTAAATTTCCGCTGTTGCGTAAAAATTTCGCTTTGAAGAAAGGTGTAAGAGTGCCAGGATGACAGAATGGTCCAGGGGGTGATATTTAACATTCAGCCCCGCTTCACTCTTAGCATTAGTCGGGCGTTGGAAAACCCCGCCCTTTATTCTTTACTTCCGCCCACACGCGTGCCATCTTTTATCTCAATGATTTATTTGCAAAGAAGGATTGCCAACGGCATAAAAATTACAAATTCAAAATTTGGAGTATTAGGGAAGAGGTAATTTGTTCATTATTATATTGCAACATATAATTTTCATTAAATATTAATATTAAAAAGATTAATTATAATTTAATACATACAGACTCACATTTTTACTGACACTTTTTAAAGACTTATATTTTCTTACCTTTTTGGCTTTATTTTTGGTTTCCTACTAATGTGTATTGATCTGATCCAATTTGTTTATATTTTAGATTGATACTACGGTAACAATGGTGAAATTCATTTTCAAAATAGGATTTTTTTAGTGCGTTTAAATATTTATATATATATATAAATTTTATTTAATAACCAGTAAGTAAATAAGTCTTCCTTGCAGATTATCCGTGGAAAAAATGTTAATATTTACCTTATAAAGATTATTTTACAGGAATACAACAACAAAAAATGATTACATAATTTAGAATGAACGTCACACATGTTTGTATTAATATAAAAAAATACATGCTTTAAAAAACACGTGAAATTTAAGAAACGGATTTCGTTATTTATTATTTTTTTTCAGTATTATAAAAAGCAGACCTTAAGGAAATGATATATGTCATTCATAAATTTTAAAGACAAGTAGTTAAAATGACTTCTTATTACACGTAGACTTGCTGCTGAAATATTCTATAGAATCAATTTTCTTCATACTTTCGATGGATTTGGCGGTAACTTTGTGGAAGTTCATTTTAATATAAAATAACTTAGAATACGTGGAATAATCTAAGCTATTTTATATCAATTTTCTTCAATTTAGTAGCAGACTTTATTAATAAATTTTATTTAGCATATAAAATAAAAGAAACTCTTTTAATATATTGATAATAATAATTTTAATCATTTATTAAGTTGTAATTATAATTCCGTATAATTGAAGTCTTAGAAATACTACTGAACAATCTCAAATGGATTTTTTGTAGACGTACACATATGCAAGATGATATACGTTAGCAATTTAATAAAACAATACATTTTAGGGTCCATTATTATTTTCTAACTTTTTCTGGAATATAAATAAATTCAATTTTACTCTGAAATATAATTAAAACCTTTTTAATCGCGTGACACATTTACATAAAAGGATCTCAAAGAGACAAAAACACCCTTTTACGGCAAAACGATTAAGCCTTTTTAACCGAAAGATAAAAACACGATGTTCCCGAGAAAAAATGGGGAAAAATATTTACATAATGCAAAATAGGCGTCGGGACATAAATATTTAAAATATACAAGTTAAACCGCCACAAGCAAAGACATAATCCCGAAAATTAATTCGTTTATCACCCCACGAGTGTAAGGGATGGGCATTTATCACCATTATACTCGTATATGTGGTACCTATGATCGTATACTAAATACTTCATACCCCATCTCTGTTTCACTTCACTTAATACAATACACGCATGCAAAATAGTATCAGGGATGCATAGAATACAGGAAAACAATATTTTGGTGTACGTACAGTCATTTACAGACTCATAACATCGTAGTTTTATTGAATCGCCAGATCTAAAAATATATATCTCATTTTGATTTTCAATTTTAAAAGTAGTATAATCATTATTTGTTTATTGTTTTTTTTTCATAAATCAATTTTAAATTGTCTATAAATCTTTAAACAATATTTATTTTGGTCTAAAATTTAAAATTTTGGCTATTTAAACAAAAATATCGTTTGTCTTAGAAATCTGAATTAATAAATTATCTATATATTAATAGTCGATAATGTCCGTCCGTCCGTCCGTCCGTCTGTAAATTGTCCCCGATTTTCCCTCCCCCTCCTCCGCCCCAACCCCGCTGTCAACCATTTTTTTATTCATACTAAATACATACTTTTTTCGTTTGTATATGGTCGCGATTTCGCCTTTTCGATGACGTCAAGAAATACGGTCCTCCTCCCCCCCCCACCCCATCCTACCCCGCTGTCGCCATTAATTAATACACTGTTATTTGACGAAACGAATCAATGGCTGAAAATTTGAATTCTCATACAAAAAAAGCGCCGCGGCCGTGGTTCGAACCATCGCTTCTGGATTATGAGTTGAAATCGTTACCGCTCGGGCAAACGAACAACTGTCAGTATCGATCTGATTTAATTATATATATTAAGCACACATTTAAATTATTCTAAAAATTCCAAAATACGCATACTTCACATGCATACATAAACAGTTGAATTATCAAATGGCTGAAAATTTGGATTCTCATACAAAAAAGCTCCGCGACCGTCGATCGATCCCATAATTATGAATTATCAGCCGAGCTCTTTGTCAACTGAGCTAACGTCACAATTATCAGAAACGATGAAAATATATAATATATATTAAATTTCGTTTGAAAATGGAACCTTTCGTTTTTTATTTAAAAAACAGCATGCATATTATATGTTTTATTTTTCGAGCCTTTCTCAATTCTACTGTACCCTAGAGGTAAGCCGCTCGACTGGTAATCTGTAGGAACTTGGTTCGAATCTAGCCTAGAGCGCTTCTTTTTGGGTTTATAACATTTTTTTTTTTGAAAATTTTCTTTTTAAATCACAGTACATCTTGATCGTATGAAAATAAATGCTACCAAAATAACAAAATCCGATTGACTAGCGAAATATGTTTTTCAAAAAATAAATATAAGACGCAATTATTTCAAGATTTGTTTTTAATCTAGGTACATACGTGGTATAGTTAGTTGTTGGCGAAAGCATAATTTCAGTATGTATAATAAAATAACTTCAGTAAAAATCATTATATATATTTTAAAAAACAAGTTCTGTTTGGAGAATCAGTCAACATTTTGATAATTTTGTTTTGATAAAATGTGCAATTAATTTATACCATTTTGCATGTGAAAAATGATTATTAGCAAACTTAAACATTATTTCAAAAATTAAGTAATTTACAATTTAAAACTGCAGGGCTGTCGATATATGCGCCGAGGTCGATTT
Organism: Himalopsyche anomala; assembly: GCA_031772345.1. Classification (NCBI taxonomy): domain Eukaryota; kingdom Metazoa; phylum Arthropoda; class Insecta; order Trichoptera; family Rhyacophilidae; genus Himalopsyche; species Himalopsyche anomala. Next base: position 7,035,095 of record CM062828.1, read on the forward strand.
ATGCTACTATGAAAAATGATTGTTAGCAAACTTGAACATTATTCCAAAGATTTAGTATTTTACGAAATTTCTGTCACTACGAAAAAAAATGTTAGCAAACTTAAACATTATTCCAAAAATTAGGTAATTTACGAGGTATATTTCTGCTTATAGGAAAAATAATTGTTAGCAAACTCAACATTATTCCAAAAATTAAATAATTTACAATTTAAATACAACAGGGCATGCTGTCGATATATGCCCCGAGATATATTTATTTTATTTTTAGAATTTCTGGCTTATTCAATAAATAGGTTTGTAATTTTCTGGCTTCTTAAAAATGCAACAAAAATCCCCCCGTTGAGGTCAACGGGCTTACAGCTAGTATAAATTATTGCGCTTGCTGTTTATTGTTTGGTAAATTGACAATGGTTAGATCGATTTATTTAAAGAATACATCCATTTTCTGTAACTGAGAAAGCATAAGTTTTCATTTAATATTTTTAAAATAATAATTAAAGATAGATTTGTAGTAAAAATTCTACCCAAGAATACAAATAATTTTAACAATCTCATCAGTGATAAGTTATTAAATTAGTTATACCTATCAGTCGATCGCTGATCTATATATTATACAAACAGTAAACTTTTATTATCATGATCCGCATAACATTCAAGTTATTACTCAAATAAATTCTACTTCGAAAGTGTGTTCATTTTTCGTAGAGAAAAGTATGAGATAAATCAACATTATGACATTTTTGAATAAAAACATGTAAACAATACACCGACCATGTTTTTTCATGAATTTGTCGATAAAATTTCACATTGAATCTGCAATGGGATTTTAAGCACATTCGTTGAAAAAGTGTTCATTTCTATCTCACAATCTAAAAAGATTTGGTAGTCTTTTGTTTGCTGTTATGCTGTTAAAATATATCAACGATCACTTTTAAATTAATGGTATTTTACGTTGGTGTCTAGCGAATTGTTCATGTTTTTTTTTAATAGTTGAATTAATAACTTATTTAACAATTTCACATTTCTGAAATATTTTATATTTATGTTCAAATATAATTACATTTAAGATAATTTTATTAAGCAAATAAGTGAGGGATAGGTATTCAAACTCGGCATTTTTCATAATTCAAAAATATTTACAATTTAATTAAAACGTTTTTTTCTTTTTATATGTTATATAAGTTATTATGAAACGTCTTAAAAAGATTATGTTTAATATTCTTAGTATTATATTGCTATTTAAAAAAATACATTGTTTTGTGGAATCCGTTTGATAACTGCCATGTTTGGTGTACAGGGCATGCGGAAATGTCAACAAGAAGACTTTTTCAAGAAGTCTTACAAAAATGGTTATTCAATAAAAATAGAGATTTTTTAAAACTGTCTTTTATTACAAAAGATGTTGACAAATTAACATAAAAATAATTAAAATCACAATTTTTTAACGATTACACCTACAAAAATATTTTCAAAATTAACCAAAACATAATATTTTTAACGCATTCATTGATGTCTACTTACTATTAAACTTCATATTTCATTTCGCTTTTATTTTAGCCAGGGCAGTTTCTAGTCAAAATACTTAAGTTTTTAATTGGACTATAGTAACAAAATTAAATATCAATTCTAATATTTCAAATCGGGTAACCAATTTGAGAAAAAAATTGCATTCGAATTTCGTGTGAAAACCGACAAACCCTACTAAAAACTTTTGTTTTGGTGACATATTAAGAAATTACATATTTAATACCTCGAAAACATACTGTCCGTTTAATCAAGTACTGATATATAACTCAGTAAAATAATAGATTTATAAAAAAAATAATTCCTTAACTGTCTTGTTATTCAGATACAAAGAGTTCAAAAACATATTTTTCATTTCTTCAATAGATTATGAAATTCATTATCCATCCATGGTATTCTCAATTTTGTTGATTGCATGTTTTCCTACTCACATTAAATTATGCAGCCTGGTATCCGAAGCGGCGAGGAGGTACAATTTCATTAATTCGCAACGCAGTTTGTTCAGTAAAACCGATACTGGCAGAATATTTAATCATTTTATGCCTTTGGCTTCTCGCTCGTTTTCACGAAATTCATAATTGATGCTTATTAATTAATCACATCTCTTCTTGAATTGCCAGCCGAACTTTGTGAAATTATTACAAACATACTTCTTGGAATGAATGTCAATGAGGACATAAATAATTCATGTTTCCGCGTACTTGTAATTAGTGTACCTACCTAATATAAAATGTCTGAAGCAGTATTTTTTTATGAATTTATACTTTAGTTTCATGACCGATCACTTTAACTAAATTTTACCTACAACAAAAAGATAATTTGACATTTGGAAAGAAATACCAACAAGAAAATTAATAATATAATATTTAAATAATCATTTTTTGACATTATTATAATACCTTTATATTTTTTGTAAAATTTGATAGCCCATCCATATTTTGATGAAAAGATACATGGTTTTCATTAAATTTATGAAAAGAATGTATTTTTATTTTTTTCGTGATAAAAAAACATCCTTGAACTACCAAACTCTGTTTAATGCAAACAACAACTGTATCAGGAGCACATGTTGCAGCGAGGGGTTTGTGTAAACAAGACTGCTGTTATTTTCCACCCCTCTCTTTGTTGCTTTCATTTTCATTCAAGGTTCTGAGTATTGGTGAACAAAATACATACAATTTTACCTTTACAAGGTCGTGGATACGTACTAGATATTATGTTGTTCTTTGCTATGTTTACTCCCAATAATAATTGTATTATTTAACTTTATTTAAACGACTATAAATAGTAATGCAATTTATTCTTTTCAGAGGGGAGCTCAAAAAAGAAAAAATCGACAGGCCAAAACAAAGCACCCAAAATTTCCGGACTCCAATAAAAAGTTTGTATCGTTATTTTTTTATTACATATTATTCATTCACGATTTCTATACAATTCTTTATTTTGATTTGTTTCGATCGAATTACATCATTATTTTTTGAAATTTCCCTTATTTATACACCCATCTCTCGTTTACTGGGTATTTGCTTTTCACGGTTTTGTTCTAAAATGGCTTCTGTTTTGTCATATTGATCATAAATAAATAGTACACAAAGAAAAATAATACATTTAATATATTGTAGTCTTTATTGTTCATCTATAGTTAAAACCAAGCAGCAGATCATAGTATTAGTTTGATTTTTAAACAAATAGATAATTAAAGATACGTTTACGAAGTCCTTTATATTCCTTATTTTTTTATCATTTAAATATTTTCACTTTTAACATACCCCCAGATAGAACGACGGTCTATTAAGAGGACTGTAATGTTTCCGTCATAATTCTGACTATATACGTGTGTAATTTCGATGAAAACACCAACAAATTATGAAATTAAATTTATTTGAGCTTACTAACACCTTAGAACATGAATCATATAAAACAATTATAATATATATTTAAATAAAACATAGGTTGGTGTGTAGCCAGATACGAAAAGATTTACAAATATTTTAAAAGAGGGAGGCAAATAAAGATTACTTACTAACTTCTTGATGCGGCCGACGGAACATATCGAAATTGTATTAAAAGCAGTATGTGGTAGATTCAGCTTATAAGAAAAAGAAAAAATCCTTTTAAATTTCCTAGTGATAGCGACAGTGAATAATACTTTTTTTAACTTCATGTTTACATATATATTTTTTCAATTAAGGTGTATTTTTTTCATTATAATTTCATATACCTTTCTTTGAGAAGCGTCTAGTAATGTACACATTTAAATATTTGCGGCAAACACTGTTTTTATGCCTCAAGCAAAAAATATTTGTTAGTTAAGTTTCTTTTTTTTTCTATTGTATTATATCTTTAAATTAAAAATAAAGAATCAGCGTTTATTAGTTCTATCAAAATACAGAATCATTCTCATTTGAAATATTTCTATTGGGGATGAAGGCAGTCCGGATAAGGAAAAATCCGTATTATCGAAAAAAACATAATTGACGGGGAAAGACATGTCTTATTTGTCTAGATTAACATATAGCTTCAGTATTCATTTATTAAGAAATTCAATTATTGGTATTTACTTAAAGCAGCTAGCTGTTATTTTTGAAGTTGCCAAATCGCGAATACTTTTAAGTTGTCCTGAGTTACACTCTTCTTGGCTCTCAAAGCACTTCATGGTTACATCTAAGCACTGAAAAACTTCAAAATGTGCAGGACCAAATCTCTTCCTTCGCAAATCTCATATTTGTCTTCTTGATCTTGTTCTTTGAAATTCAGGATCGTTCGCATTGCAATTTAACCACTCGGTTATATCTTCTTCTTCACATTTAGCACTTTTTCACAAATTTGTGCCTCCACAGTGTCTTTTATAACAATTTCTAGTATGTTACTTGAACTTTCTAATGGTTTTTTCAAGATTTTATTACATATTTTTCATAAAGTTAACACATCTAAATTGTTCTCTGCTGCCATGTAACAACAGTCTTTTAAAGGTGGAAGAAATTGTTCCATAAATATTTCATCGATCTAGCTTAAACATTCTATAAATGGGTTAGATGATGCATTGTCTAGTAATAACATTTTTTTTCTCCCTTTATCCACGGAGTTGTGATATTTTTTTACTTCTGGAATGAAATTTTCTTTCATACCATCGATTAAAAATTTCACCATCCATCCAGGCTTTTTCCTGTTGGTCATATTCAACCGGATGACTTTTGGAGTTTTTAAAACATCTGGAGATATTTGATTTCCAACATCGCACAACTATGGAAATGTAACCCATTCTATCTATCACGTACGTAAAACAGTGGATGCACTTCGCCACTTGAAAATCAGCAAATTCGTTAAAGTTTTGTTTAAATATTTGGAACAATCCGGATAGTCGTATAGTAGTCTACTGTAACAGTAATAATCGAGAGATTGGCATTTATGTTAACGAAGAATTTATTTGTGTGTCCGTCTACTCACCTTTTGGTTTCGTTGTCTCTCGCTTCGGACTCAGAAACATTTTGTTGCTAATATGCAACGTTTGAATACCCGGAGCACAGGAACGTTCAGCGGATATGTATGAAATACCAAACTGCATGACACGAATGGGACCGGATTGTTTGTTTTTCAAGTTCTTAAAACGTTCTTTGTTTCCAAAAGTCGAAACATTCCGTAAAATTCAAATAACAACTATATCAGGGTAGCATGTTTACAGCAGGATATTTATCTAAGACATGGAAAATTCCGAATGAAAAAATATATGCGCACGCAGCCAACACATTCTAGAGTAAAATATAACAAAAATGCCTCAAAATAATAATGAACACCGAATATATCATAGTTTTATACAAAATACTTTGCACCATAAATTTGTCTTTAAAAATATTTCCCTTTTTTTAAATAGATTCTCATATTTTTGTTTTTGAAGGATAAATTTAATTATTGCCACCAATCATGTGTTCAACTCAGATTATTATGTTCGACCAAAACAATTTGCTTCGAAACAAATTAGTGGAAGGTTGAGTTAATTCATTTTACGTTTAAAAATATACCAGTAGTAAACATGTTTACACCGTATGCAAGTCTCGTTGGTGGACTGAAAGTAATACACAACTACACAACCTTCCATTTAGCGGTCCGATCGTGCTTTCATAAAAAGTTTACCTCCTCGCTCGTCTGGTAGCCGGGTATATACGTACATCTCTTGTCAGAAGGCTCCGTCAAACGTGCAAGCAACAAAATTGACAGTGTACGTCGCGCGTCGTCAACACCTGGAGAGTTAATAAAATAAAACAAGAAATACATACGAACTCATTTATGCACAATCCTATTGAATGAATAATTCAAATTATTTACGAATATTTAATATACGCCCCGCTTGTTGGAGTCCATCAATGCTATGAATTATTTCGATTAATTTAAAGAGATTTACAGATTTAATTATTTGTAAATAAAAAAATATGCATTTTTCAAAATGATTGTTATTTATTACACATGCTGAAAATAAAAACAGGAGATGTGTTTTTTATTATTTTAAATATATTTGTGAGGTTTTTGTGTTGGTTGGTTGCTTGGTTGGAAATTAAGATATTTAAAATCGCGCTCCAAACGCCTCCCACCGACAACGTTGGCAAAAACTCCACAACAACCATACCAGGGTAGCAGAAATTTTCGTGGGTATAATGTAAACAAGACTGTCAGTAACTGGTAGGGCACAATACTACCTACATACAACAGAGAGAATAGCTAACGTGTATGTATAGGTGTATTGCTATGAAATGTAAGAAGGGTATAACGGCTATAGAATAGAAAGAGAAAGGGAATCGAGATTTATTTTTTTGTTTTGATGCAAATTTCTTAAAACTTATAACATTGATATATATTTTTGACAGGGGAACGCTACTGTGTCAAAATATTTTTTTATTGTGAGAAAATTTCTTAGCAAATATTTTATAAAATTATTATTTTGTTTTCAGAACTGTAAAGATGAAAGGAATCGAACCCACTGCTACTACACCACAACGAACAAAAAAGCAAAATCACGCTAATATACCATGCCCTATTGAAAATTGTGCTAAATTTACGTATGGAAAATTACCTGATCATCTTACAAAGCGACATGGACTCACAGGAAAGGAAAGAGAGGTGGTTAACGAAAGGCAACGAAGGAGATTTTTTAATGGGGAACTCTGTCAAGTGAAGTTTCTTAAAGAGTCTGCTATAATAGATCTGTGGGGTGACACATATGACGATCCGAATATTAAAAGGAAAATTCACGAAGGCTACGCAATGGTGAAAATTCGAATAATACCAATAACTGCCACAACCAATCGAGTAATGCCACTTACTGAACAAGACGCTAATATCCTTACGAATTACAACGCGAGGACTATTATAAAACCTCAAAAAACAACAGCAAAAAGGAAAAAATCTGATCCACCTCCAATCGATCAAATCGATCAAGACAACGTAGAAAATTCTTCTGAACTCGTTACCAAAAGCAAAAGAAGACGATCGTGTGAATCATCGTCGAGTGATAGTGAAGAAAATAACAATTTAGTTAAGTCTGCCCCAGAAGTTACCGTTTTAAATACAAACGTAGCAGAAATTACTGCCCGAGAAACATCAAGTGAATCAGAAAGCAGTAATTATTCGTATGAAATTGTATCTGGACATTCAGAACCTCCAGAAAATGACAGATTACAAGATTTATTGGATACGAAACTTGACGAGAAATATAAATACGTTATAAATGACATGAAAAAATCTATGACAATGGGAAGAACTCTCAGCTCAAAAAAGCAAAGAACTTATAGAACATATAAAAGGTACGCAAAACGTTTAATCGTCTATCTACAAAAGCAAAATCCTTGCTCGGCAGACGATATTGACGATCTTCTCGGGAAACAAAAGTATGTCTCTATGTTCATGGAAGCAATGAATAACTATTTTAAGCCGAAAACAGTGAGAAATTATATAATAGCTTGCATTAAACTTCTCGATTCTAGACTATTTCTAATTGAAACAGATCCATCTTGCAAAGACAAAGTAGCCCAATTGACTTTAGTTTATAATTTAATGCACACATACCTTGTTGAATGTATGAAATTATTGCCAAAAAAAGATCGGATAATAAAAAATTCTATCGACCAAAATGAATCGTCAAATCACATCGATAAAAGTAGCTATTTAAGCAGAAAAGAGTCAATACATAGTTAAAGTACCATAAGCTATACCATTTTTTTAGCCAAAGTATCAATCATGTATTTATTTATTATATCGTTTTATAAATAACTAAGTTAAGTTAAGTAGCTTTTAAGTGATTTATCCAAGGTAAAAATGATCTCAAGCAATAATTTTTTATAACGATTGTATTATTTTTTTAATTCGTAAACAATGTGCAATGTTTTTTTTTTCAATTTGTAATACCCAATAACTATTTTAAGTTTGTTAATAAAGTGTTATATTTGGTATTTTGTGAAGGAATGTTTCTTTTATTAATAAAAATTCTTTCATCATCACATATTTTGTGGTATTTTTAGAGAGTGACTACACAATAATATCAACAATAATTGAAATGGCCAGAGCCAAACCAAAGTATCGAGAAACTGCGAAACTGTGATTTGAATCGTTAATATAGTATTTTCTTTATTGTAGAACTTTTTAAATTTTTCATACAACTATGAATATTCCATTAGAATTTTGTGGGATAAGTTCTCTACTTTTCCTAGGTTATAACATATGTTAACCCGAATTTTGAAAACTTTTATTAGTTCATGGAAATCATCGGTTATTTGACCTTATCTAATGTTAACCTTTATAAGTTAATGTTATAACAAAAAATAATACCAGGACCATAGACTTACTCCATGACCAGAACCAAAGGTCTAATGCTTGAAATATATATTTTTTAAGAGAGAGGTTGAGTAACCTCCATTAGGAAGCCATATGTTCTACATTGGTAAAGGACATGCATAAGAAGGAAAATCTTCACTAAAAAGCTTGGCAAAAAGTGAGTTCCAACAACTTTTTTTTTCAAAAAAGTACTGCTTATATCTATTAAGAATCTTTTTGGACATTTGATATATGTACATATAAAACAGCTTGCAGACAATATTTTTCATGTGTGCAGTTCAATTGATGACTTTTTTATAAACAGAAAAATCAAAATCAATTCTTTCGAAGTACCTATTTTATATTTACTCTTTTTTTCATTCAAACATCTTCAAAGCAACAACATCTCAGATTCGAAAATTTCAGAATGCTTAACACTTATATTCCTCCTATCGACAACCTCCTTCATCGTGTCTTGTTTAAAAAAAATTCAGATGATATAACAAATGTGACATCAATTATTTCTTCATCAATTAAAATAAATTAATATTTGTTTTGTTGCCTTTTAATTGCCATTATTATTGAAGGGATCAACGACATCTATTCAAAATTCTTGTTTAAACCCACAGAATTCAGTTCGGTTCTTTAATTTTATCTATTTTTTTAACTTCATTGTTATTGGCATCTGCTGATTTATTAATAGACGGATATGTTTTCAGTGCAAGCGCTTCATGTTTCTAGTTTCCTGATCCATTTGCTCTACACACACGTGACATCTGGTGGAAGAATTTCGTCACACATACCTATTCTATTTAGTCTATTTTTAAATTTATTTGACGGAATCCTTTCAAAAACAAGAATAAATTATGTGTTGTAAATATACAATTATATAATGCAATAATTATGAACAGTGTTTCAATAATAATCAGTGGCAGATTAAGCACAAGAGAGGCCCCAGGCGCAATAAAATTTGGAGGCCCTGTTTTTCGGATAACATAAAAGCATCAGAAAATTTCATGTAAAATATTAAAAATATATTCAAATTTGAACAAAAAGTATATGGGTTATATAATATAAGTTATTTTTGATACCCCTAAAATTCAGAGACCTCAAGCGCGCGCCTCATTCAATAATGATTAATCCGCCGCTGATAATAAGCACTACCCTGTCAGTCTCTTAGGGTTGAAGGAAGAATGAATGTTGAATGTTCGGAAAATATATTATTATATATTTAAGCAATTTAATGTCAGTGATTGTATTGCCATTTACAAGCCATTGATATTTGATTTGTATATGTCATTTCTGAATTCATTATGAATCCAAAATATAGTTCTGATACCTCGCATACCAGATGACGAATATTAAATTTGAATTCTATAAATGACGGGTAAGTATTTGTAAGATATAAAAATACAGAGGTAACAAATTATTGTTTTAGGAACCGATTATCAACGATTAGAACTGCATTAATGTTATGTATAGGACAATAATAAAATTATTAAGATTCCTTATTAAAAGAATAGTGGTATTAGTGGACTATTAATTACCCCCGCACTGTTGAGAGTGATTGTCGTGGGATACAAAAATCTGTGAAATCTAGAAGCCAAATTTGTATATGATTTTTTTAAACGAATTTACCTAAGCAAAAAGTTTCATGGTTTTAACTTAAACGTGAAATTACTGGGGACCAATTGTAGTTCACGAGAAAACTCCACTCCATTGCGGACAAATACATTGGCTCATATGAGATTCTCAATTTCAAAACCTACCTAAAGACCATTTTTGATTTTTTTTTAAATTTTGATGCCAACTTGTTCTCTATTTCAATATTTACACAATCAATAAATTTCCGATTTCAAAACCTCTCTAAATACAGAGAAAACGCAATTTTAAAAACGTGTTTAGTCTCAAAACCTACTAAATCCAAAAACCTTACGGCAGTTTTTTGCACTTTGTCAACAATTTTGGTTTTTGGAGTTAGGTAGGTTTTGAAACTAATGCGAAACTGTTTTGAAATTATACTACTGCGTATACTCTAAATCTGTAGGTAATTAGTTACTTATAGGGTTGCCAGGCGTCCCCATTAACCCGGACTGTCACCGGTTTTCAGTTTCGTGTCCCGGTGTCCCGAAAAAACCTCTCGGGACGCTCAAATGTCCCGGTTTACGACTCACGCTGATTATTTGGGCTTTTTTGGATTCGAAAGTCTTGGAAGAGCTAAAAAAACGAGTCACGCTGGTATTTTGGGCAAATCGGCAAATTCTTAGGTTTTTGGATGCGAAAGTCAGCAAATTGGACAAATGTCCCGGTTTGACTTGCAAGAAATCTGGAAACCCTAGTTACTTATCACTATAGTAAAATAGATATGTAATTAAAAAAAAATGCAACTGTTGGAAAGCCATATAAAATAACTAAAATTCAATTCAATTTATTTATACTAAAAGATAATTAGTAATTTATTATTTTCATTATTTAAGAATCAAATACATATTAGGTATTAGTTAAGCGATTTCCAACCTATTACCGTGGACTATTACAAAGGGAGGCGCGAACAGTCCAAAATATTTATTTACTATTTAAAAGTGTCTTTATTACTATATGAAATAAAGGATGGGGAGACGCGAAGATATTATTTTCTTCAAAGGAAGTCGCAGTTACATAAAGGTTGGAAACCACTGTATTAGATGTAGGTACAATGGAACCCCAATCTACCGTTCTCGTATCATTCGTTTTGCGAATCGCTTATTTGTCATAGAACATTGTTAAATAATCCTACATTTATCGTTCGCCGATTTACCTCGATCTATCGTCAAAAAATTATGGCCCTGTCCCAAATATTAACCCGATTGACCGTTTTTGTTGAACATTTCTCATTTCGCTCATAAATCTTACTTCACTTCTCGTTTCGCCGTGTTTTCTAACTCACAACTAAAATTCCTAATTGAATAAAACTCGAAGTCTAGCTAAGAAACTGAAAACAAAGCAAGACCTCGAAAAAAAACCAGGAGAAAAACGCCTGACACAACAAAAAGAGTTGACTTACAAAAGTACGCGGGCTTGATAGTCTCTGTTAAAAAATTAGGTGCCAAACTGCAAATAAGAAACTTAGTATGTTGTTTAAGAATTAAACATTTATTTTGGTATTATTTGAAGATTTCTCGCATTTTTCGTTTGCTTATTACAATCCAGTGTAAAACGTAGAATCAGTTATGATGTTGGCAGCGACATCTTTGTAAAAAACAATTTTACTTTTAGTTAAAATCTGCTTTGCTTAACAAGGTTTGTTTCTACTCTATGATGGAAGTCGGCACAGCTCTTCCATTTTATGTTATCCTAATACTTAACGTTTCCTTTACCTTCACTTGTTGCTGACGTTTTTTTTTTACAATGAATGGGACTTTTTAAATCAGGGCCATAAAATAAGTACATACGAGTAAATTTATTTATTTATAAAACATAAATATTATGATAATTCTCAATTATCGTTCATATATATATATTTGTAATATTAACGTTTATTAGGACATTTTAAACGCATTATACTTTTGTTATATCGAACATATAAGTACATTAAAGAATGTACCTTAAGAATCGAAGGCTTAATTGGTTTCCAATGAATTTCCAGTCAAAGTGATCAATGGATTGGCAATACCGTTATATCCTATCGACTGATTTGGTTTTCATTAGGATAGCATTACCTTTGAGGAGGTAACTAATAAAAGGTATATTCTGATCAATACGCTACGTAATGGAGAATCGGAATACGGCGTCGTATCACTCGTATCGACTTCAAATTATACTTACATGGTGTCTCGATTATACACTAATGTTGAGTCTTCAATAACTACAAAAAAATATCACATAAGTTGAGTGACACCCTATTATATCTAGAATGTATAATGTGTTTCTAACATAATCGTATCATTTTCCCGGTATAAATTTTTTGATTCAAGTTTACAAGACCTTTCCGCTCTTCTGCTGCCTTAGTGTATGGGATTTCCCATGTGGAGCGTCTGGCATACCAAGCGACCTTCTCACATTCCATCCAGAGTGATTGAATTTTTGTATTTTTTCCTGTAGATTAGAGTAAAAAAGTATTCAAGAAATTATTGAAAGCCATCGCACATTAAAATCATTTAATATCTACTTAATTATATTATAATCGCGTTTGATATTATTTTAATGTCAGTGATTTTTTATTTAATTTGTAATGATTTTTAAATAAATAATAATTTCTTACTTGCGATCATATTATTTCTACAATAAAATAACCGAGCCTAAAAATAACCACTCTAAAAGAATCAGTAGTATTTTATTTATTTTATTTAATTTTAAATGCCTACATACTTTTGAAACATGCATTTTTGTCAAATAACGGCGGTGCCTGACGTATGCGATGGAACACCGCCTATAGTTGGCTGTTCGCCTAATACATTTTACTCTGAATAGTGAGATAGGGCGTTAGAAGATACGAAGACAAAAAACCCGTCGCTGCTAAAGTACGTACGCATGTGTCGCCATCTGTGTTAGAATCGTAGAACTACTTCAATCAAATTTGAGAAAACCTCTGCATTTTTTTTTGTAATGAAAAAAAGATAATGACCCGTGATTGATGAATATTTATTTTATTTTTTAATGCTTTTACATAGGAGGAGTTCTAATCTTCTAAGGCAATTTATTTAAGCCGTAAAAAGCATTTTTTGTGGGCTTATTGACAGAGATACTAGATTAGTTAATCAATATATACTTTTAACTAGTAACACCAATATGGAAACCTAATGACAGAGTTTTTAAATAAAAAGACATTCAAATTAAGAACAAAAAATATAAATATGTATTTCCTGTTGAAATTAAAAATAAGTGAAAAAGAAAGCGTGTTAATACAATTTAACTGGTTGAAATTACTCACTAGTTAAGAAAAACTGGTCCTGGAAAAATTATGGAATACGCATGTCTAATTTCATGTTTTTTTTTGACCATGGAAATTGCTTTACAAAATTAAAACTGTCTAGCTTAAGTACTCAAATATTTATTTACTTCAGGTATGAGATAAGGTAAGTAAAGATTGTGAAATAAAGAATACAACGTCTAACGAAGTTCTAAAACTGAAGCATGGCTATCCAAAAATAAATTTTAATGCACTCGCTGCATACATGCCAAATCAACGAAAATATTTCACTAAGAAATGAGTTTACCAGATCTTGACCCAAATTACAGAAATCAAAACAAAAGAATATAAAAATAAGGTCAGTTATTTGCATTCAATGAAGGTAAAAGCGTTTTCTGTTAAAATGCATTTCCCTTCAAAGTGTGTCATTTTCATAAATGTAGTTATTCATATTTTGATATTAATATTATCGTATATCTCACTTACAGTTGAAGACACGTGTTGATGAAGGAATAATGTTATAAATGTTTTGAGTAAAATTCATTTTGGTTCAGACAATTCAGACAATTCAGCGACGTGTTAAAATGGTAATCCAGGTTTCGTCAGGCGTTCAATTGCACGTATAAACTTGAACTGATATTTAGTAAATAAATGTATCACTAAGCTTAAAGCCATTACTGGCAAAATGGATTAACACATGGGAACGCCTACAGATTAAAAAATGAACGATTCAAATTTAATATTGAAATTCCACCAATTACCTTCAGTCGAAATTTTAATAAAAACCTTCTTTAACGATATCGTTAAATGTATGTGTTATTTTATACAATAATAATTATTGACCTCTTATTGCCATATCTAGAATATTCAAGATCGATTACTCACCGTATAAAAATATCATTGCCAATGGCAATTATAAATATACTTTAAAACATACTGCATAATCAGGGACAGATTAAGACAATTAGAGGCCCGAGCCACATAAAGAATAATGTTGGTATAATGGTAATCCACCACTGCGTGTATATTTTTTTTACTTGTGCTCTTAATCATGTATTTTTAAAGATGTGTTCTGTGGACATAAATAATATTTCAGAATTAAGATGTTTCCTGTCAATACTTTCTGGAAAGGCTTTATATTTAAAAAAAAAACACCATTTTGTACTAATTTCACATTTATTTAATATGATCAGTTTCGCTCAATACGAAACAGGTTGCAAATACTGGTAATAAGTGAAATCAGACCTAGTCATACAAAATAAATGTCTAGAATTAAGTTACAAGACAATTTTTTTTTACATAATTTACTGTGGTGCAAGGAAAATTCTTCCACTGCTCTCACAACTGATGCTACAATTATTTTTTTACTTATTTGGTGGTACTGTTTGCAGAAGTTATAGGAATATTGTTCAATGTAATTTTTTAATGAAAAAAAATCAGAAGCCCCATGCTTAATTGAAGCAGAACTAAAATTGTCGCCCTAGGACGTGTTGGCTATGGCAACGTTAATTATGCGATGGTGGCGCCCTCGCGGGCAGTCAAGTTACGCTGGTACATCTATAGTGTGCTAATTGACTAAACCAGCCCTGTTCATTATAATATATTAATTATACCACTATTAATAAAAGCGTTCTTGCTGGTATTAAAGGTTATGAGTTGTGCTTGTTAAAGGTTGGGATTGATATTTATAATATAATTTATAAAACACTTTTAATATTATATATGGAGATTCATGGCGCAAAGGCATTATATTAAAACAAAAAAACGCATTGCTTTGTACTAATTTCGCATTTTGTTATAATGGTCTGGACAGTTTTCGTTAATCATTAGTATTATCAACTGACAAAAAACAAATCACGACAGGGTTTTTAACAAAACTCAGTTTTTAACTAAATATTATGTTGTTAGTAAATCAGGTATTACTATTTAATATCGACAGTGGAAAGGAAAAAGGACGTAACCCACAGTTTTTTCAAAACAGCTTTTTTCGATAATCACAACAGCGGTGGGCTGCCAATATCTTAACAAGGGGCTCGGTAAATCTTATCCATTTATTTGTATCCATTTTCGCTCCCAATGTGGAGCATATGGCCCCCTAATGAAAGTATCTCAAAAAAAGGTTTTTTTTTCTACGAGAACTGTTTGTTACTTGAATGAATATATAACAATGATGGAATTCGTTTATTGTAAACATACTACCGCTTGAAAGATCTTACCTTATTCATCCATATGAAGCCATCTTTTCTTGTGGGGTTTAACGTTATACGGTACTACTTTCAGCGGTGGGCTGCCAATATCTTAACAAGGGGCTCGGTAAATTTTATACATTTATTTGTATCTATTTTCGCTCCCAATGTGAAGCATATGGCCTTTTAATGAAAGTATCTCAAAAAAAGGTTTTTTTTTTCGAGAACTGTTTGTTACTTAGTCGCTTAATCTCTTTTTTCCAAAGAGACTAGTAGGGATAGAATGATAAGACTAAGCCAGGATTAGTGATTAACTCGAATCCATGAGGTCCGGCACGTAAGCCCACAACGCTGAATGAAAAAATTAAGGGGCTACTAAGTCTTGTTTCATAACAAAATTAACCCATCTACAGAAATTGCAGTTAGGTGCTTATTTGATCTAAGACGAATGATTTTCTTATCTTAACAAGGGGCTCGCAGGCCGCGCTGAAATTTAACAAGGGGCTCGCGCTAGCCCCCCCGAGCCCTCTCCAGCCCACTCCTGAATCACAATCTATACACCTTAATACACATTATATCAAAAGGATGTACGTTAAAAATGCCGAATTAGTATCCAAATTTATATGTTAAGTTTAAAAAAGAAGGACATGTGAAAATTGCGATCAAGAAAAAAGACTGAATAAAAGTTTTTTTTTAAAAAATATATTATAATTATCAATATCAGATAAAGTCAAATAAAAACCAATTTATCAGTCTCCATGCACTAAAAGTTTGTGTATATTGGATAATTTGCCTTTGGCCCAAAATCATCAAAAAACGTTTTTTGTGTCTCCTGTAATTTTTTTTATGTGTGGGTTACGTCTTTTTTTCTTTCCACAGTCGATATACTGTAAATGTAGCTATTTTTGATAACAGATAAGAAGCCATTTTGTTCTTAGAAGACATTCAAATTTTTATTGTAAACAGTTTAATTTAATTAATTTATAATTTTAAAAATTTACTTCTAACTATTTCATTATGTACGATTTATCTACAAAATCTTATAATACGTATTATGATAATTGTTTTTTTTTTAATGTCTAACCATTTGTAAATTCCGGTGTCAGAATTGGGGTTTTTATTACGAATCCACAGCACTGTTATATATCACATTAAAGTTGCATCTAATACGAATAATTTCAGATGGCTGTTGATCCATTAATCAATTGGCATTCCTTATAAATTTGGTTGATTCTAAGAATTGAAAACTACTCTAAACAAATAATTCAAGGAATTTATTTCGATCTAGAAACCTCGTCAGTACAGGTGATTCTGCAGAAATAGATTCTAAATATAATATTCTTTGGCATATTTAGTTTAAGAACTGAGAGAACATATGTATAACTCGGTGGAGTAAATTTCAAATGATAGCTTTTATTTTTTTGAAAGGAAACGTGTTCATGACTATTTTGGAAAAAAAGTGATTACAAAAAAAAAAGAAATGTTTCCAATGGAATCAAATATTGTCGTTAATTTTCTTTATATAAGCACGTATCTCAACTGTAGTCAGTTTTGAGTTTTTTGATGTGATGAATTCAGAATATCAATACACACATATTCCTTTAACTGGCATTCCAAAAAAATAATTATTTCATGCTTTATTGAACCTAATACAAAAACGTCAGCAAAAGAATAATTTGACTAATAATATGGTCATGTGTTATGTTTAGCATGAAGGGGAAGATGGCATTGATGAAAACGTCTTTGCTTTTTTCTGTATTAACTTCGTCAAAGATATTGAGGACAAAACCATTCTAGTGATGTTTTATAGCGATAGAATAAAGTACATTTATGTGTCTCCTGAAAACTTGTACTTTTTGAGATACGAGAATGTAGAAAATTACTGACGATATGTAAAATGATAAAGCACATTATAGCTTTCAGAAGCCAAAGTTGAAATATATATTTTTTAAATTAGATACTGGTATGTAAATTAACTTTTAACAGGTAAATTATTCATATAAAATTATTTTTTTTACTTCACTTGTGTTACAAATTGTGACACGCCTTTGCTTCTTTAACCCTTTGGCCGCGTCACCAATTTTAGCGAGCATGCCCTGTACGCGGCTGCTTTTTTGTGGATTTTTTAAATCGCGTTTTCGACTATAAATATAGGTAGTAATATTTTTTCAACTAATCAAATATGTTAATTGCTACCCAAAGTGACTTTTTCAATAATAAAATACAATATATTTCTTTTATTTTCGGTTTAATTTAACAATAATCATTTTTCATACAATTGCGACATGACGTCGCCATATTGTAAAATACCGCCACGCGCAACCGAGAACACTGCGCCACCACCATACCATGCTTATTATATTAAATTCTCGAAACAATTTCAATTTCACCCGCACTCGATCGTTTATTTACATTATCCAAAATCTTGTATTGGTGACGTATGTTCACGGCGTGTTCCAGAAATAAATTATTTTAGCCTATATTGATTCTTTTTTGACTAATGCCATCTATTGAATTTGGTAAAATATACATTTAGTAATATTTTCAACCAAGTTATACAATTTTATCACAATAGATAGCTTTTATATAGGGTTTGAAATTTCCATGACATCTATACGTGTCACATGCATAGCGGTCATACGCGGTGAGAAGGTTAAGAAGCATCATCAGACAGAACATCGCAAGATTTGCGAATAAACTAAACATTGATCCTTATTCTATTCAATTACAAAATAAATTTGGGGTTTCGTCCTTTTCTACTGGACGCAGGGACGGGGTTAGATAGAAAATTTGATACTACTAATAACAATAATTAATACATATTATATAAGGTATGTAAAATCACAATGGAAATAAATTCAACAATGGTGAGCCGCCTATCTTAATTAAAATGCTATTAACTTGATGACTTTATTAATTTAAATAGGCGAACCACGTGCCATAACTCGTCATACAAGTGGTTATTGAAGATATCAACATTATAAGGTTGTTTATTTTCAACCCGGAAATATTATGTAATGGTTTCATCACTATGGCTTTAAAAACAGTTTTTTTTTTGCAATAAATAATTCACAAATCTTCGCAATTAACATATGAGTTATTTCAAAATTATAGCATGACAGCTATTATTTGATAAAAACATTATAATACACGGACAATGTAATTAATTTTCGTATATCACTGCCAAGTAAATGCCAACGTTTTTGTATAAACAAACGTATTAATAGAAAACTTCGTGCAGATGAGTAAAGATTTTTTCAGCAAGATTCAGTGTTGATACCACGCGACGGAAACATGTTGAAAAATGTGGTGAGTAGTGATCCAGGAATAGTTTCACGCTATTTATCTCTCCACAGCGGCACTTGGTACGGAACCTAAATGGGACAGGTGCCGGGAAAGTGTCTGGTTACTTATAGGTTCGTTTCAGAATTTCAAAAGAGTAATTTTCAAAAAAAAAACCAACTCAAAAATAAGTATGCATTTGTGTTGAAAGGCGCTACAAGATAAACTTACTACTTTATCGAGAAAGAAAATGTATACACTGGCAAAGTTTAAATGTATATCGTTATAACTTGCTTTATACAATGAATTATTTAGTTTATTCACATAAATATAATATTAAACAATTAAAGAACATCTATAAACCTTTCTTTAATTCACTGAAACGACAATAGCAATAGTGAAATCGACTAATAATATAATTTGTCACTTAAAAAAAGAGTGTTTTCGTTTCCAACACAAAAAAATATTATTGCTTAAATTATAAGTAGAAGACTTTGTTGTAAGATTAACAGTAATATATTATTAGAATAACAAAAGTCGAAAAAAAAAACAAAAAACATTTTGAATTAACAGACATCATTTCAGTAAATATAAAAATTGTATTGTGTGGTAGGGTTTTTACAAAAACCGACATTTGAAAAAACTGATTTTAGAAATTAACAAAAAATGATGATTCAAATAAAATAGCGGAAAGTCGTTTCAATTTCTTAAAACATTGTTTATGTAGTATTCCTTAACAGTGTAATAAAAAATGACTTCGATTTACTACAATTTTATCCATCATTAAAATTATTATTTGATGAATAATCACAATTAAACTTCACATTCCGGTATCAAGAAAACATATATATGTTTTTATTTTAATAACATAAAAAATCATCATGCAATGTAATATTTAAAACCGGGTTACCAAATTGACAAAACAACGGTTTTTTTTAAACCGGTTATTAAAAACCAACAAATCATATTTGTGACCCAAACGAATGTTTAAAATAACCTAACGACGTACAAAGTTATCTAATGCAAACATAAGTGAAGTCATTGACCATTGTCTAATTATAAATAACTGTCTGACAACGATGGAAAATCTCTCTTGTTATCAGAAAAATACATATGTAGCTAATAGTGTACTGCAATACACAAGTAATTAAACTGAATTTAATTAGGTATGTAATTATGCAATTTGCATAAATACACAAAATGTCAAATTACGTAATTAATTAAGTAATCTATTATGCTGATCATGAATGATTTCATTTTTATGAATTATCCCATTTACAAATCAGGCAAATATTCAGAAAATTACCTTAATTATTTTTCGTCTAAAAATGTCCAAGACCATATAATTTTATGACAAAATGACACATTTTGTGACACTTAGAAATATTTTCTTCTTTGGCATGACATTTCAAAAAATAATGTCAAGCATAGGGGTCGTCCGTAGGGCACACTCAAAAGATGTGTTTCATTGAAAATTAAATTCGATATTTAATTTAAATAAATCAAAAATTAACGTTTGTATTCTTAAAGTGAATAACATGACCAGGACAGACGTCAGTGGCTCATACACTGTGTGAACACGACATTTTATTCAGTTGAAAATGTTTACTTTTTCAAAGTTTTTTTGCAATGTAAAATTTGCGATCAAATACACGAATATTATGGATTTTCTCTTTCTTCAATCACAAGTTACTTGGAATAATTTACTTAAATTTATCTATTGTCAGGTCTGTAGTACAGCTGTCAAAGTTGTTGGCTTCCGTGACGAATCTCGCGGGTTTGAGTCCCAGTAAGAACAGCAATTTCAATCGATTTGTGCTTAAAAGTATGGGTGTTGATGATTTCTGAATATTCCATTGAACAACGGGTCTTAGCGAGAGAGATTGTTCACTTGATTACTACTTCTTCACAAAAAAGAGAGGTTGAGCAACTGAGTAATATACAGTTCACGTATAAAAAACTTATATTGAGATACCTCTATTAGGAGTCAATGTGAGCCATATTTTAAGCTGACTTAGATAAATAAATAGTAATAATAATGTGTTAATTCAAAAATATCTGAAAAATACTTTAAAATACAAATTATTGATTAAAAATGAATATTCTTTTATTTCTGATTTTATCCATGATTCATAAAATATGCGTCTTATTGATCGTTTTAAAAACAACATAAATAATTATACATACACTTTGGTGTATTGGTTATAATTTCAATAAGTGCTTTGATGTCATCATAAAATATCTCACTCTGAAAAATCTTGAAAATTGAATAAGCAATCGCGTTTACATAATTCGCTTACCTATGACTCGCTAAGAGATTCCAGCAGATTATCGTAATATATAGGTTAGTAAACAGAAGAAATGTATTGGAAGATAGATATGTATTGAGGGAAAATGCGTGGAAGTAATCAGATCTAACTTTACATCGCTGAGTAAGCACAGAAGCTCCGTGACGACATAAACAGCACATTCGGCCAAGGGGTGTAGTCTATTCTCGATAAAAAATAATAATATATAAACTTTCGAAGATCGCCATAATATAATTAATATACTAAATAAAGCATCCCCATTGTAAAGATTGCCGACAAAAATGAAAAAAAGGTTGCCATCTCGAGTCTTTAATTTTTATTTTTTTCCCCTAAATGCCCCTTAAGTCTAAGAACTTTTAAGTAGAGTCCATCGTAGAGTTAAGTGCAATGGTCCAATCACTTATATTACAAATCAATATCATTTAAACACAGAAAATACGTCAAGTAAAATTCATCAAACATATAATAACGATAAAACACAAAAGGTGGATTTAAATTTAACCTTTATGACCAGTCGATAAATTTTATAATAATTACATTTTTAACAATACAGATATAAATTTGTAAAATGTTTATCCCATATATTATTGCTAAAATATAACTTTTTATTTAGTAACAATTTAGGGAATTTAGCATTGTCATATAAACTAAAGCGACTGTTTAATAAGTCAAAAACACATTTTTGATAAACGTTGTTACTTGTTTATATAAGTAACTGTGGAAAGGAAAAAGGACGTAACCCACATATGTTTAACACATTTTACAAGAGACACAAAACTTTTCTAGATGATTTTGTGCCAAAGGCAAATTATGAAATATACACATCCTTAAAGTACAGTGGAGAATTATAAATTGGTGTTTAATTGATTTAATCTAATTTTAATTATACACATTGTAGAAGAAAAACCTATTTTATGTTGTTTTTCCTGGTTGAAATTTTTACAGTTTGGTTTTCGAACATAAAAGCTAAATTTAGATGCTAATTATGTATTTGTAGCTTAACATACATATAACGTGTATCAAGTTGTATGTATTGTGATTCTTGAAAAAAAGCTTTTTTAAAAAAAACTGTGTGTTACGTTATTTTTCATTCTCACAGAAAAAAACATTAAGCCCTTCAGTATTCAGTTGTATTTAATATTTTTTGAATTCATACTGCCAAGGTAGTAAATATTTTGACTAAGTATTTTTTTAATATTAAATTTATGAAAAATTATATTCCATAAGAAAGCTGCCAATGGTGTTTTCAATGAATGACGCTTTTCGAACGAATGGCCGAGTGAGTTAACTCTATTTAGCAAGCAACTTACAGCAACCCTACCAGGCGAACATAATGACACAAACAATTGAGTGTAATTGCATACTTTATCACAAAGCACCATAAAAATTGGATTAAATGATTTTTTTATTGTAAATATAGCAAAGTGTTTTTCTATCTGAGAAAATGTGTATTTTATTTACACATTATTTCACTTATTTCAATACAAAAATAATTATTTCTTATCGCGTTGACAGAGACACCATCACTGCAGCTAGTTCACTCTTATGCAGTTATGTGCATACATACAACTGCATCGAGGTGCACACGTAACTAACTATGCACGTATAAGACAACTGCAGCAGAATGCATTTTATATCGATGTATCTCCTTCAACTTCTGGTGCCTTAGTTCACAATTCCTTTTGTGCGTTCGAAGGAAACTGAGGGGCCCTCCACGTTTCCCTTTCGATGGACACGTCGTAAGTACTATCTAAGTAGGTCGGAGTACAATTTTCTCATTCGTTTTTCTTTCACTGTCTTGCTAAAAATATGTATAAGTAAGTAAGTAGGCACTGCAAATATTTGACCGAGGTTCGTTAACTCTTCGGTTGAAACGTGCGGAGTGAGTCAACGCAATAGCGAGAACAACGGCAATGCATTTATTTTGCGTGCATTTTATCGATCACTTCTGAACTGTAAAATAATTCCATTATGTTTTATTAAAATATAACTACATTGACACAAAACAAAAGATTTGTTTTTTAATTATAATAGACTTCGAAAATTTTCATTTGCTTAAACTTAACTGATATTCATTATATCCGTCAAAATAATAAATATGTAAGTGTTTTATAATAAAGCAATCACTTTCATTAAATACGAATTCTTGTAGTTTTTTCCATACTAATTATTTATATTGTATCTCCAGAGAATTGTGACTTATCAATTCACTCCCAATAGATAGACATTTTTATTAACCCAATTAAAGCTTTGTGATTTCTCATTATTTCCTTATTATTATGATTTAACTCAACCTTTTTTATAAAGTTCTGTATTTAATCTGCTAATGAAATATTTATGGATTTTATCTACATTTTTTTTATTAAAAAAAATGTACCTATGTAGTATTTTTTTCGATATGGAATATTTGCTTAGCAATTTTCTTTGCTGTTATCTGCCTGTTTTCTGTATTAAAATATAATCTATTTATTTTACGGAACTAACATAATATTCAATCAGTAATTTATGTTAATAGACTACAAAAATTTTCGTTTTAACCATTATCTTTTTACCTAATTAGGCAGTTGGCGGTTCCAGGATATCCGTTCTTCTTCAGAGTAGAGTTTTTCAGGTCATATGTCAGGTCAATTATTTTTAGCGAATCATATAGGTGGAAGTAGACGATCTTATGGGAAGCTGGATTTCCACCACATGAAAGAACAAGTTTTGAATATCTCGACATGCATCAAAAGCACGTTTTATCGCAAGACCTAATTTTTTTAATTTTTTTAAAATCTTTCTTGATCTGTTCAGTAAACTGTGATGATGTCAAATCCCTTGTTTATCTTATTCAACGTGGGTGTAAAAAAATATGTTCTCTGACCTTACAGAGATTTTATGAAGTCATTAAATGATTTAATTTGTTACCACAAAGCACCACCATCTGCTAAACAAATTACATTACTTTATGGAACAAAAAGCGTGCCTTTCGAAGTCAGCTTAGTAAATTAGATTTCTTTCAATATAGATTTAACATTTTTCTCTTATCCTTAATTATGTACGAAATCTGTTTTTTTTACTAGTAATTATACTTTCCAAACTCAATATTGACGCACTATCACCCCAAAACTTTGTTTTTTTTTTATTGAAAATCCAAAAAGCATAGCATCTAAAACTAAATTCATTCATAATATTATGGTCGCAGCAAAAATTTAATACACTGCATTAATTTCGGTTTAAGGAAGAAAAGCTAGTTTCATGTATCTTCCCTCGTTGATGAAAAACTTGAATTCTTTGTATATGAAATATTACTTGTTTGTTACTGTCTGTCTTTTGTATGTGTCATTTTCATCAAATATTGAAACCACCCTAGATCACGTATTACACACCATTGTGTTTTACTTTTATAAATATAATGACTATCAATCAAAAACAAAACGTACACTTTAAATGTGATGGTAGGTATAACAAATATTCAACTTGAATATCTATTTAGAGTTGAAGAGTTTTAGAAATATTTTATTGATATTCTGTAACAGAAAAAAATCAACAGTTTATCTGCTGTTCCTCGAGGACTACATCAACGTCAATCGCATAATTTAATTAATCAAAACTGTCTTATTTATTTCCTCAATTGAATTATTTATTCAATCATATTTTGACTGTCAGATTTCGGTGGGAAGGCATTATATTAAAAAATAAAAACACTTTTTTGTACTCATTCCATATTTATTAAGCAATTTATATATACAGTATACACACACATCGTAAAATCGGAGTTTCACTGTATATGCCAATAAAGATTTCTTGCCATATACATACATACATACATTGAATTTGATTGTTATTTTTAAAGAGAAACATTAATATCTAAACATAGCGTGGTTTTTAAATTATATTATATATCGTATTGCAAAACATGTCTCGTTCTGTTATTTTTTTATTAATATATCGACTATGGAAAGGAAAAAATACGTAACCTACGGTTTTTACAAAACAGCATTTTTCGATTATCACAATTTATACAACTTTATTCATGTTCTATCAAAAGGATGTAAGCTAGAAATGCTAAATTAGTGTCTAAGTTAAGATTTTAAGTTTAAAAAAAGAAGGACAAGTAAGAATTGCGAATGGAAAAAAGGACTTAAAAAAGGTTTTTCTTGGACAATTTATTAAATTAATATTAGACTAAGTCAATATAAAACTAGTTTATCAGTCACCGTGGACTTCAAAGTTGTGTATATTTCATAATTTACCTTTGACCCAAAATCATTAAAAAACGTTTTTGTGTCTCCTGTAAAATTTGTTATGTGTGTGTTACGTCCTTTTTCCTTTCCACAGTCGATATAATAAAGTTATATAGCGATCTTTTATAACAGTATTCTTTTAAAAAGACCAATAAAAAAATATATATATTGTTTGCGAAGTTCTTACCGTTTTCTGTGTATTATTGATATTTTTATTATTATTGATATTTTTCTTAATTAAAAAAATAAACAAATTAAAATTTTTACGCTGCAACACTTTTCCCGTGATCACCTATGGACGCCGTAAACACAAGAATGAGCATATATAAAAATAAATGACTTCAGAGTGCGCATATGTATGAGAAGGCACAGCACAGCCACACAACTCGCTTTTCATAGAGTATAAAACACATGGTTTGACCTAAAAGCAGCTATTTCATTACAGTTTGGTCAACTAACAAGTTCAAACAGTTTCTTCCCAAGTCGTGTTAAGTGACAGAAATAATAATCAACATGCCTGGTCGTCCTTTGTGGCAGGTATGTAATCAATATCTCTACACATGTGCTCAGATAATTAATAACGCTACGAATTTAGCCTAATGTATCGTGCTTCTAAAACAAAAAAGTGAATATTTTACGATGGAAATGTCAGGCAGATTCCAAGTTCTATTTTTGAATTTAACAGGGAGATTAAAACACCAATAAATCTCAACTATACTGTCTGTTTTGTGTTGTTTATTTTGTTTGAGTATCAGACTCATAATGAATAACACAAATAAATATATTGGGCGTTCTTATTTTTGTATATTTTCACTAAAATAATAGTTTAAAATTAAGAGAATACACAATCCTTTCGTTTTATTCATAAAATTGTACTTATTTTTATGTTTTATGGGTGTGATTCTTATTTTTTAAGCACATTTATTGTGGAATGTCAATCGTGTATTTTCACGTCTGCAATAAGATGATTGGCAGGTATATTGTGGAACAGTTGTTGAAGTATTACAATCATTATGTCTTCGATGGTTCGCGCCAAAATTGGTCGAAGTGACTCAGCAACTGGCCGCCAGTTGGCGTTCAGGTACGCGTTCGTACTGTCATCTGTTGCGTGAATGAAAAAAAAATGAAGAATTCCACAAAAATATAGATTAAAAAACCCAAAAATGTATGGAATATTATAATAATTAATAAGTATAAGTAAGAGCCGAATTATTCTTGTTTTTCTTATAATTATATACATGTATATTTTTTTATAATTTATTCAAATCAAATATACTTATATTCATTTAAAATAAATATAAATATTATTTAAATAGTGTTTAACGGACGATAAAAAAATGAAGTATTTATTGTACATTTTCCAATATTAAATTTATAATTTATAAACTAGATAAGATAACAAAGAAAACTGCAGCTCAATTAACATTTTGATATCCTCCGCGCTCATGACGAAAGGAAAATGTGACGTTACTTTAACGCTAAGTTATTAGGCGATCATAAAATGTAAGCGGTATAATATTATTTCAAATACAATTTGAAACAGACTTCCTAGCGATCATGATAGCAACTACTTTAATATATTTCATATTATTTTCGTAAAAGATGGCAGCACCCAGCTAATATTCAATTGATTTCTTTAAAGATATGTTGATATTAATATTTACTTCCATGACGCCCTCTGACAAATTTCGAGAACAACCGTCGGGAATAAGTGAAATATTTTTAGAAATGAAGCCGAATGAATTTTGGAAAACCGCCAAGAAAATTATAAAACTCCTACGCTTCCCCACTATTGAAAGACGTCAATTAGCTTTACAAAAAGTTAAACAGAATCGGCAAAAAGAATCATGATGCTATAATATTATAAACAGACTACATTCTTTCTTCCGATATTTATCGAAAATGGTTAATGGTCAGACGAAAATAGTTTTATTATGAATACAGCAGTACATTGTTCGCTTATTAAATGCTTTCATCGTACCAATATCGTTTGAAGGATATTAACCGTGGATATTATAAAAACATCGAAGCTGTTATTGATACATTCATTGTTGATACATACGCTTGTTTGCAAAATTAATACTTTAAAAAATATTTTACTCAATATTATAAAGTAGGTAATTCATATTAAGAAAAACAGAATATTCCTTTGTACTTATTTCCACTTTATTTACCGAGATCAGGACCGGTTTCGCTCATTGCGAGTATTATCAACTCAATTCTCGCCATGAGCGAAACCGGTCCTGATCTTGGTAAAATAAAAATGTGGAAATAAGTACAAAGGAATATTGTGTTTTTTTTTAATACAATGCCTTTCCACCAGATATTGACAATGAACACCCTATTGATATTAATTATTGACAAAGTTAAAATAGAAGATTTTTATATCTGAATCCTGCTTAGAGTTTTCTTTTTTAAAACTTAAAAAAATATTTAGAGATTATAAAAATATTTAAAAATAGATTAGCATTCTAGATAATGTTTTTTTATTTTTTAGCAATGTTAAATACAATAATATTAATCAAATAAGAAGAGAAGAAGTTTTCTTACCTAAAACTTTGATTCCATCGAAAAGATTATGCATTCTTAATGTTAATCCTCCAATATTAAATTTGATATGAACGGCAGTTACGTTAAAAAATACAAATTCATCCTTTTTGTATGGAGTAACGTCGCTTAGTATATCTATGTCCATATTGGCTGAAAATATATTAAATAATATTTTTAATTATTATAAGTACCTTTTACAACTATAAATTATAAATATTTATAATAAAAAATATATATTTATTATTTTGCGTCTTCGATTAGTTATATTATATTTGAGAGCGGTCGTAATAGAAAAAAAAACATTCTTAAAATTCGATAAGAAAAATGTAGCAACTGGAAAAATAAGTACCTATGATTCAGAAAGCAGTGTTTGTAAATGGATTATAAAAATAATTAATTAATTTATATTTATTTTTCACATGTCAGTTTAATAAAATGTATATTTTAGCTAGTATTCTAAATAGGATAGCAGACATTCAACAAGGTAAATCTATCACTCGTGAATGTTACAAAAAATGATAAGATAGCTAGCGAGTTTGACATTCCTAACGCATGCCATGTATCGCACTGGAATATGCACTTGGCGTCTGTAGTATTAGAGAAGCATAAGTAAAGAAGCTAAAAATATCAAAATATTTTTTTTGGGATAGTAGAAAAAATAATATATTTATTGCAACATATCTACATATATAAATGTTAGCGTACCTGTTTTAATGAAGCAATACACTTTTTAAATAATTCTCAGATTTTTAAATTACTTACTGGGCTCGAACCAACATTTTCCACGACCAACTAATGGCACGAGAAGAATTCTCCCTCTCAAATTGTACGTTCCTTCTATTCGCAATTTGGGTATGCGTACTTTTGTAAAGAAATCGTATGTTTTACTATCAATCCTGGAAACAAACCATAAAATAAAACGAAATATTTTCAATGTTATTGTTACTCTTTTCTTTTATGCTAGCCTAATACATGCATATCGATATGATGTCTGTAACACTTTTCCTTTGTCAACTTACTGGCTCACTAAAACTTCCGTTTTTCCAAAACCCGTCACGGTGACGTCATCCAGTGCTGCATTAACATTAACCGGTCCGTCGCCCTGTAGAATTCGAATTTTTGGAATTTTCAATGGCTCCAGTGGATTAATACCGATTTCTGGTAAACCTATTAGATTAAAGAGCATTTTTAAATACAGAACTTTGTCAAACAATGTTTTAAATGATTAAATTTTACTAAAATTTAAACCATACCATGCCTAAATATTCATACTAATCGAAAGTCTTATAAACAAATTAATACCGAGTTATTTATTTATACCAAGGCTGAATTTTGTTTGACGTTTTTGCAAAAATAGGCCTTACAGGCAATATTGCTTTGTATCGAGTATCCGGGGAGCATAATGCGATTGCGATTTAACCACGATTCAAATGTTACTGATTTTTCACATTCAAACATAAAACCAGTTCGCTAGATATTGTTGCGTATATATTATTTTATTAACCCGTTTACTCATTATATTTTTACACAAAATAATAACTTACCATCTCCTAATTTATCGAATATGTTTTGGACAGCGTTCCTTGAACAGTCTTCAAATTTAGGGTCTTTTATATAGCATGTTTTGATAAAATTAGCTAAAAACAAAAAAATATTAAAAAAAAAACTTGAATCGATAATATAGGTACTATAGGTTTTATTAAACTATGTCTAATTAAAAAAAATCTAAACTAAATGTGTAAAGTTTTATTAAACATTAAAAAGGTATTCTGCGTTTTTATTTTATTTTGATTAGGGTCGCATCTGATATACCAAATCAACATTTTAATGGTAAACTATTGTATTAAATTACAGATTGATGTACGATGGAAATATGTTACAATAATTAAAACAATTCCTTTATTTATATTTTTAGTATATTTTACTATAATAATACACTCAGCGAAACATATTTTAAACAAAAAAACAGTTCAATTAAAAAATAACGTTATTGATTTATTCGCCAAATAAAACAAAATATTTCAGTTATAAAAACATATAATTTATTAAAAATGATAAATGTAAAAAAACTTACGTTTTTCTCTATAGTACTTTCCATAAGCTTCACTAAAGAGTAAAAAAAATACAGTTAACAGTCCTTTTTTACTAAACATTTCTATATCTTTCTAATGCTATCGTATCGATTATGGTTTACAATGACAACACTTAATCGACGAAAAATCGATCAATAATATTTTTTTACAACAAATTTTGTTTGTTTACAATTTTTACATGAACAAATGACTTTGTTGAAGGCTGTGAGTTGCAAGCCTCCCTGTCACTCGCCTTCTTCAAATGGATGATCACAGTTTACTAAGCACAAACCAGCTCACGAAGACAAACCCAAGTAGTGGGATGTTGTTTTGTGTAGAATTTTTCTTTATTACATCATTTTGTTACTTACCCAGTAGCGGGATTGCACCAGGTAAAAGTGAGTTTGTAATCATACATGCGAGAATCTAAACAATTGATAAAAAGCATTCATTTTCTGGGCTACATTGTCCATCGCAACAGTGAATCTTTCTTGATGTCAGCTCGACTAAAAATTTAAAAAAAATATATTGTTAAAACAGTTTTAGATTCATTGAATTGAATTATAAAACGATAATAATGAAATACAATACGTTTGCTTCTATAATAAATAATTTACACGCATTTCTCAAAAAATCCAGAATACAAACGATTCTAAATGGATTATTTTTTTATTAAGATAATTTTTTACACACAAACAATTCAACATATTTTTATTTATAATAAAGCCCCATTAAATTGGTCAATTAGAATGGATTAGAAAAATATGTTTTGATTGAATTTTATTAAACAATTGTTTTCAAAATATCTTGAAGAATTAGCTGCAAGATTTTTGATTCCAATTAACAATTCCTTCTCTAAAATTTCCCAATATTGGATTCCCAACCGGTGTAAAATTCCTCCTTAGGGAGGAATTTCAGGGTTCCATTGGACATATCAATCAATCGCTAGATTCTTGTTTTTTGGTAAAGTTTATTAAAAGTATTATTTTAAATACAGCATGACATGTTCATAAACTATTTTTTATATGGACATGGACGATATTTTTTAATACCCTATAATTCTACTGAAATTTTTGTTTATTGGAATAAGCTTCGATAATTTCAGTTATAAGTTGGTAAAAACCATTTTTCGTAATATAATATTATTTAAATAAATACCTAATATTAAAAAAAGAGTACAGAACTACATAAGTATATGTGCATACATATATTATTTTAAATACACCTTTTGAGTTAGATTATTTTGGATATGGGGGGAATTATATTCTTAACAATGGTGTAAGGTTGTGATATACCATGCGTTTTTAATATATCTTTCAACTTTCAACATTCATGAAAAAAACGTTACTTATAGATTCCATCCATAGGTATTTTTCAGTAAAGTTATTACATCCAGAGATAAAAAAAACATTCTCATTAAATGAATCCACAGATGGTTTTTACATAATAGAATTCAACGAACAAAATACTAAATCAATGATGTTTGGGTCACCACTTGTTGTTCATATTGTAGAATGTCTAATCTAATAGAACGATATAGTAAGATTGTTTCAGAATAATTCTCGTCTCATAACTTTTAATGGCGAATTATTCGCGCCTTTGATTAATTGATATTGTAATACAACATCATTCATTCACAACTTAATTAGACAATACCATTAAACGAATGTCTCGTTTAGTTAAAATATAAACATTTCTTACACCATTTTGGCAAGAGGTATAGCAATTAAAAGTGTTTCGGAGTAACCGCTCTATTTGTTGAGGACAGTTCTGTTCTATCGTTGTTGTTGAACCTATTTATTTTGAAACATCAATATAATTATTTTCCCATTATGACACTGCTCTTGATTCTATGAAGAAGGTTAAAAACATTTAAATTAATAGAATCTATCACTATTAAACACGCAGCACATTCATAACAAAAAAAAACAGTCACTACTAGATAGATAATGTATTTAAATATTGTCAATTTAATATAACTAATATATGATTTGGGATTACAATTTAATATTCTCATATTTTCGGCCTATTTGAAACATTTGTAAATTCGACTTAGTGTTCAATTTTCTGGGTATTATTCGTTTATAGTAATAATGTACTTACATAAATTAAGCCACTAGAGTAATTGAGAAAATTCTGTTGAAATTAGCTCCATAGGCGTTAATATGCTTAATACTGGGAGTGGACATAGTAAAAAAACTATTGAATATATACTTAATAGTTTAAGACGACAGAACGATAAAAGTCGTATTATTATTATTATCTACTTTAAAAGGATTCACTATCAAAACTTACTTGGTGGAAAGGCATTGTATTTAAAAAAAAAGCGCTGTTTTTTACTAATTTCACTGGAATTAGTACAAAAGAGTGTTTTTTTTTTTAAATATTATCAGTATAATCAGATTAATCAAATTTACATTGAATACGCAGTTGTTATAAATGTATCAGTTGCATTCCGCATTTTTAAAATGTCATTATTTCCTAGAGACACTGCATATGAAAATTGTAACTCACTAAACTCCTTCTAAAAGGCAAATAATAGTTGGTGCATTGCATGCAACATCAACTTTCTCCTGTGA
Organism: Himalopsyche anomala; assembly: GCA_031772345.1. Lineage (NCBI taxonomy): Eukaryota > Metazoa > Arthropoda > Insecta > Trichoptera > Rhyacophilidae > Himalopsyche > Himalopsyche anomala. The sequence goes on from CM062828.1 coordinate 7,067,512, forward strand.
CGGAAAAATGCACTCGTACAGTTGCGGTATAAGAGAGAACGATATCTCAACCAATTCAAAAGATATTATTTTTATTGTAATTACACATTTTTTTTATAAATAAAACACAATAGATTGTGATATACATTCCATGAGTCCATATTGTTTTAACATCAAAATTTATATTGTGTATGAGAAATCACGGCATTAACAAAGACATATTTGCATTTTCTTTAATATTGCTGCCATCTTCAATCAGATTGTACTATCTATCCTTGAACTAGATTATGATGATTATATAATCATTACCTTGGACATTTAGGCACTCAAAAAAATGCGTAGGCTGGAGAATGTCTTCCTCTTCAGTCTTCTAATTTTTTTTTATGATGAGTTGAACTACACTCAACTTTTTTTTACACGGTAGATTCACTAAAAAAAAACTGTTTAAAAATGATAAAGTTCATATAAAAATTAAAAATGGACTCGCTGAATTTTATTTGGAAAAATAACGACGTTGTAACAAAGAAAATCGTGTAAAAAAACTAAATAAGTATAAATTACACACAATATTATTTATAATATGTATTTTAACATGAAAAATAGTACTATACATATAAAAGATATCATGTGGACTGAACATAAATCGCTTTTATGACTAGAAATATCTGACACGTCTAATGTGTTAGGATCTAGTGAAGCCATTTGTTTGTAATATAAGACAAAATAACAAAGTATTTTAGTTCTACAAAAATATTGTTTTATTTATTGTTGATATGGACATATTTCAGCGTATGCGGCGTATATATAAAATAATATTTGTAGAACCAAAATTCTTTGCTATTTTTCAGCTTATGACAATGGTGTTCAACCAAGTAAATGCCAATTCAATCAACCATTTGATTTTAGTTGAATTTATTGTTTTTAGGTAATACTTTATCCGCTTCTGTGTTTATTTTATTTGAGAAACGAGTTAGAAAAATAATTCTTGTAAAAATGTGGTATGCGTTATTTTTAATGGACCGTGTTATTTTAAAACCGCGTGAATTTTTTTTTTGTAGAAAAACAGTGTTAATGTACTTGAATTTATATTTGGTTATTTATTATTTCGTTTTGATTCACTGCATTGCTTGTAGTTCTTGAATAAACCGTACATATTCTATATCCGGATATTAAGTATTTCATCCATATCCACGCACCTACCTACAAATTACACCCTTATATCATAATCGTCACCAACTTACCATCTCAGACAACTTCTTAATTAAGTCATCTTCTTGCGTTGATTACAGATCACCTTTTCAAATTGATATCTATAGATTAACATGTGCATCTTATTTTAATATATGACCGCACGAAAATCTCTCAAGTCTTAGCTTATCTAGATTATCAGTCAGAAAGTGAGCTGTTACGTAAATTATAATTTTCATGTCATCATTAATAAGATAAATCACTCTGCCAAAATAATTTTATACGTACTTTGATTTTGCCAAGATGATACTAGTCAAATGGATACTTTTTTTACCATGTCTGCTCCCAATGTGGAGCATTTATACGAGAACAGCTTGTAATTTAACTTATATTAGACTGTATGGCTATGAGGACAGGGTTAGGATGGGGTTAGTGGTTAGTGTATCGCTCTCGCTACGACCCGTGTTTAGGATACGATCAGTGGTGGGCTGCCAATACGTTAACAAGGGGCTCGCTTAATATCAAAGTAATTTATCAGTCATGTGCAATTATATGCAATATTTTTAAATTAGCAAACGATTGTTACTTAATACACTTAAAATATGCAGTTTACCATAAACTTATCAATGTAAATGGCTATAGATGTACTACTGTGTGTACTGGAAGCTGTCGTAGATAGTATATGTCAGAAATTGCAGTTATGTACTAATTTGATCTGAGAATATTGTTTTCTATTAATTTAACAAGGGGCTCGCCGGCCGTGGTAAAATCTAACAAGGGGCTCGAGCGAGCCCCTTCGAGCCCCCTCCGAGCCCCCTCCAGCCCACTCCTGGATACGATGGGACAGAAAACATATCCAAATAAATCTAATAATAAAGCCATTGAATGGAGAAGGCGGAGAGAGGAGTTACCATATTTTTTCAAATAATGCTATTTTTTTAATTCGATCGGCTATGGATAACACGTCATATATACATAAATATTAAATAGATATTTTTAAACTTCTTACGCAATGGCGGCTTAAATATGCTCAAATAAATGATCAGGCCAATTGAATTTGAAAATACATTAAATATGAAAAACGTTTATGACTAATTTAGCTCCTTACATCACACGGTACTGTTAGTAAAACACCGTGATAATAATTATAGTACTTCGTGCCCCAAATTCATATGCAGGCAAGAATCAACTCCGAAGAATAATAATGTACATACATAAAATGCAAAATATGATTGACACGTATGATTTCATAAGTTTTAAGTTATGAGTAGTATCAAACGGGGCTTTTTTACCATGTAACGTTGTGGAACGGCGTTCCGGCACTTTTTCTTTGACATTTTTTTATGTTTCAAATCAATATTTGTAAAATGTTATTTTTATTTTAACCGTAACATTCAAAACAATACCAGGTTCATAGACTTTCTTTGTGACCAAAACTCGGAACGCCATGCGTGATTAAGTGTGTTTTGTTGTCTTACGCGTATTCCATCTGCATAGGTTCAGGTTCATCCGTGAACTTGAACGCCTGAAGATGCTCAAATGTGAAACCCGGGTTGTTAGTGACAAAACTTGTGTGAATGTACATAATTTGAACGATTCAAATTTAATAAAATAAAGAGTCGGACTCATTGGATTTTTTTTCAACTCTGATTCTTCCAAAACACCAAGACTCTTCGAATTCTATTCCATAGCTCAGGTACAAGTTGATTATTGATTACCCCACCACCTTCCGTTATAATTATGAAGTCGCTGTTTTACTACCGCTTTCCATAACGCAATAACGATCAAGAAAATAACAGAATTTACGCCACATATTCTTGGCCTTATACAAAGCTGTACGAAAAATATCTTTTAACCATGCAATAATGTGTCAAAAAAGATAAAGATAGAAAACAAGAAAAAGTGCCGTGTTGGAAGATTTTAATCAACTCCACATTGAATTTAAAGAGGAATAAAAAATATCCTGTTCCCCATATGATCTTGCGAATTTATCGAATGCTTCAAAATTAGCCTTTTCAAGATTAGATTAGCATAAAATTACGTTTAAATTCGATTTTTTCGATCGATCCGCGTTCTCGCCTACAATTGTGCTCTGTCCTGCTAACTTTTGTTAATACAAAGGAAAGCTTTTTTCAATTATATAGATTCAATAAAACTTGCTTTGATCCCGCAACAGGTAACCTTGAAACAGGTCTGCGTAGGCATTTTATCTTTCAAGGGTGTCTGGCAACCTTATTGCATATTTTTATTGCATTCATGCAGTTCAATGCATTTACAACATTTATGAACTTATTCGTTGAGTTCACATCAAGCTATTAAAACTATCAAATGTTTTACAATCGACCAACGTTTTATAAATGAAAAATTGCTAACAAAAGGTCATCACAACATCTATTTTAATATCATTGTAGTCAAATGAAATATGGAACACGGTTTCCGTGTAAGATGGGAGCGATGTCGAAAACTGAAATGATCGCATTGACATTTTTACAGATCAGTAATTATGTTTTTAGTACATTTTACTATATAATTAAATATCGGCGTTTTATCAAGCAAAACCACTCCTAACATCATTAAGACAACTATTAGTTGTCAAGTACAGATTTCCTAACCAATCCTTATATTTAAAATTATATGGACCCTCTAGAGATGAAGTGAGCCAACTAGTAAAATAGTAAAACTTTTTTCTTGAACTTTAAGGTACAATCACGTCTTTATTTGGTGTTTTGATGGATTGCAATTTTTTTTATTTTACCGAGATAACACTATTGCAATGTGTATTAAATAAGGTTACTTCACTTTTACGATACTTTAAGACATGTAGAATATTATAACGTATCTATTTTTTTTTCATAAAATACCACTTGACTCACTTCACCTCTAATGAGCCAATATTATCTTCCCTGAAAGACAGTCTGATCAAAAGCACGTTTTCCTTAACTACCTTTAATGGAAATGCTACAAAGAAAATATATTTCCATCTTCGATAGATGTTGTTTCCAGTGTATTTAATTTTTTTTTGCTAACTAATTGTCTACATATGTATTATATATCATCGTTTTTGTTATAGTATATGCCAACGCGCTGAAGTTTAAAAATGTACAGCTTATCAGTATCCATAGAGATAAAATATCAAAGAAATTAAGTGATTTGGACATAACATGTTTTAGTGGTCTTAATAATAATGATTTTTTGTCCTGATTTCAAAATGGTTATGTTAAGAAAAAACCGATTGCTCGCTTTATATTCATAAAAATGACGTCATAAATGTTTCTTAATTAATTTATAAAAAGGAAATTCGGCCTTTTCTTACGCCACAACGAACCAGTTAATTACGCTAGTTTTGAAATAACTACATCAATATTTTGTTTATAAAAAATACTTAACTAGTTTCAAACAGGCTGCATACACATATCGGGTAGTGGCAGGACAACCAACTCATTTTATTTTTTAAAAAAATCCGGTTTTACTTCTTGTTACCAGCTACCAAATATTTACAACTACAAACAACGTACAGAAAATAGTCCAAACTTTCTATTAAAGGTATAATAACTAAAGATTCATTCAACTGTACGTTGAATGCATTATACTCAATTCAGAGTCAATTTTGTTATAATACATTGAAAGATACGGTATATGTTTTACAATGATACTGTAAAATAATTTTTCATGATACTTAAAATAATTTTACTGTATAATAATGTTTAAAATAATTTTTATTCTCAATAACTCAATAACTAGAAGAATATAGTATAGCATTTTTTTGATAGCGACAAATGATGAATCAAGAAAAATTGTTTAGTTTAGCAATTCAAATTCCCGTTTATAATCATACTTGTTAAAAAAATAGAAGAACAGTTCCTTGTTCAAAGTCAAAGTAAAATTTCTGTTTTTTAATGTATTATTAACATTTTTCGAATAATTTCAAGGTCTATTGGAAAACTTCTGGAATATATTTGATTGAATGATATTAAAAACATTAATAGAAAATTGTAATGTGGTCTTTATTTAAAATCAATATACAACTTTTACAACCTCAAAAAATTCTTCGTCAGGTCCATGCGAACCTTATTTTTAATGACTTGAAGTTTTCTCACTATTATAGTTTTTATAAAAGGTTTTAAAATATATGAATTTCATAATTTGTCTGTTCTAGGAATATTTAAAAATATTCCGTTGCTTTTGTATGAAAATCTACTGTCATAATAATGTATTTCTGTATTATTAATACCACACTTCAGGGTTTCCCAAACTTTTTCTGCAATCTAACCCTTCGTAAATCTGGAAGTTATAACGGAACTCAAAGTTTATTTATTATGTTGAGTAATTCATATAAGTAAAAAAAAATGTTATTATAAGACAACATACATAAATACGAGTAAATAACGCTCTTAATGACTGATGATTTTGAGTTGTTGTATTTCAAATCTTCTTAATATCAGTTACAATATTGGTGTATTGATTAAATTGGCTTTTATTTTATAGAACTCCATTGTGATACAGTAAAAAAAAAATAGCAAAAGTATTTAGTTCTACAAATGTACGTTCAAACATATTTCTGATGAAGGCATACGCCGAACTAGTTATCAACTAATTTTAAAAAAACTTGTAGAATATTATTGACCGTATTACAAAGTTGGTGAGTTGAATTCTTAAATCAAGTGTGGTGTCGAGACTGTCCCTCCATTTGACTTTGTTGCAGCACAATAAGAAAATTCTACTTCGCATAAATAGGTTGTAGAAAACGGAATTAAAACAATAATTGCTTATTTTGACACATTGGGGACTAAAATATTCAGTCAAACTCGGCTAGAACTCATTTAATGACCGATCATTGTATTTTTATTTCAAATCAGAATCACTGATTAAACCAACTAAATGTTTTTAATCATTTGTGCTTGAACCTGCTTGTATAGCTGATAAATGGATCTTCCTTATCATCCTTACTAGTTTTCGGAAAATATTGCATAATAGATAAATAGTTGTTCCTGTTCATTCATGTTCCGTGGGATACCACTGTTCTACGAAACATAGTTTGGTTAATCCTGCCATACTAAGTATTCCCTATTCAATGTAATTAATGCTTTTATTTTAATTACTTTCATGAATTAAAATTAAAAATATTTGGTATTATTAGTAATAGTGGTCAGCTTATGAACCTGAAATAAACCGATTGCAATGATACAGCTTTTACCAATAGACCACATAGGTTCAGTGGCGGATTACCCTATAAACGAATGAGGCACGCGCTTTAGGCTTCCGAATCTCAGGGGCCTCAAGAATGGCTTCTACTATATGACCCTTACACTTTTTGTTCAGATTTTTGTATATTTGTATTATTAAACATGGAATTTTCTGACGTTCTTATGTTAACCGAAAAACAGAACCTTTCAGCCTGGAGCCCCCCATATACTTAATCCGCCACTACATAAGCTGACAATTAAACGAAGGTGAAAAAAATTATGGTGTGGGACATAGGAGTCATTCCACCTCTTAAAAGATATTTTTTAGTTCATGTCAGCACTCAGTATAGAGCATATGGCATCCTAATGGAGGTATCTTAATAGAAGTTTTTCTTGGAGAACTGTTTATTAGTCGGTCTCATTTCTCTCTTTCTCTCATTTTCTCAACTTCGAAATTTCGGACTTAGATCACAATCCCGGGATCGCAGAATTGGACGGGATCCCGGCCCTGCTCATGCCTAAAATCTCAAATGGTAAAAAAAAACAATATTTGAATCAGGTATATTTTGATTCATAAGAGGAACTTTTACATCCTTATATGTAGTTTTTATGTGAAAAAGGCATAGTTTTAAAGGAAGATATTTGTAATAAAATAAATACAAATTTACATAGTTTATTTTAAATGTTTGGTTTGTACATTTTCTTAAATCTATAATTATCTACGTAATATCTTTGGTTTTATGTGTGTAAGTTTTGAATATCATGATGTGTGGATATTTGTGCAGGGGTGTAGCATATATAAAGTTTATATTTAATAAATATATTATTGAGATTAAGCTGCCGAAGTAAAGTTTTGGAAAAAAATGTTTGATGTAGCTTCTTTTTTGTACAAAAATAAAGCGAATTGTAATACACAATACATATGTATGTGGTCTCAATTAAACGATAGTGTAAAAATGTTACCAAACATTTTTTAAGTACTTAAAAAGTAAATAAAAAAGTGTCGTATGTAAGTGTTATATGAAGTGAGAATGTGTAATAATGTTTGTTTCATAGAAAACTGGTGTTTTATTTAGAGAAATTACCATAAAACAATGTTTTTCTGTGATTTGTGTGTGCGTGTGAATAGTGTATGTATATGTGTGAAATATGATATATCGATGTGTGTATGGGGGGTATGATTTTGTTTTAATTTCTTACCAAAATTATGTTTTTTATGAGTGTGTGTGTGTGTATGAAGGTGAATTATACGAGGTGTGTGAAAATTTATTAGAGACTAATTGTGGCAGTGTTTGTGAGTATAAATTTGAGATATTAGTATGTATGTATGTATGTACCCAAGTGTTTTTTTATTATTTTGATTGGTTATGAATAATAATTGTGCACTGAATAAATTGTGTATCGTGTTTACTTGTAGATGTATTGTGAGTTTTAAAAATGTTTACTTGTGTTGAATAATATATAGATGTATTTTTTGGTATAGTAATGTTATAATTTTGAAATACTGAAGATGGTTTCGTTTTTGAAACAAAGTGTTGAAGTGAATTAAAGCATATCCATTTATTTAAAATTAATCAAATTTTTACGTAAAACTAAAATTACAATTATATTAGGTAACAAATAAATAGGAAAAATTATCTTAGGAAGTAGAAAAAGATTTACAAATAAAAAAAAAAATGTGCGGTTGGAAATCTACATGTGGCGTGTGTTGCCCATTCCTCCGTGTCCAGATTGGCTGGCACCTTTGTTGAAGCCCATCTGAAGGTTCACTTGACCTTCTGACGCGCGAAGTTGAGCCTCAGTGAATGTGCGCTCGTTCTTGTCAGCCATCTTTGGTCCCATGCTTGGTCCTGTGTATTCCGGGTGCTTTTGTGTCTAGAAAAACAAAATTACCCAATTAATAAATAAACCATCAATTAAATTATTTTTTTTATGATGCTCCTATTTTCATTTTAATAATTTAATCAACAAATGAAAAAAAGTTAGGAAATCTATGAAAATTGTCAGAAAAGTATCAGGAGACTAAAATGAATAAATAGTAAAATCGTGAGGTATAAAATAAATGCGTCTTACAATTCTGGCCAATGAGAATAGGCAAAGGGTCACTTGGACGATATTTCTACGTTCGAATAAGTCAGCGGTTTGGAAAATTTCTTCTTCTGGAACTCCGTACTTCTTGATAGCGGCTTGGAATCTGAAATTAAAAATAAAAATTACAACTTAATGTTAAATAAAATTATAACACGATTGAAATGATATTGTATTGATAATGTGTTGTTACCGTTGGACGTTTTCCATCAACTGGAAGTTAGTTCCTTTCTCTTGAATCTTCTTGACGGATCCGGGTACGATTTTGTTGATAAGATTGCAGAGAACAATTCCATCGCGAAGAACGTCTTCGTATGGGGCATTTGGAACGGGTTGTCCCAAAATTTCATAAATCCAAGCCAAAACTTCAGCCTCCTGTTCCTTGCTGCGAGCCTAATACAAATACAACAATAACGTCAAAAATTGTGTTTGAATATTTATTATCTTAAGGAAAAAAAACTGTTATTAATTTTTAAAAGCGTGTTAAGAAAATCTTATTTTTCAGTTTTTGAAAAGTTGTCTTTGATTTGAAGAAGTAATGTATGTTTCTTGGCAAAATGTTTGATAATTATGTGTTATGTAAATTATTTGAAAGTGTTGAATTCTATTTTGAATAATATTTAGGTCGCCAGATTGTGTTGCTGGGAAATTAAAATGAGCTTGAAACATATAGTTGAGGAAAATCACTGCACTAAAACATGTGTGGGTAGAGAGCTTTCAATGAAAATATTTTATACACAAAATCTAATTTTTCGATTTTATTTGAAGACAAATAATATGCTTGGTTTTTAAAAAATCGTTTAGATATCTTTGATCAATCAATTTATTTTTAATTAAATGATTGATTTTAGAAACGTGTGTAATGTAGGACTTTTATTATAAGTTTATAATTATTATTATTTTAATAATTTGACACTACGATATTGCTGTTTGTGAAATTTCGCATAAAATAAATAGCTGGGAAAAATCATTTAAACAAAAAATATGTACATGAAGTCAAAAAGTAAATAAAATCAAAACAGATAGACGCAAAGCTTAATATATATTGCTTGGACATCTATTATTTCTATACAAAAGCATGCTATATAATGTATTATATTCAAAAAAATATTTGATGTCGTGGAGGTACATACCGGCAGGTAGTTAGGGGCCCAGGGGCTCTGTAAAATAATTCGTACTACTGATGAAAATTTTGTTTAAATATCCGTAATTAATATATATTTTATATTTCCGTTGAAACGGCAACTAGTTATATTTACACAAAACAAATCTGACTTACGCGTTCTAGATATTTTTTTAATTATTTTTAGGAAAATTAAAATAATTATTATTTAAGCCCCTGTTTATATACGTGTTATGGTTATAATGATGTTCATTTATGTAACTAAATGATTTATTCATAGACAATCAAACCTTCGTTATTCTAAAAAAACGTACGTGTTCTCTACAAGATTTAAATATTCCAAAATTGAAATTGAAAATTCACAGATGTGAAGACAAAATTCGAAGCATTTTCCCGCCATATTTGCTGTCATTGTGCATCGGATTTTTTTTCCGGAAATACATTCATTGTTGTCAAGTAATTTGTCCAATCATTTGCATGGACGAAAACTTTAAACTTATCTCACTTCTCGAAATATCTTTCGAATACATGTTCATTGCCAAAGCGATCCCAATTTAAACATTGTAAACATAAATTTACGTCAATGGATATAACACGACGTAAACAGCTGGCCCCAAGCCTTTTGATAGACTTGCAGACCTCCGTTTATTTGTGCCAGCTATAAAGACGGTTGGTTTATATTGATCAATGATGGCTTTCGACATTGCTAATCTATGGCCTGACTCAATATTTTTTTAAGAAACCTACTGTTCATTGTTTTTCACTAATAGAATGAGATGTAAACACAGATTTCAACATATTTTATTTGAAAAAAAAGAATAACGTCTAAAACATTAACTTGTATTTATTTTAGCCATGTAATATATAAATAAACAGTTAAAATCCTTAATGGAAATCGGTTTCATTTTACGATTCCACAGAAAGATTTTCTTCAATACCAGTTGTGCAACAACAATACAATGCCGAAATTGAATGGTGATATTTACAATATATTTAATACTGTTTCGCATCATATCTTCGATAAACAATATAAAAAAAAATGTTAAAACGCAATTACTTTTACGATTTTTTTTTACTATCCAGATATGTTTCGAAAAATATCTGATAAGAAACGGCATTAAACCAATTATTATTTATGTATTCTAAAAATAACAGCATTCTTGAAACTGGTTCAAATAACTGTGTTATGAGGTTTTGATTGTCACGCCAATAAATTCCTTTGTCACAGTATTTACCTTAAGAGTGATAAATTTTAATTATCAGTAACATTTATCTTATAATTTCCCAACAAAACATCGTGGCGCAGATAAGTTTACAATGATCTTATGCGCAAAGCAAAAACGGCTTCATTTCCTTTTACTGCAAACTTTGATAATGTTTTCGTTTACTTACTAGAAAAAATTGATTTGAGTTTTACACCAAATTATAAGAATTCCCACAAATACTGAAATCGATATTATAGTAAGCATATAATTAAAAGTGTAGCCATTAGAATTTTTTAACTAAAAAAAAATTAAAACAAATTGTAAATAAACAAAAACTAAATCATTCGAAGTAAAGAAAACGAATTGTAAATAATCTATACCATTGAATAGTTGCCGATATTCCTAGGGGTGTTATTTGTAAATAATAATATTGTAATAAACGTACCGGCATTTTGTTTTAAGTTTGTTTTCCTTGGATGGATTGATAAATGTGTGAATATTCACACCACTGAACTAGGATGCTCAACGTCTAAATTGTTACTGTCGTGGATTATCTGCCGTTATGCTTTTTGGTTTGGTGTTCCCGTGGGATGCGGGAAACAGGAGAGTGGTAGGGGTAAAAAGCTTTGCACGTATTTTGCACAATTATGTCAGCTATCAAAAAGTTTTCGTGACCTCAAATAACGTAATGATATATACGTCATAATAAGTAGACACGATAAGACGTTGAGAATAATGGAAATCCTGTTTATCAATCATCTTTGTTGTGATTATAAATTGTGTATAAAGATATTTTTCTTTATCGGTTTTTTGAATTTATTGATACGTTTTATTTCAAAAGCTTAATTATCAAAACTTCACAGAGTAGATTTACGAATTAATTGAGCATTATTGTAACGAAGTAATAACATTTTTAATTCATGGATGCTATTTTGAAGAAGTTCGCTAATTTTTCCACAGTTATAAAAAAAAATTAACACAACTCAAAGTATTTCAATTGACTTAGTTTTACAATAGTTTGGATGTATGATTATCTTACTAAAATATTTATATCACATTTTCTATGGTTAGTTTCTAATACTTGCCACACGTCGGTTTATTATTGTATATATTTTTTTTTAAATTAGTGCCGTATAAGCTATTGATTTTTTTGTTTAAAATGAAATATAAAGAATTTTACATTGAATATTTAATAAAACAAAAGTTTACATAAAAATTAACGAGTCAAAATTGAGGTTTTTTGCGATTCACAGCCCTGGTTTATACCTAAAGGCTGTATGAAACTATATTATAATTGAAATATTACGGAAAATGAGATCCCAACCATGAACCTTAAATGATAATAAACATGTCAGAAAGAACATAACCAAACAATATAATTCGTTCAGTAAAATTTAGCTGAACTTTTTTATAATAGGTTAAAATAATAGAAAAAAAAAATACTTAATTTTACAAGACAGGTACATTTCTTTTGGGCATAATCACATTCATGACCAATATGACCCTAAAAATCTTGGTATTTTTTTATTTACCAATGTGTAAATAGTAAGTTTTCATAATAATAAACCAGTTAACTTATATTTTAGTTGATTCGTTTTGGAAAAAAAAATAATAGTAAAAAGTTTTAATTATCAGGGAAAATAAATACTGCTCGCTAGTGGCCATGTTAATAAAAAAAACTCTCTATTTGATAATTTATGATATTATCATAAAATTGAAATAGTTTAGTGTTTGTGGAGTGTAAAAAAAACTCGATCGCACTGCCATATCTTTTAAATATCTCAAAACCGAATAAATATTAGCTTCCGCGGCATCCAGCCAACAAAAATCTATAAAAATACTCGAAATGTGCGTTGAAATTTTGGAGGGTGTATGAGAAATTCGATTTATTCTCTGCTGGAGCTGAGAGTTACACCGAGACAGATTTATTCAACCGCTGTTTGTTTTTATCTAAAATAATATTAACAGATGTTAGAGCCATTCTAATTATCTAAGTGTTTTTTTTTCTTTTGGCCAGACTATACTAAAAAAAATTCACTGTCAACAAACATCATAAAACTCCGCCATTATTTATTATTTCCGCTACATTTTTTCTGTGATATTAATTGTTTCTTTAAATATTCCATCGAGCACTATATGAATTTGCGATAAAAACACAATTAGCGTATATGTTTATTTTCCACGACTGTATATTTTATTCAGTGGAAAATTAAAATTAATTTAATATCTTGCTCACTATAATTTCACTCATTAATCTTACAATTAGGATTAGAAAGTTGTAGTAATAATAAAAAAGAATTACATTCTTTATAAACTGAATAATGATTTTTTAAATAATTTATATTTTCTGGAGCAGCACATTTGATATTTTTTGGTAACAAATATAGGGTTTAACGAGGACTATTGAGGTTAGAAAACAGATGCTTTTAAGTCTTAACTGATTTTGGGACATAACGTAGATTGACTTTTTTAGGTATTCAAATGATAAAATCGACATGCTTCTTGAATTTTTATCGCCGTTTGTCACTCAGATATGTCATGTTAGTTTTTTCTTACGGCCTGCGGTATTCCAACGCTCAGGAAGACCATGCAGTACTATTCATATGATGTATTTAGTGAAACTAAGGGATTGTCAAATTGTCCTGGAGACACCGTGCACAGATATTCCATATATTATAATACAATAAAAAAAATGAAACAAAAAAAAAAAATAAGAACAATAATTTGTGGAACGGCAAAAAATATAATTATATTTTTAATCAAGGTCTGCTACCAATGTGAAATATTTGGCCTCCTATTGGGAGCATTTCAACAGACTTTTTCTATGAAAACTATTTGTTATTCAGACAGTCAACATCTCTTTTTCGAAAGAAAATAGTTGGGATATAAGAATAAAATTAGGACAGGATTAGCGGTTAACTAATCGAAGGATCGGAATGGTGGAATGGAATTTGAAGACTCACAAATATCCATGCCTTCGAACAAAAACTCGTTCGAAAAAATACTGTTTGTACTGGGACTCAAACCCGTAAGATCGGGCACGAAAGTCGACAACGTTAATCGCTGCCCCATAGACCCTACATTTATAATGAATACTCTTTATTTCACTAAAGTAAAAAGTAATTGTTCTAGACGTGATAATAGTTACATTATTTTATTTGCGATATAAACAAAATTATCATCAAGCATGCACTTATTCAAAGCGTAAATATTAAGTATTCAATTCATTATCTTATAATTGCTCAGACATTTAAAAACTGTAAATAGTTAATTCAATGTTTTATTGTTTAGCGAGCGACAGTTTGACACAATCTCTTGGCAAACGAACGGACGAAAACATAACTTTTTTCTTGTATTTAACTTGACAGCCAGCAGTAATTTGTCAATGATTCTAATTTCAAAAATTCTTCATAATCATGTAAAAGGAGTTTAACATGTTCACTAATATATTTTCAAATACGTGGCTATTTTTCCAAAAATATGAGTATATCATTTTTAGTGAATCTTTGGCACCTCGATATTATCTTTCGTATTATTTATCTCGTGACACTTGCCTTTATAACTTTGTTCCATAAATTCTTTGGCAAATATTACCAACGTCAAGTAAGTAACTGCGAAAATATGTAAGTGTTGATTGATGTTTAAAGCTTACAAAATTATTATGCATCAAGTTAATTAAAATTTATTACGCATGACCAAATGCATATTAAGGGGACTATTGGTCTCTGTATTTAGTTAAATCGATTTTCAAAAATAATTAAAAGAAAACTTTTGGCAGGCAAAAGAGAAGTTTAAGTAAAAAAATGCCGCTAGAAATATATGCTTGTAAATTTACTAAACATCACATTTAAAAAAGGTAGTATAATATGTATTCAAATATTAAAAGAACAGTTTTATATTTCATATTATTTTTTTCGTTTAAACGGAGAAGACAGCAATTAAAATGATAACATAAAATCGGTGATGTAATAAAAAATTATCGATTTTATTCAATTGCATAATTTACCTATTATAAAATTGAAAATAAACGTTTATGTTTGAAAATTAATCACATATAAGATAGCCAAACATAAGCCATCTTTCCATTTTTTTATGTTCTGGCAATGTTGATAATTTTGAATATAGAATCGACTCGATTTTATAAGCAATACTGTTTTAAATTGACTCTAATATTTCAATAATTTGAATCGGTGCCAACTTTTAACGTATAAATGAAAATTATAAACATTATATCATCGCAAATTAGAAGCGCCATGGAAATAAGCACGATCTTGGAGACTCGATTATTTATCACTTGAATTTTAAAAATGTTTTCCTTAGGCATAGCGAATACTTAAAGTGTGGTATTTATAACTGAGGAAATGCCTGTCATCTAGTGGTATGTTTTCGAAATATGTGTGGGCTCTTAAGCTGTAGTCTAATTATTATATTTTATTCATAATTTTATGACATAAGATGTTTAAAATAATGTGGAATTTAAATGAAGTATGTTCAATTTGTTTTTACTTATATTATTGAAATGATAAACCTGACGTAATTTAAATATGTTATATATATTTTAAGAAAACTGAGGAGTTTTAATTTATACATAAAACTGAGGTTCATAAATGATAACAAAAAATGATTGACATGTTTTAATAACTTCGAAGCATTGTTCAGCCCTGAAACTCATAATAGTTTTTCGTTTTTTCCATTTCAAACTGTTTGTTCAAATGTCAATTTTTTTTACATTACTCCTGTTCATATTTTACCAAACAAACATGGCCATCTCCGTTGTAGATGAAGCTGAGTTAATCACCTTTTTTTTCATTATCAGGTTAATTTTAACAATGAGTACAAATTGTGCTTTTTTATAATCATGGTTTATATTCAATATTTCAGTTTGAGCAATGGTTATTAATAAAAAAATCCTAATAAATAAGTCATTTGCATTTCTATTTTGGTGATAGCCATTTTTAATTTATTTTTTGATTAAAATTATGGATTTGACGAGTTTCAAAATAAATTCTATTGAAAGTGACTAGTTTGGATTATTACTGTAATATTTATACCCAGGTAAAAACAATCAGGGTTGTGTCAAAATATGTTTTTTTTTGTATTATTTACGTTTTATATGTTACTGCATATTATGTTACTGTCAGTTATTTATTTCAAACAAAACAATAATGTAAATACTCGAAGGAGATGAATAATATTGAAAAATATCACATACTTTGTTAAAAAAAATTGTAGGAGAAAATTACAATATAACAACATTTGAAATAAATACCAAACAAAATCGATTTATGACAGTTTCGGGACATTATTTATATACCTAGGTAAATATTGACGATGAAATAATGCAGTTTGACTAGTTACAATTATTAATGTATTCAAACTTTTAAATTTAGGAAAACACTTTTTTTCATCATTAGCAGATATCTTTGACTGAATAACCGGAGTCATGGAAGATCCAAGACGGTTGGAAACCTTATATTCATAATTCATACTAATTGTTGATTAATACTGTGTAAGGATATAATAATTAAAAATTCATGCCAACTTGAATTATTTATTTAGACTTATCGTTTATCTTAATGGCTGAAGTATTCAAAATTATACCGTTTTTTTACAAAAAATGTTTTGAAGAAAAAAAAACTTTGTACACGTACTTGGATTTGCACGTTTTAACCCTTTAATCAATCTGCCAAAACAACTTATCAATGATTTTTTTACTCTTTAAATAAACATCATGATCGATTTCATTTGGAACTTTTCTATTGAAATAGCCTATATTGAAGTGCTATTATAAGTTCCTTGAGCTTCAAATAAAGCTCGAAAATGTTTTCTTCGCGTTATACAATCATATACTTAGCGGTAAAACACGAAGGACGTCAATCGATCGGTGTTGAAAAACAAAAATATTTCAATTCCCATTGTGTACGAGGAAAAACTACTATCTCGGTTGGCCGCTCCTGATCTTTTGGCTTGAATGACCGCTGTGCGAAGGTGGGCGGGGGAAAACCCACGTGGGACTCATGCACAACTGCCGCGACTGTCACTGTCCCGAGCCCGAGCACTGTCACGGCGATTTATCGGTTGCCGTCGGTCAGCTCGGCCGATTTTTCTTTTGCAGTCCTTGACTTATATTATAGTGTATATACACAATTTACGTTTGTGCAACATAACGAATCATCGCAAAATGTGTGCGAATTACGCGCGCTGGAATCAACACGAGAAACTGTCGTTCGAGAAATAGAAAAGTAAAACTTTTCCGCTGCAAATCATGATGTTGATGCTTGAACTTCAAAATACGTTATCACAGGCTTAAAAATAATGTATGTATAGCTTCTAACTGGTATTCCGACAAGTATTCAACTCCATTTTAATAACCAGCCCTTTAAATATACAATAAATTCAGACGTACATCACTTTAGGGGGCATCGAAAATATGCCGATTTTTTATTACACGTTTTCAGATATGTTAAGGAAACAAAGCTTCAATGGACTTATTCTGAATATAAAACAATTGCATTATAATAAAATATACATTTTTACTATTAAGAAAACATAAAAAAATAATAGCTGCATATTATTTATTATGTCTCACATTCTGCGTATAACTTACATTACATTTTACTACAAGACTATGATTGATATATTTTCTGTGTCTACATTTCATACCTTATCAGATAATTTGGAGTAACAAAGTTTCAATAGATTCGGAAGATATTTTAACTTTTATTAGAGAATCTAAGATAAAATGCCACGTTTAACTTATAAACATTTTCACTAGAAGACTATACTTGTGTTCATGAAGAAATGCTCTTTAAATAATCATAATAACACAAATAAGAGATTTATTTCGTGTTACTTAAACGAATTGATTACTAGTATATACATATTTCAGTGAAAAATGTTGAAAATTTACTTAATTCATCACTATTTTTACAAATATTATATATCGATATTCGTAAACTTTTTATTCTTTCGTATCTGGGATCATGTGGAAAATAGACCGTTGATAATTTAGTTTGCAATCAATCATCGTAAAGAAAATCACACATTATTCCAAATGCTTGATCGAGCTTCACGAAGAGAGTGGTTAAAGCCGCATACTACTAAGCAGTAGTTATTTTAAATAAAGTGAAACTCCAATTCTACATTTTTTAATGGACCGTAATAAACTAACTAAAAATGCGTGAAATCTTCAAATATATGTTTGATTCTCAAACAATCTATTTATTTATTTACACTTTTTTTATTAAAGAATATATTATTTTTTCGAAGTCTTGATTTGTTTACAGCCTCTTAGCTAGAATTCTAATTTTATTGATTTACGCATTTTAGTTGTGAGTTAAATAACCAGAGAAACAAGATTTGATGTAAGACTATTTATGAGCGAAACGAGACATGTTCAACAAAAACGGTCAATCGGGATAATATTTGGGACGGGACCTTAATATTTAGACGATAGATCGAGGAAATCGGTATATTGGGAAACAATTAATGCGGGATTACTTAACATTGTTCTCAAGGGTTTTTTGCCGAGACTATGACAAATAAACGAACCATCCGGTAAAATGAATAATACGAGAGCGGTAGATCGGGGCACCACTGTTATATTAAATGAAAGTAAATGCAATCAAATTTTAAATACATATCTCAGTATTTATTGGTGCGTTTTTAATAAATCTAACAAGATGTGTTAGTTTAAAATAGATGCGTATAATTTATGCGCTGTTTTGAGTGTGCTGTCATTTTTTATGTTCTAAAATCATGTAACGCGCGATTGTTGTTTATAGTAGTTTTACATCGAGTATGAGTCTCCTGGTAATTTATAACTTTCTGTAATGTAAAACTATTTTGTATCAGGACAAAATGATTTCAAAAGATATATCATGGAATATAAAATCTGTTCCATTTTCCCGCCGTCCGACAGCGTCTGGGATAATCCCATCGTAACAACGCTCCTGAATATCCTGGCGCCCTGCCCGACATTTTACAGCCTCTCGTGTGCGAATATTACATCAGCGCCATTTTGAATACAGCAATGTAAACAAACATTTATTTAAAGTTTACGAGAGATATTTAAAAATATCTCGCCAGTAGGAAGGAAATCATTAATTATTATTAAGTAAATGGTTAAAATCATTACGGTCTGACAGTGTTTTTTCCAAAAAATAATAACTTCAATCATTCGAAACTAAAATTTAAATTTATAGTTTTTTTCATTTCATGGCGGTAAAATAAAAAAAAAACGAAAACTATTACCGCTTTATTATTTGAAATATGCTTTATTAAAATAATTTATATTTTAAATAGTTTATAATTCAGAGCTGTGGAGTCGGAGTCGTAGTCGTGAAAAATGAGCGACTCGATTTTTTTTTTGAAAAATATATTTAATGATGTGTATTTAAACAAAATAGTCAAAAGTGTTAACATTTCAAAAAAAATCCTCGATGTCGGAGTTGTCTTTTTTTCACGCGACTCCACAGCTCTGGTTTATATATAGTATGTATAAAGAGGCACAAATTTTAATGTAATAAAATTTATCTCATAAAAATGTTTTTTTATGTACTCCTGATAACAAAAATCGGCTAATTATTTTTTCATCTCTATTTTTATAATTATGAAATTTGTAAGTAACTGAATTACGGTTGTGCTTATGCCAAAATTGAATGATGAATTATTTTACTAGTTTATTAAAAATAGCTTTGATTTTATGCCAAATAATATTGCATTTTTAATATAATGTGTCTATTTTTGTCAAGGTTTTTCTCAATATCACTCTGAACAAGAATTATACGTTGGTATTTTATAACAACCATTAATCTATATTTATATTACACATCCAAATTTTTGAATCTTCGAAAACAGTCTATAAATAAAATAAATAATCATTGATTAGATTCTTGAAATTATTTCAAAAATATATTTTTTATCATATACGGTACCAATATTTTAAATATTTATTATACACGTTGTATTAGTTTATTTAGTATGTTATGTTAACTTTATTACACACAGTGCTTATTTTTGAAAAAAAAGGTGCCAGAACTCAATTCTTGTCAAGCTATTTTTTCTAATTCATGTCCATCCTCAATGTGGAGGATATAGCATCCTAATGGAGGTCATTTTTGAAATGCACGTGTTCATATCACTTAATTTCTCCCACGTATTCAAACAGCTGTTCTCAACTGTGTTGAGTGTATTCGTAGGTGCAATAATACTATCATCAAAGTTGTTTTGTATTTTTCTTTGTCGGTTTTAAACAGGAAACGACTGCCTCGCGTTACAGGCGCGCTTTGGTCTGTTAAACTTCGCTGGAATTTGATCGAATTCTTTTCCATGGCGGCGGCGCATTACCCAAAATAGCTTTTCCATTACTGGAATTTACAAATTGCGAAATACCCAACAAGGTTTATAATAATTTATCTCATATGTATATTTGATAACCTACAATAGATACCGAATTATATTCGATAGCAATGAATTGAATGCGTTGGTTTAGTACTCTGGTACAATTTAAAAATTTAAGTTATATGGAAAGAAGAGGTCTTTTAAGCCTCTTCATAATATGTATACAACATGCAAGCAGCATTGAGATGAATCAAAAATTCTAATTTTGAGATAGTTGGATTTTAAAATTTTGTTGCATACTTTTAAAATAGTTTATTAGAATTTTATTTAGATTTTTTTGCGGATTAATTGTATAATTTTAGTTGCATGTTGCATCTATCTATCCAGTGGCAGATTTAGCAAATAAGAGGCCTCAGGCGCAATAAAATTTGGAGGGCCTATTTTTCGGATAACATAAAAACGTCAGAAAATTCCATGTAAAATATATTAAAATTTAGACAAACAGTATATGGCTCACATATTATATACTATTTTTGAGGCTCCTAAGATTTGAAGGCCCCAAGCTCGCGCCTCATTCACTTATAAGATAATCTACCACTGTATCTATCTCATAATATTACTGACGCTTAAATGTTGCAGGGCAATATCAATAAATATAACTCATAGATTTTTAATATTAATGGGTATAAATTGTGTTTTTTAAATGTTATTGGTTTAGCTTTCGGCAATCGATTGGCATACTTTTTTCGAAATCTTTCATTTTATCTCATCGTTGTTTTTACGTGTCAAAGTCAAAGACATTATAGTGTGAATGACAATATTATGCTGCTTGATGACAATATTTCAATGTCGGGACTCGGGTCTTGCATAACATGATTCTGTAAAAGCCATATTATTTTCTTTTATTTTTTTTCAATATAAAATAAGTACTACGCACTAAATTTGAATCATTCAAATTATGTACACTCCAACAGATTTTGTCACTAACGACCCGGGTTTCGCCTTTCGGCATCTTCAGGCGTTCAAGCGCACGGATGAACTTGAACTGACTGAACTGACTTGAACTGACTTGAGTGTACATAATTTGAATGATTCAAATTTAATATTGAAATTCCACCAAGCACCTTCAGTCGAAATCTTAAATTACTACGCACTAAATAAAAAACAAACGATTTGAATATATCAATCATTCTTCATCTCTATCACTTTAAATTCATTTTTTTCAACTCCGTTTCCAGATCGGTTGATTACCGAAAGACGCGTTTTTTATTTTGGGATTTAACCTTTAAAAACTACGAAATTAGCTATTATCCACTGTAAGCGTGTAAATCATCATTTTGTATTACATGGTTAGCATTTTTGCAATTCTCTCTTTGATATTTAACGTCTTTCTATCATACTTTCATTTTCTATTGATCCAGTGAGATTTTTAAATTATATATCGACTGTGGAAAGGAAAAAGGTCGTAACCCACACATATCAAATTTTACAGGAGGCGTTAAAAACGTGTTTTGATGATTTTGTGACATATGCAAATTATGAATTATACACAACCTTGAAGTGCACGGATACTTTTTTAACTGGTGTTTAATTGACACAACCTAATATTAATAACAGATATTTTTTTTCTTTGTTTTAATTTTTTACAAGGTCATCTTTTTCAAACTTAAATGGTAAATTTAGTTACTTATTCGGCATTTTCAGCTTCCATCCTTTTGATAGAATGTGTGTCAAGCTGTATACATTGTGATTGTCGAAAAAAAGCTGTTTTAGAAAATTGAGGGTAACGTCCTTTTTCCTTTACACAGTCGATATGTAATATTTTTAATTTTTTTTTTTTCTAAAACCGTGTAATACAAAAACATGTCACAATTAATGGTCCGAGTGTATCTATAATTTCCTAATTATTCTTATTGCAAAAATTACAGTTTTAATGTTTGAACTGACTTTCACGTTTTCAATCCCAGGGATAAAAAGACGACCCAGAATTGTTTTTTTTTTTATATATATTTGCATATTTGTAAACCATCAGATCATTCTAGTTACTAGAATAATTCTAGATGATTTTACCAATCAATATGATGAATAGATTAATAATTGTTCAATTATTTTAATACAATTTCTCCGGCGTTTCCGACTCTGACTCTACAGCCATGTTGTAATTAGTTTTTGGCTTTTTTTCTTCTTAGGGTTAAGTTTTCCAATATAAGACTTCAAGCAGAATTTAATTAAATACATTCAGTTGAGTTCTAGTTTACTTATTCAATATATTGAGTCTTCTCGCATCCAGAATCACAATCGCTCGTCGTAAACTCATTTACTTTACACTCGCCATGAGTTTTTCATTAACATGACAAATGGCACCGCGACATACATACATATAGCATCCATAAATATATTTGTTTTTACGTAATTCCCTCTGTCGGGAGTTAGACAATAGAATATTGCTAGTCGTAACCTTGACACTGCCCTGGACTAAAATAATATCACTCTGGTCCAGGGCTGCCAGACGTTCCTATTTGAGCGGGACAGTCTCGAGTTCAACAGACAAATCCAATAACCCACATTACCTCTGAAAATCTCGATTATTGTACAAAAAAATACGCGTATAGTTGAAGAGACTCGGTTACTTTTTGTCGACAGCTGTGAAGTTGTACCACCTTTAGTGAAAATAGTTTCGATTTCAATTATACTGACTTTAGAACATATTTTAAAACACGCTAAAAAGGTTGTAAAAATATTTTTAATAAAATTGTATAATTTAAAATTTCGACTGAAGGTGCTTGGTGGAATTTCAATATTAAATTTGAATCGTTCAAATTATGTACAACTGACAACTGACAGTTCAAGTTCATCCGTGCACTTGAACGCCAGAAGATGCCGAATGGTGAAACCCGGGTCGTTAGTGACAAAATCTGTGTGAATGTACATACTTTGAACGATTCAAATTTGAAATTGTACAAATTTCTGTATTTAACTCAAAATATAATTACTGTAATTGTATCTGATCAATCTATGTTAATAACTGTGATTCCAGTTGATTATTATAAGACTATTTTTCAAATATTATCTTCTGTATAAATATGAACTTATTAACATAAATATCATAATTTAATTAAAATGATGTATTTCTTTAACTTCTTTTTTTTTATCGTTTGAAATAGTGAATATCCCGATTTATAAATTTCGTAAAAATTTGGCAACCCTGCTCTAATCGTCGTGAGAAATCGTTCAACTTCAATTATATTTAGAAGAACAAGACACGTGCGGTATCCAAGAGCGTGTCTGTTAGGGCTTATACAAAAATCGACTTAAAAAAATGGTTTTCGAATTTCAATATTTAATAAAAGTTTTACAAAAAATCGTTATTTCAATTATAAAGCCAAAAAAATGTTAAATTAAGAATATTATTTATTATTATTTAAGCAGTAACAAAAAATAATAAATTATCGCTCGGTGAAAATAATAAACATAGATCCATCTATTACTTAGTAACAATAGTAACATATTTTTCTGAAATATAAAATACACACTCTTCGTTTTACATTGAGGCATCACATTTATTCTAAATCAAATTCGAGTCAAAAATATTTAGTCATTTAAAAATTCTGTGATCATCTTCCGCTCCCTAGGACTTGCCGCCCCTAGGCAACTGCCTACTCGCCTATGCCCTCGAGACGTCCCTGTACATTTGACATTCATTCAAGAGGGGTAAAAATAGAGCTTTACGCAATCTTCTTACTGTAGATCGCGTGTTAGCCGAATTTTCTCTTATAAACACCAGTGGAACTAAATACTTGTTAATACCTGAATACAGTGGAGTTATGCCAAGTAAATACCACTTCATATGAGACGTTTTTATTTTTAATGAATTCAAATTCTAAATAATTTTCCTTTCTCTAATACTGCTCTCAAAAATGGGTTGATAACTTAAAAAATCTAAAATTTTACCGGCCATTTAAATGGCAAGTCCCTGAACGGACGTGCTCAGCTAGCCAAACATGTTTTTGCCGATAGCAATAATTATGAAAAAAACGTTTTATATAAATAACCAACTTATAATTTCCCGTTTCTTCGTTTTAGTGTTGCGGAAAGAGAGAGCCTGCGCAAGAACAGGAAGCTCAGAGATGGATCGAGACCATCATCGGAGAGAGTTTCCCACCAGTTTCATTCGAGGATGCACTCCGAGATGGCATCTCTCTCTGCAAGTTGATGAACAGACTCCAGCCAGGAATTATCACCAAAATCAATGTCACAGGAGGAGATTACAAGATGATGGACAACCTCAACCAGTGAGTCACCTCATTTTTTGACCCATAAGTGGACATATTGAATCTTTATTTACAGCCACTCCAGATTTTATTGTCAATATTGAACGTGAATAATAACGCACATGGTAATTTGAAGGTCTTCATCTGGCAATAAATTCAAGAGCACTCATAATTTTAACAGGTGTATTCAACCATACAACGTCACATTCAAAAGAACGAATATTAAATTTTTAAACGAATTATTTGTTCTTAAACGATTCCTAGAAACAAAAAACCCAGAAGCGGATAACGGATTTAATAATAACAAGAAATTCAACAACATACAGCACAGCAATAATAAACAAAATGCTTCATTAGATCCTAATACATATGACCTGTCAGGCATTTCTAGAGATGAAATTGATTTATCTCCAGTCCCTCATAAAAGGCTCGGATATAATCAAGAAGCGATAAATAGTAATATTTTTCTTAATTGAAATAAATATATTTTGGGTAATTTACATATTGGTTCATCATTATTTACCACACACGTACTTATTGGTACCACAGTGTTGCTAGTTTTTAAAATAACCCATTTTTTTTAAATTCAGGGAACCAATTTTCAACAATTCTATAAATTCTGTTACTTTTTTACAGCGTTTTTTAAATATATCTACCGCATAAAAAAAGAGTTGAGTGTATTAAATTTTGTCTATATCTTAGAACAATGTAACTCTCGTAAGTAAAGTTAAGTCGATTAGTATAAATCAGGAGTTAAAAAACTTTTTTGGCCCTAGAGCGCATTCTAAAATATTGGTAGAGCGGCGGGCACCACAGTTTTTCAAGGTTATTTATAACCCAGTAATTTAACGAATTTCCCAAATTATCAGGGTGATTTTTTATAACTCTTCCAGGAATTTTGAAATCCGAAAACAAGGGTTATTTACCGATTTGCCCAAATTAGTTGGCGGGCTCACCAAAATCGGTCGGCGGGCGCCATAACCGATTTTGCTAAACAAGTTACCACTTTCGGCTGATCGACGCTCAGTGCATGTAAAAACTCGTATTACAATCAATTTGAGCATAACGTACCATCCATTTTAGATATGTGTTGTTAATAATGAATATATTCCGGTAAAATTAACAGCGACTACTTGATAATTATGATCTATATCATATTATATAATTATTCGACTAAGAATGAAATACTGAATTATAGGCTTTATTCACACTTAATGTACAAAAAAAATAATAAATAATAAGCAATCGAATTCAAATTTACGATAGGGTCCATATGGCAATTACGACAATAACTTCACGGAGCAAATATTTAGTTTCAAGACAGCTACGTAGATAGTTTATTTTTACATTTGAATAATTAATAACATTTGAAATACGGTAGGTCAGTTAGGAATGTTTTGCGATAGTAATAAATACACTTCTACCGTCTGACGAATATGTTCTCCTGGTCATTTTTCAGCGTCCGTCGCTCTTAGTTGTCGCTGACGCTCGCAAACTAACTTCGTCTATGCCCGCCTTGTTTGCCAATATTCGCCGAAAAATAATATTTGTTTATGCTATCCTAATACTTTAAACAGCGCATGCACCTGAGGATTCACTAAGGAATGTTTTGATGGTTTGGATCTACTCTAATAAATCACGTCTCGGCTTCTAACTACTATTAAGTAATCATTTTACTAACGTTGTATTAACTACTAAGTAATCTATACGCTGGAACATCGACTACTTTCTGATATCCTAGTACTACATTATTTTAGTAATAAAATAAATACGTAAATAGCAATAAATCCGCAATAGCCACCGATGGCGATGTAAATAATAAAATTAATCTTACACAAAGATGGATATTAATTGTAATCATAATTTATTTTTTAATTGTTACGTTTTTCCACTTTAATTTATTCAAGGAAACAAAATGCATTTACTTTTTTATGATTTGTTTGTAATACATTAGTTAGTATTGCAATACTAGAGATTACTAGATGGTTAGCGCCACCTGTAAAAAAATGGATGCTGCTTAGTTCTGCAGTAGACATTGATTTTTTTAAATCACATTTAGATGTTATTTATAAATATTAATGTTTAATTATAACAAATATTAATTGACATACGATACTACTTAGTGTTTATAATATGCGTTTTTAACAGTATTGTAAACGAAATAAAATTACATATTTTACGGTTCCATGTTAAAAAATTTAAGCAAATAATAATTCTGGCACTATGATTTTGTTTATGGTAGCAAGATAGACAGATAAATCAAGAATAATATTATTATATTGTGATTGAATTATTAATTTTCTGTCAATCAAAACATTTTAAATTTATTATAACTATAGACTACCAGCCAGTTCAAATTTAGAAATATTATTTATTAATATTTGATATCGAAAATAATTGATCTATTGAATGTATTAATTTAACTAATTCTAGAAAAAGTCCCTGATATAAAATAAACTGTATATCAAATAAAATATTTGATATCATCATTGATTTGTATCTAATTCAAGTGTTGTAAGGATTCCCTGGATGTTATTATACTAACCGCGACTCTTTTTCTTGTTTTGTAGATTCCAAAATGCCTGCGTCAAATATGGCGTCCCAGATGTCGACTTATTCCAAACCACAGATCTGTTTGACAGGAAAAACATTTCCCTCGTCACATCAACAATCTTCGCCATTGGCAGAACTGTAAGACATTTTATAAGAAAATTCATTTTTTTTTAATAAATATACATGTAAATTTGTTTTTTTTTTTTTTTTGAAAAACCGAAGTCGAATATCATTAATTCCATATTTATGGTAACATTGAAATAATTTACATTATCCTCATGCATGATTTGTTTTTTTTTGTAAAAAAATCTTCACAGAAAAATAATTTAAATATAAATATAGATTGAACAGCAAAGGCGTAACTAAAATTTAAGACTCCCGTTGAATTCAGTTGGCTATTGCATTTGCCAATAGTTTTACTGATATATTATATGACCAGTTAGAAACTGTTTTAATATTATGTAAATTTCCATCTATAATAAAACTTATAATGAATTATACTGTCGACTTTTAAAATTTTTCGTTTGTTATGTTGTCTCTCGTTTCATAATTATGTACATTGAAATATTGCTATTTTACTTTACGTAAAATTTTTTTTCTTTATTATTAGGCATACAAACACCCTGAATGGCGTGGACCCTTCCTTGGACCCCGTCCATCGGAGGAAAATAAAAGAGACTTCACCGAAGACCAGCTCCGAGCTGGTGAGGGAATGATCGGCCACCAAGCTGGCACAAACAAACTTGCGTCGCAGGCAGGGCAAAACTTTGGTGCAGCAAGGAGAATTATTTTGGGAAAGTAATAAATAACCTTATTGAATTTTCCAATAAGCCATTTATATTGTATATCGACGTAAAAATAAAAATAATATACTCATAAATATTCAGTTGATCGCAGAATAAATTGTATGCGTACTGAATTATTTCATTATATTTTTAATATTATTTATAATTTAATTTAATATGTACCTATCCTTTTTAAGTCTATTAATTATTTTTTGTAATATGGAAAAAAAGAAATAAACGTGTAAAAAACTGCCTCATTTTTTTTTTGTTCATTCATTTCTTTTTGATGAACTAATAAATGTTTTGTTTATGCTTATATGTAGTCTACCATATTAATTTCACGATACAAAGATTCAAAAATAAAGAATACTACTCATTTTTTAACAACGACAAACAACTTATTCATATTGGCAAATATATATTCAAAAAATCTTAACCTTAAATCTGAAGTTAGGCCTACAGCAGGTGTGACTTCTGCCGCCCCCCCCCCCTTTGTCTGGACCTGCCTGTGAACTAAAATACATTTATTTTTCTTATATTGCTTAGAGAAATCTATACAGTATACATATTTCGCTTTGTATAAAATAAAATATGGTACTTAGTTACAAAATATTAAAATCAGATATAATTTCCCCTCAAAATTTCTTCAAAAGTCCACGGGAAAATTTTACTATCTATATCCTACTATTAAATTGAGCATTTCTCGGTGGCACTCTGAGCTTTTTAAAAATAATAAAAAAATCTGCTTTTAATTGTGAATTTTAGAACCATATCGGATTCAGAAATTCTTCTAGTTTATAGAAACAAACATATTTTCTTTTGCCACGTACATATAATATGTATCATTCATTGTCATTGGTCAGTGACATATTAAGCCCATGGAAGGCTCCAGGCGCAATAAAATTTGGAGGCCCTATTTTTGGGACAATATTAAAACGTCACAAAATTCCATGTAAAATAATACAAATTTATATTAAAATCTGAACAGAAAGTATATGGACAACAAAAAATAAACTATTTTTGATGACCCGAAAATTTTGAGGCTCTATATAGGGTAATCCGTCACCGGTCATTGTTATGATGCAAACCACTCTAAATTACATATATATGAGTTTCGAGCTCGCTGTGACAGGTCATCCACATCCATACCTATGTAATTGTAAATAAATATTCGTATTATCTGTAGTTGCAAATATGTACTTTAATTGTATTTATTACATATCATAATTTATGACTAGCGAATATTTATACGATAATTAAGAAATCGTTGGAAAAATTACTTTTCTATTGGGTGGCATGTGTGGGTGATCCTTCCAATGACGTCTTATTATTTTAAGAAACCGTTAGTTCCAACACTTTCCCAAGAGCCGGCAGAAGCGTAAGGGGCCGATAAGCTTTAGGGTTTGATGGAGACCAGCTTCCAGATTTTGGAATGACTATAAGTGTCCCTGTTTTCCAACAATAGGGAAATATGCCGCTAGTGAAGCATTGACATAACTAGAGTGGCAAGAGCCCAGGATCGTCTGACAAGAGTATTATCGATACAGTCCGGACCCGGAGCTTCGTTACATTTTAACGAGAAAATAATTTTACTGGTTTCTTGCTCAGAAGACAGTGGTAAGTGAGCAGTGTCAAGTGAAAGAGTAGCCAAGGAGCGGGCTTGCCTGAGGCGTTCATCATCTAATAATGGATTATCTTGTTGATTAAGCGCATCCAGCAGCACTTCTGTTGTTTCTGGCCATTTTCAAGAGGTCATTCAATGCCAGAAATAATTTTATTTGGTCTGTAATTATTCTTTATTGCCTGATATGGGGGACCTCAAGGATTCCAGCCCCCCCCCCAAGGAAGAGATAAAAGTTTGCCAATGGTCTGATTTAGCCCAAAGTATTGCGTTTCGATATTTGCATAGAGCTGATCGATGCCTAGCTTCCAATAGTTCAATGATGGCGGGTGGTTTTGCAGTCCGGCGAGCATTTTGGAGTGACCTCATAGCTCTTTTGAAGAAAGCCCTTAAATCAGAGACGGCCTGGGTGCACCAGGGAGATTGTGTCTGATTTCTCGCCTTACAGCGGAATATGGTTCGCTCTGCTGCATTAATTATATCTTTCGTCAGCCGTGAAGGAGCCAACTGCAGGTTTAGCTGCGCGGTCAAGCTTTTTGATCAGCACGTTATCAAATTCTTCCCATTTATCATGTCGCGTTCGAAACCTTTTTAAAAGAACTGGTGATGAAATGTTTGGGACAGCTATTCCAAGATTTTGTCGCAACTCAAATATCATAACTCGGTGATCACTGATAGAAGCGTCTTCGTGAACTCGCTAGCCACTGACTTGAAAAAACGTTGCCTCTGTAGTCAATGTAATGTCAATGTGAGATTTTCCCATTGAATTCATAAATGTGGGAGGGCTATCAGGATTGTTAACAACAATCAGGCTATGTTATGCTATAAACTCTTCAATGACGGAACCGTCGCTAGTTGTGTGGTTTATAAAGGGGACTGTGCATTGGCATCAGCTCCGATACTGACATGTCTGCCCGCAAGAGAGCCAAGAACCGAGTCCAACAGCCGTACTATGTAGTCTGTTGAGCTGTCACAATTAAAACATGCAGAGATCACCACAGCTGTAGCATCTCCAGGAATGGAGATCTCAGCGCAGGCGATATACCCAGATGAGAGATGAGATATGTGTAATACTCCAATCTCAGAGTTGGCTACATATATACAAGCCTTAGATTCCGGGCTGTCGTGGATCACGCGAACATCCTCAAAACCCATTCTTGGCTTTCAACGGTACGGCTCCTGAACCAAGGCCACGTCAAGTATACTTGCCTGCATAATATTTGCCAGCTCAAGAATGATTGCTCGACCTCTTCCCACATTCAACCGGGCGAAATTTATCACCGTGATATTAATATTATACTTTTTTTTATTTTAAATTGGTTTTTTGTTTGTTAAAATATAAACAATTATCCTTAGAAAAAAACAGGTGGTGCTTGCCGTCCTACCAATATTTAAGAATGCGCTCTAGGGCAACGATGGGCTGCCCAATATCTTAACAAAGGGCTCGGTAAATTTTATCCATTTTTTTATCCATTTCCGCTCCCTATGTCGAGCATATGGCCTCTCAATGAAAGTGTCTCAACGAAATTGAAGGATCGGAAGAGTGGGAGGCAATCTTAAGACATTACAAACACCCATGCCTTTGAATAGAAAATAGATAAATCGATCGAAAAAATGCTGTTTCTTACTGGGTAATGAAGGGACAACTAATTTTCAATTTTATCCATCTACAGAAATTGCAGTTATGTGATGATTTGATCTAAGACGAATGATTTTCTTATTTTAACAAGGGGCTCGCTGTCCACGCCGAAATTTAACAAGGGGCTCGTGCGAGCCCCCTCCGAGCCTATCCCTGCTCTAGGGTCCAAAAAGTTGGGGACCCCTGTACTAGAGACTGATCTTCTTAAGAATATGTATGCACTCAAAAAGGCCTGGGCTGATTTTAGAGGCGGCCAAAGCAAAGAAGTAAAGCCTTTTTTAAATGTAATGCAATTACTCAGTGCGAATTATATAAAATTAGCTTATCTTATAGTGTTAACGTTTAAATCATCTATATTAGTGGTTCCCAAAGTGGTTCCTGTGAACGCCCGTGGGGTCCTTGAGACTGCTGAGGGAGTCCGTGAGAAATAAAAAATCATTTGGGGGTGCGTGGACAATGTCGGGAATTCCGTGAAAGAATGTATATAAACATATTCCTGACACTTTTTCATTATTAAGAAAGTTCAAAAAAATAAACTGGTAACGGTTTTTACGTCCTCAGTAAAATGTAATTAAAGTACCTACATAAGAAGACAAGTAATGATAATCTTGGATTTAGCCGTCGAACATAAATAATCAGATTCACACGTTTCAATTAAGTAGAATGTTTGTATTATATTTTAAAACCAAATTCATATTTTTAATAAATACTACATAAATGGCGTTTTTTTAAACTTTCATTGTTAACATCACCATTTACCACTCAAGGCATTGAAATTAAATTTATTATTTCACTTGGGGGTCCATGGTCAGATTTTTGCTTTGAGAGGGGTTCATTAGCATAATATGTTTGGAAACCACTGATCTACATTCTACATAATTTGATCTGAGAATATTGAGGACTCACGGGCTTCAGTAAAAAAATACAAGGAGCTTGCACAAAACCTTCCAAGTACCCTACAGCCAATTTCTATAAAAGTGTGATTCAGTTTATAATTTTTGGCATGTAATATGTATATATTCACGTACCATATTACAATATTAGATTTTTAAATAAAAGAAAACTTTTTATTGTCGAATTAGGAACTGGCAAAATAAAAAATATATCCTCAAATATTGTGTAGGTAACTTTTAATGCAAAAGATTTCCTCAAATTATATGAAACTGGAAATATAATAGTAAGTAATATTTAAAAAAAATAGTTTGATTTTACAATATATTACATTGAACGTGTGGTTCATTCCACGTCAAAACGACTAAAATTACAAAATTTATCATTACCTCATAAATATGAACGAAAATTACAAAAATAATTATTATAATACTAATAATAAATAACTATCTTTAATTAATAAATGCATTAAAGAATTTTAAAAAATATTACTCTGGAAACAATTGAATAACAACAAAATTGTGTATTATGTACTAACTATTTTATGATATTTCTGTGTCTACAATATTTTTTTATTTTCTTTGAAAGCTAATTTAACAAATCTGTAAAAACTTGATACAATCACATAATGAAACTGGAGTATATTATGTAAAAGAAGCCATAATCACTAATTGGTTTTATTACGCATACAATATTCAATAAAGAATTTTAGGGAAGACGCATGAAAATCTTACAACAAGAGCTAACTGTTGATCAAGTATGAATAGCTTATTTTGGATTTGGTGCTGCCAGAACCGAGTATGTTCATAGAAATAATTATATTTTACTACTACAACATTTACGAACACTTCTGAACAACTTCATGTTTGAATCAGATCATTATTATGATAACAATATTTTTGATTTTTACGCATTATTGTATCGAGTAGTAGTTGAAATATATTCGGATTCTGGCAATCTAAATATTCCGGCAAATAATGCCTACACCGTCAATAATTTCTGCCAGCTCTTCCACGGAAGACACTCAAGGTTAGTCTTCAATCTGACAGTGATTTTTTTTCTCTTGCTTTGTATATTTCCGTGATTCTAATTAGATGATTCCTTAAATTAAATAACAATTGATGTCAATTGAAACACTAACTGAATCGACATTGCGCAACAAGACACAGTCTCTCTCATTATTTCATACTGTTGGTTTATTTTCAACTTTCTAAGATATCTATGTGGGTGTACGAAACTTGTGTTCCAATACTGATTATGGTATTGCGAAAACAACAATAGATAACTACTTTGAGACTTGCGACTTTTTGAATGAATTTTCTAGGAGAAGTTAGAAGCAATTGTGAGAGTGTATGCAGTGATGGATCTGGAAATACTGTCCAAGCTGCCGGTGGAAGAAGTCGGATGGACATCGTATGTGTTATTGATGTCCACACGTCCGAAAATTTGGCCCAAAAAAAGGCTTTGGAAGAATCCATCGGTGCTGCAGAGCTTGTTTTAGCCAACCTTCATCATATTCAGGTAAGTGCTTAAATACAAATTCTCCTATCAAGTACTGGTTTCTTGATTTCCTGATAAACAGAATATTCAAATTCTTTGACAGTAATCCATATTTAGACAAAAAATGTGGTTTTGGCTTCAACCATAGATCACATTTTACTGATATTCTAACGTTAACCATTGGCAGTGGCAATTCGTGACCTAAAATCTTTGGGTGGGCTACAGAAAAGTTTAGCATTGTATACTATTTACGAAATTGTGCATGTTTCCACTTCACATTGTACATTATCTACAAGCAAATCAACAGATACTACGACACTACTGCAAAGCATAAATTATTATGTAATAAAATCAAAGCTAATGTAAGTATGAAATAATAGAATAGTAAAAATTGGACCTCAAATTCGTCTACTTCAAAGTGAACTACCGTGTTTTGTTTCATGCAATACAACTTGTCTCTGAATACAACGAACTCTGACGTTTATTTTTTAACGAACAGAGGTTGGTACGAGTGTTTTTTATGTATGGGTTAGATTGAATTAGCCCCTGTGACGTAATGACTGCAGGCTGTAAACCGAGGAGCATTTGTGTACGATTAGATGACATTTCCGTTATAAAATACATATGTTTTCTAATCGTGCTTGATTACGCCCCAGTGTAAACAGAGTGTTGCAAAAAAGCATTGGTTTTAGCTCGGTCTAATTTCAAAACAGTCTGAGCCTCTATTATTATTAATAGATAGGTATTGAGAGACTGGCGTCGCATTGCCTGTTCTGTATGAAGTATGCATAGGGCCATTGCTTTTTTGATGCCGACTCGGTTTAAAATCGTAATACAAAACACAATCGAGAGTATTATTGTAGGTAGACATAGCATTGTCTTATATTAACAGAGGAAAACAAAACAAATATATTGTATAAATTTGGGAAAGGTTAGTTACGTTTAGAAATTTATTTATTTTGTTCATTTTTATTCAGTCATCTAAAGTTTTTTTTCTACACATTTTGAGTGAAAAATGCAGGTCGAGCTAAGCCCACCTAGCCCAGTACCTAGAACCGCCACTGACCATTGGTAATATACTATTAGGAACCTCTTAACATGTGTTATGTACCTATTTCTTTATGACTTTCATTAATGTCGAAACTTAACAGACCTATCTAGTCTGCATATGAATAACAACTATTATTGGTTTCTGTGACGCAAATCCATATCTGGAAAACCAATCTTCCTAACAACTACTTAGTTTAAAAGCCCTAAGCAAAGTTGGGTCCTATAGCGCAGTGGTTAGCATTGTGGGCTTCCGTGCCAGACCTCACGGGTTCGAGTCCTAGTACGAACAGTGTTTTTTTTATTGACTTATTGATTTCTGTTTGAAGGTGTGGGTGTTTGTGATGTCTATAAGTTCCCTCCCAATCTTTCCGATCCTTTTAGCTGGGTGTAGCGAGAGTGATTAGTTAACCACTAGTCCTGTCCTAGCCTTATCCTTCTATCCTTACTACTCTCTTTGAAAAAGAGAGGTTGAGCAACTGAATAACAAACAGTTCTTGTAGAAAAACTCCTGGTGAGATACCTCCATTAGGAGGCCATATGCTCTACATTGAGATCGAAGATGGAAAAAACAAAACAACTTAAAATTGAAACGAGATTTAAATGTGGACAATTCACAAGCCCCTCCCATTGTATAAAGTCAAGTGTTATATTTCATCAATGTCGTCTCTTCCTTTTGTTTATAAAATAAATTTATCTTGAACATAAACTTTGTATTGAAATTGTGTTAAATAATCAAATTGAGCCTAATTATCAATTAGCGAGTCACCCTTCTTTTAAATATAATATAAGCTACATTGTTACATAAAAACATAACAATCCTATGAATACATAAAAATATATCAACTTCTTTTTCAGTTCAAAAAACTAGATTTTGGCGAGACAAATGTACTGGATTCGTTTTACTATGCAGATGTTGCCGTGGTTGACCTAAGTCTCCAGTGGCAACAAAGTACACTGTTTTATCATCTTGGAGTTAGAGAAAGCTTTGGAATGAAAGAAAACATTCTACTCTATCATGACTGTGATACCGAATCGACGCTGAGATTAAAGGTAGCATATTGATAATATAATTAGTAGTTTTGAATCTTTTCCTATGTGTTTAGATCTTAGATGTGCTTAGAAGACTTGATTATTGAAATTGCAGATCACTGAAATCAAACAGTAAGAAAACAAAGAGAAAAATGCAGACATAATTTTTATTACAAATTGAACAATTTACATAATGTGAAAGGAAAAAAAGGTGTATATTATACATATGTTGAAAAACTGTAACTAAAATTACTTTTGACAAAATGAAATTTATTAGACGCTCAAATCATTTGCTCAAACCTGAGCTTGTCGACTTATGGAGATTTCAGTAATCGAGAATTTAAAATTTGTATTTGATGACAACTAAACACAGCTAAATAAAATACCGCAAAACTATCTAAATCAGGGTTTCTCAACCTGGAGCCCAGTGTGTTTCAAGGGGTCACAGAGAATTTTTTGATTTGGAGAGCCACAGCACAGCTTAGGGGGGCCACGGCCAAATTTTCCGAAATTCCAAAATTTCTGCAAGTACACAAATTTCCAGGATTTGAAATCCCCGGAAGAGCTAAAAAAAGGTCCCACGCTAAAATTTCTTGAAATTGAAAATTTTATGGGACAAAACAATGATATGGGGGGCCACAGACAAATAAAGACTCAAAAGAGGCCACTGGCCCAAAAAGGTTGAGAAACACAGGTCTAAATGATAGCATAGACGTCACTTATATATATTATATAAAAATGAATAAAAAAATATAAAACATGATTGCAGATTTTCGAAATATTTGTTTTATAAAAATTGTTTTGATTTGATGTGAAAAGCATGATCAATTTCAAAACAAAATTTTTGGAAAAAAATTCTGACCCAGTCTTAAAATATTCAATTATTACTATATTATAGAACCACACATTTTCAGTTATCTTGCGGCACATACACATTTGTATCGTACAAATTACAAGACAATGGAATGTGTGTGACAACCAATCCCGGCCCACCAAAGTACAAAGGAGACGAATATCCTGATCCAAAACAACACGTAGCCCTGAAACTACGATTGAGACAAATATTTCAAGATGTTGAAATACAATCAAAGTAAGATATTTCTTTTTGACAATAATTGATGCTTTTGCAATTTAAGAATGAGGTTTTTTTTAAATTGTTGAGACTGGAAATGACTTGATTTTAAATTAAGTATTACAGTGGTTAACATCATCGTCTTTGGTTATGGTGTCCATGGGCTATTTAAGGTTATGTGCCTGAAGGGTTAAGAGTGAATAAAAAACAAATATTGATTTATTTTTCAAAAGCAAAGAAATATAAACGAAAGAATAATGTTATGCTTATTTTGTAACAGCTTTTGATTTATACTTTTCAGGGCCCACTTACCTGAGAAATTTTTATCTGATCTACGGAAGGCCCGTGACACCTATTCTGGAGCCGAACTGGCTAAAGTTTTACAAAATATGCGGAAGAGACTCGATGACCCCAATATTTTAAATGGAGAAGTTGTCTTAAATATGCTACTGTCATTCAGAGAAATTCAGGGCTACGACGCCATCGTCCAATTGGTGAATGATCTCAAAACGATACCCCAGAAGAAAAATTTTGTAAATGTTCCCGTCATAAGATACTTATACGCCTTCGCTTTAAATAGGTATTTAAAATATTCTAAAATAGTGTTTAAATGTTTGCATCAATTCAAGTTTTATGTTAAATCAGTGAGCAAGTATGCTGAAAAATATTGAATTAAAAAAAACATGTTATTTAACCCTTCGAGTCTCGGAGCACTAATGTATCGGTGCATACTTAGGTGTATCATATAGAAGGCAATGGCAAAGAAATCATTGTGAAACAAAAAAGGGTCGCTAGAACAACATATTTTCAATAAAATAAACCCATTTCAAAAATATTCATGTTTTCTTTATGTTCATATTTGAGTCTGAGTATCTCTCCCACTCACCTCATAAAAACCTGTGACAGTTGAAGAGATGAGAGGTTTTATAGCTTGTATAACTTGTATAGTAAATATGGGGATAATAAAGTAGCCAACAAAATTATACTACAGTGCCATATCATCACAAAGTACTCCACCCACGGCCACGCTACATTGATAGTTAGCTTTATGATATTCGAAAAAGTCGATGACAAGGTTTATGGCTTAACGTTTTCTGGCAGTACACTGAGGATATGATCAGCGATACATATTGTGTTGTCTTAGTTAGTGGATATGGTAAAAAAAAATAATGTTTGTTTAATTTTTATGTTGTACATTTTCAGGAAGGGTGACCGTGAAGCAGCTTTGAAGGTGTGCGTGAAGGCTTTGGAAAATAAAGAAAATCAATTCCCAGACATGTTGTGTCTTTGTGGACGTATCTACAAAGATAAATTTGTAGAGTCAATGCAAACCGACATGGACTGTTTAAATAACGCTATAATTTGGTAAGCTCATTCTACAAAATTGCGTTATGATTAATTTTTCTTTTAGTATTAAAATTTTCATTGTACGATAAAATCGACCTTTCATTTATAAAAGTGTTACATGAATCTTTGTCATACAAGTTCACAAATTGGTAAAAAATCAACTTTAATGAAGTTATTCATATAATATAAGAAATAGAAAAATATTTCCCAAACATTCCAAGAAGGTACAAAACACTTGTATGATAATCAAGAATACAATCGATTTTGAAATGTTTCAATCTTCTAGCCCAGGCGTGGGGAACCTGCAGCCTTTTGGCTACCCTGGTGCGGCCTTCTGGCCAATTCTGAAATTCTGCACATTTTGGATTTGTATTTGTAAATTTGTAAATTTCTGGGCTTTAGAAATTGGTATAAAATTTTTTCCGGCCAAAGATTCTCTAGTTAATGTTTACTGCGGCCTTATGTCGAATCAGAAAAATGAATGCGGCGTTTAGAGAAGAAAAGGTTCCCCACCCCTGTTCTAGCCCCTCACTAATTGAGTCTTATTTGCTTTGTAAAATTCTGGAAATTCAAACCGCTGGGTGTCTAAAGGTTAATAAAATATAATGTATATGTAAATATTATTCAACCTTTCCAGGTATAGAAAAGGTTTCGAGATTCAACCAAACGAATATGCTGGTGTCAATTTAGCTACGCTTTTGGTTGTTGCTGGAAATGAATTTTCTAAATCTGAAGAACTTCAACATGTTGGTAAGAGGACATTTTATTCTGAATAATATTTTAACTCTTATGTTTCAATATGTTGTATGTTATTATTTTTTTAACAGTTACACTTGTCATGAAATATTTATTACTGATAGGCATTTTCAATTTCATACAGTTGATCTAGGATTGGGACACTAAAAGCCAGCGCACACACAGTCACCAAATGCGACCACTAGTGGTCAAAAATAACACAACCACTGGCGGCAAGCGCCAGCGTTAACCACAGCTTCTGAAACGAACTGGACCACTCGAGTACCTAGTGTGCAGAGCGTTCACCGAGACCCATTGAAAAATTGTAATTGTAAATTGTGGCCACTAAAAGTCGCATTCAGTGGTTGTGTGAACGCTGGCTCTTATCGTCAAACTTTTATTCAAGACTGGCATAGAATTTAATTATTATTCAAAGAAAAAAAATGTTATATCATAGTCAAACTATCAAACTTCATGTTTTATTATCTCACTTCATGTTAAAAGTGGTACATATTAGTCAATGTGAAAGTGCACTTAGTTATTATAAACATTTGACAGTCAGACAACACAATTTTGTCACGAAAAATGATTGTATTCTCTCAAATTTGAAACACAATTGTGGATACGAACGTGAGATAAATTTTGATCATAAGGAGGACTTGAGAATGAAATTTGATTTCAGTCATTTTGTTTTCAGGTATGATTTTGAACAATCTTATTGGAAAAAAAGGAAGCTTGGCATCTTTGCAAGAGTATTGGGATGTCGCCACCTTTTTTGAAATATCAGTATTAGCGCAGGACTATGCGAAAGCTATTCAAGCATCTGAATGCATGTTCAAATTGAAACCACCCATTTGGTACTTGAAATCGACTATCGGCAATATAGAACTCATCGACAGGTAAAGCACATTTGAATATTTTTTTATACTATTTTATAGATCTAGTCATTAACTTGAGACAGTATATTGCATCTACACATCTACACGAGAGACGCTTTCTATTTGAGCACTATAAAGATAATGGTTGAAAAGGAAAACACACACAAAATTTAATACAGTCACACCCAGAAGGATGATATGGGTTAAGATTGATGTTTAATTATGGGACAAATATTCACTGTGTTAGAAATACTTTTTATTGATTTCTCATGCCTTCTCAATTGTCTTTTTCTTTTTGGAAATTTTTCTTAATTTTAATCCAGGCTTCATTGTGATCATGCAAATGTTATTTTTGTGTTAGTAACGCATACTGTCAAATATTATTGTATGATTATTTGATTTAACATACTTTCTTTTTAGATTTCGAAGAAAAAGCGAGGACAGCGAAGTTTCTGCTGAAGAACACGTCTTTAAATTCTGGATGGACTTTTTTATTGAAGCTGCTAAACCAACAATAGTTGATAGTATACGATTCCCAGTGAGTAAAATGAATTATTTCGCCTGCCAAAAATTTCTATTTATTACATTATATAGTATAATTGGACATTGCAGAAAAATTGATATTTGAAACTGCCTTATGGCAATTCTAGAGAATATGCCAGCTATCACATCTTAACTCAGCAACTATAAACACTCAAAACCCTTTTAAATTCTGGGCTTTATAAGGGGCTAGTTAATCATCCTCTAATATCTGTTTTAAAAGTTCATATAAGGTGACCTTGAGCATGGCGCAATCGCAAAGCAGTACTAACAAAATGCATGCATTGAATAAGTGGCACTTAGTTCTGGTAGAACATAAAATACTAATTAAAATATTTCAATTTCTTTTTTTTTATTCACAGATGCTAATATTAGAGCCGTCAAAGATATATATGCCCAGCTATGTTAATGTAAATTTAGGCGCCGAAGAGAAGTCCTTGCATATATGGAATGTTTGTTTGCAATGTTTGGAAGGGAAAAAAGAATGTAAACAGGTACACGATTGGTCCTTCACGGCAAACAGCATTAGAAGTCTAAGGTTTGTGCTATCACTTTCGTATTTATATCTAGACTCATTCACAATCCTGTGAATGAAAGAAACCAAACAACAAATATGAGACTCAAAAAGGTCGAGAAACTATGGTTTAACACATCTCACCTGTCACTGGTCACCTTCTACAAAAATTCGCAGTTCGTATGCCTGCTTGCGCTGTATAACGAATAAAAACTCAAAGCTAGGTCTTTCTTGCCGGTCACCATTACCCCAATGACGATCAACATATTAAGTAACATATTTTCTAAAACAGTAAATTCTTCAAATTTATAACTACTTTATGATAACTCATTGAATCTTCACAATCAGTATTCGAAAGGGGGTTTGCCCCCTCTTTCTTAGACTCCATCCACACTGTTCAAGTAGGATGTATGAATTATTGGAAGAAACAACAAATAGGTATTTATATTAGTATCCCGCTTTCTGTTTAACTTGAAGCTTTAATTGATTTTTCAGTTTGTACAAGCGTGATGACCGTTGCCTCTTTCTTTATGTCCATCAAAACTCAGACGACTTCCAAATGTTCTTGCCATCCAGCCATTGCCGTCAGAGGTTTTATGAATTGATATTAGAAATGACTGCCGATCAGGAAGGGATGTTCACCGAGTTGGACTCTGAATCAATATCGGATATCAAGGTATTTTGTTGAGCTTTGTATTTTAATAATTAATTACTCTATATTGGATAGAATTTCACTATGATGTCAAGAAATGTCTTTCTAGATTTCATAAATATGCAAAATTTGCGCTATGTGAATTACAATATATAAACAATTCTTATTTCACAAAATATTATTAAATTCCACCACCAGTTAAACTAAATAAACATGTAAGAAAAAATGTATTTTCAGTATGAATATGAGCTGGATGACACAAATAAAAAATCAGTTTTGGGTAGAGGCACCTATGGCATAGTTTACGCAGCTCGAGACCTTAACACACAAGTTAGAATTGCCGTTAAGGAAATACCTGAAAAGAATCTCGGTGACGTTCAGCCACTTCATGAGGAAATCAAACTTCACTCTCAACTTAGGCATAGGAATATTGTCCAGGTATTTTATAGTTGAAAAAAAAAATCAATCAGTGCTAACTTTTAGCACTAAACATGAATTGTTTTATTTGCTGTTTTTTAATTGAGTTTGGTTTTCTAATATAGTTTTTATTTTTTAGTATCTGGGTTCGGTGTCTGAAGAGAATTATTTCAAGATATTCATGGAGCAAGTTCCTGGAGGGTCTATATCGGCCTTATTGAGATCAAAATGGGGACCATTAAAAGGAAACGAATCCACCATTGCCTATTACACCAAACAA
Source organism: Himalopsyche anomala (assembly GCA_031772345.1). NCBI lineage: Eukaryota > Metazoa > Arthropoda > Insecta > Trichoptera > Rhyacophilidae > Himalopsyche > Himalopsyche anomala. Next base: position 7,109,394 of record CM062828.1, read on the forward strand.
ATTTTAGAAGGTATAATATTCTTTTCTATTATGATATTTCATTGGTAATTTTCTACAACTTCGTATCTTGAAAAGTACAAGTTTTCAGGTGACATATAAATGTACTTTATTCTACCGCGATCGCTGTCACTATAAAACACCACCGGAATGATTTTGTCCTCAATATCTTTGAGGAAGTTAATAAGAAAGGAAGCAAAAACTTTTTCATCTATCCCATCCTCTCCTTCATACTAAACTCAGTTCATAACCATATTATTTCTCAAATTATTTTTTTTGCCAACGTTTGTATTGGGTTAAATAAAGCATGAAATATTATTTTTTTGGGATACAAGTTAAAGGAATATGTATGTATTAAAATCCTGAATTCATCACACCAAAACCGACTAAAGTTGAGATACATGCTCGTAGAAAATTGATAGCGATTAGTGACAGTATCGTTTATTGCTGACAAAATATTCTTACGTCAAACTAACGTATGTAGGGAAAAATACCTTACCAAGTAAATGTTTACACAGAAAATATGGACCACACTGGGTGTGGCACAGGTTATAACCAATCTATATATTTAAATTATGATTTTTTCCCATTATATGAGTATTATTGAACGAATTCTTATTTCAGGCTTGAAATATCTTCACGATCAAAAGATAGTACACCGTGATATAAAAGGTGACAATGTTCTTGTGAATACCTATAGCGGAGTCGTCAAGATCTCTGATTTTGGTACGTCCAAGAGATTAGCTGGATTGTGTCCGTCCACCGAAACATTTACTGGAACTCTGCAGTACATGGCACCGGAAGTTATTGATAAAGGGCAGAGAGGATATGGAGCACCAGTAAGTTAATCACATAATTATATAATCTCATAATCTTTTTTTAAAGATTTTTTTACCTACAAATTTTTACACTTATTTTAGGTTATGTTGCTATTTTTTTTTTTTAAATCCATGTGTGCTTCTAATGTGGAGCATATATCCCCCTAATGGAGGTATTTTAACTGTTTTTTTTACGAGAACTGCTTCTTACCCAGTTGTTCAAACTCCCTTTTTTTCGAAGAGAGTATTTATAGCGGGGATAGGGTTAGGATAGGACTATAGAATTATAAACCAATGGGCAAAAAATCTTTCAAAATATTTTAACTGGAATTATAAGTAATTTTTTACAATATTTGTACAAACATATGTTGTACTTCTGCTTGTATTTCACAAAGTTTTATGAAAAATTAAACAATTTTAGTAAAACTGGATCAACTGTTTTATTTAATTGACCTTTTGCACTATTGTATCTACAAAGAAGACCAATGAATCTGCTCTGTAGCACAACAAAGGTTTAGAGAAGATTTGATTAACAATTTTAGAATCCACTTTTTCTATTTAAAATTAGTTCACATCTTTGGGGATGGCATTTATTTATAATTATTTATTATATCTATTTTATATTTTTATATTATATTTATTTTTATTTATAATATTTATTTTCCAGGCCGATATTTGGTCCCTCGGTTGCACCATTGTTGAGATGGCTACGGGAAAGCCACCGTTCGTTGAATTGGGATCACCGCAAGCAGCAGTTTTTAAGGTAGATTTCTCACTATTTGATATGTGGAATATGTTGGTATCATTTTATATCTGTGTACCAGAAGCAGACTTGCATTTTGAGATAATTAGTAAAAGTTATAGATTCGTTGGAAAAATATTAGTGTTTTGAAAAAACAGCATACAGTGTCGAATGTGTTCTTCATTAGTTTTGGACTTACCCTTAATCATAAAATAAGATTTATGACACAAAAAATAATGCTGATGAACTATATACCAAGAAAAAAAATACAAATATGTATTCTTCACCGTGTCTGGACACAAACTGAACTCAAACAAGTGCGGTTCAAAATAATGGACTTCTTTCAGGATTACCTAATATAATACAAAATACTCCTTATTATTTTAATAGTATTTTTATATATGGTAAATCTTCATAGGTTGGATACTACAAAGCCCATCCAGAGATACCGAGTGAGTTGTCACAGAGAGCCAAGACTTTTATACTGAGATGCTTTATTCCAGACCCGGAAAAGAGAGCTACTGCTGCTGAACTTTTGGAAGATCCATTCCTCTGCGAGTATGTCTATCCAATCATTTTTCATTATTATTCGTATTTTGTGTATGCTTGTTTATGCATTTTAAAAATTTCAACATTTCAAACGATCAAGTCATGACGCCCAATTCTCTTTTGCTATATACTCCATACCTGTTGTTACTAACTGGCATCTTGGAATAATCATATATTTATTGAGTCCCTTGAAAGAGATTAAGTTTAGGTTCCACAACATGTCTATTTAGGAATATTTGAAAATCATTTTTATTAATATTATCAGAAAGAAGAAATCATCGTCTCGCTTGACAACTGGGAGCAATGTAGACTTCAACCGAAGTATATCTGTTCCCGCCGACAGGATTCTCAACATGAAGACAAATCCATCGAGCACGCCGAATACTCCATCGGTTAATATGCCTTCATCACCTGAAATAGAGTAAGGATAAAAACATATTCTGGTGCATTCATTTTTACAAATTTCATATGAAACACCAGTCATATTAAAATAATAAACACATAAATTGAAATCAGCAATATTCTGCATACTGTAACTTGATAGGTGGCAGTATTTCGAACCATACTTTTACTATGCTAATTAGCAAGAATTTATCGAAAATGGCGCATCATAAACTGCTAATTCATTCACTATATTTTCCATGGTACATTCTGATCAATTTTGATTTCAATTAGTATACTATTTCTATACAATATTTGATTTAAAATTTGTTTGTACACATATTTTTTTTTTTGAATAATTTCACTGTAATAAGAAACTAGTGTTTTCTTACATTAAGTTTTGATTTGAGTGCATGCTTTTGGCCATTCTTTTAATGGCTTCATAATCTGTATGAGTTTAGCGTACATTAGTTTTTTTCAGTGATTGGTTTTTCTAATTAATTCAAAGAGAATGTTAATTAATTTAGAAGATTTATATTAAAACGCTTGTTTCGCAAGTTCACTGTTGATTTTACCCATATTGTAGTAATTTCTCCCAGTATATGTAGGTTTTAAAAGTTGCTATATTATGTAATTTTTGTTATGCTTATGTTTTCATTAAAAAACTAATTTATTTTGTTGATTATCAGATTAATACAAATAAAATATGTAGAAGTTTACTCAAATTAATACAAATAAAAAGAATTTTATTTTTAACCAGATTTTCACCTTTTCTGTTTTTGACAAGTAAAGTTTTTGATGGTGCCTGGTAAATTTAGTGTTAAATCTTAAAATAATATTTACCAAATACTCATGCATACTGTATATTTTAGTAATAGTGCATTCCAACATAACAAAACTTAATTTCTGAGGTATATTTATTATAGCTAAGGACCAGATTATATACCATGTAATATATCATCAGCCTGGACAGCGATGAAGTTAAACAACGTTTTGGCAATGAATGTATCTGAATTGCAAAGAAGAATATAGTAATCCCTTGTTTCAGGCAAAAAATAGTACAAAATTGTGAGAGTGCAAAAAAGTACATTTCTATACTATATATCATGTTAAACTTTGTTCAGTTTATTTACGTTTTTTGGTATATCAAAGTAAACTTTATTTATTTTTGATACGTCCTAGTCATACAGATGAAAGTGACCAACATACCTATATCACATTTGTATCGTTTAACCTTTTGACCGTGGCTAAGAATATAGTGAACAATGTCCACACTTAGCACCTTTTTGCCGAATTTGCTAATACCATTTTCAACCAAAAATATACATTGATATATTTTTTTAAGTATTCCGATTTCTTAGTTGACATCTTTAGTATTTTTTTATACAATAAAAAAAAATATATTTCTTATAGTTTGGTATGATGCTTAAATCATCATTATTCATACAATTTCATTAAATCGCCGCCATTGCATATGCAAAACTGAGAACACTGTGCCACCACCGCACCGCGCCTAAAATAATATTTCTCGGAACGAAATCATTTTCACCCACACTTGCAATTGGCACCCGTTGGCAATTATCATAATTAACAATGTGATAGCCTTTTTTTTTCACAATTATAATTTGGCAGGAATAATACCATCGACGACAGTCACCATTTTATTGACGTAGGTAGGTAGGTGGTAGGTTCCACCAAATTGAAATTTTAGCCTTTTTGGTTATTAATTTTTGAAAATTCTAATAGATGACATTGATAATATACAATATTCACCACCATGTTCAAGTGATTTGAGTTCCAAAACAGTTACAATAGCTGTGATATAACACTCATAACTCCGTGCAATGCTCATGGGTGTTATAGTAGCCATTCGTGTCAGAACAGACTGTCGCAGTCAGCCGCGGTCTAAAGGTTAATAAATACCGAGTAAATAAAATTGTTACTCACATTGAAAGATTAATGAAAGTCTTTTAATCAATCTGTTTTTTGATTATTTTTCATATTTTTCGCTCTCTAATTGACTCTGAGGGATTACTATATTGTCATATGTTTATAAAAAGCAGGGTAATATTGAACGTTTCTTCGATTCTTTTTCTAATACTGAATTTATTCTTCATCATTGTTCATGAAATTCATTTTTCCTCAATTATCTTTTTTAGATCTTAATTTTAAATAAATTTAAAAAAATTTTCTCCGTCACTAATATGTGTTACATATATGGTACCACTGTGTTTTGTTAAGTGTACATGTCAATAACTTCCGTGTCGAAGCTTGATTGCAAAATAGTTTTTATTATTGAAGTCCATTAATTGATTAAACAAAGTGCACACCGAGTTTGCCACGCACTGTAAAAGATTTTGTTGTTATGTTTATTAGAGATATGTTTTGTTTTTGCTGCGTCCTATTTGTGTTTTGTTTTTGTAATCATAGAATCTCCCTGTCCACACGTTCCATACCAGCCATCGGCCGACATGCCTCTTCTCTGCTTTCACCGATCCAAATATACACGCCAAATTTGTCATTCAGCAGGTAATTTTTCTCACATCGGTGTATGCATTTTGTTCGTTCGTTTTTTATTCATCGAGATGCTGGTAGTACATCCGATTTAGTATAAGAAAATTGCTGTCTCAAGTCGTATGCTGTACATTTTCACCGTACATCATTACAGTCTTCCCTCGCTATAGACCAGGCCTGGGCGAACAATAACCCGCAGGTCACATTCGGTCCGATGCTTATTTTTGTGCGGCTCATTCGTTTCATTAAATTGTTGTTTATTATTATAGAAAGTCACTTTTTGTTTATGTTGAGAAACTATTTTTTACGATTATAAACAATAATATTTCGATTGCCGCATGTCATTCATTTTTAATTCCTAACGAGGTCTTTCAGACAAACAGTTTGCCCAGGACTGCTGTACACTGTAGAATTCTCACTTGAGAAAAACCTATATCAAGTATACATTGACTGGTGAAGATTTAAAATGATTTATTGTGAGTGTTTTTTTCTTGGAAATATGTTCTGTCACCACGGTGGTAAAAAAATCTACTACATATTTGTAAATTACTGAGATACGAGCATTTAAAAAAAATTAGTCTACTTACACAGGTATTTTTGATGATAACTTGCTCACAATATTCCAGTAGTTGTATCACAATTGACAATAAAATAACACAACGCATATATACTAATTGAATGCAAGTTAACAGTTCTAAGCTGCATGGGTGTCTCTTTACAGACGTGTGAGGTGTGTTAGATCTTTTGAAAAATATTAAAAACATACCATCAAAAATATAAATGACCTTTTTTTACAATAGTTAGATAAAATATAAACGTTTTTGATATTTGTGTTTTATGAATAGTATTTGTATGCTTTTTCATAGCATTAACATATACAACATTTCAGTTCTCTTTAACACTGACATGTTCATAGTCACAATAACTAAATTAGGAGTAGAAAAAGTTAAATCACTCAATCAATGTTGCAATATTGACAAAGCAGATGCACAATGCCAATTATACTAATGTCAGAAATGCAAAAACACAATTCAAATGCAAAAACTGCAATCGATTAGAAAACTCACGCAATGAGTTTGTTTATATTGTTGAATTATTTATAATCAGCTTTATTTGGCTAACAGATATCATTATTCAATTTTAAAAACAATGGCTGTGATCTTATCAACTTTTGAGCATCGCATATTTTTTTTAAATACACAATAGCAGTATGCCGTAACCCACTAATAAAAATCAGTGAGTTGTCACATCTTTCTATTTCAAGCGATAATTTTTTGTTTATTGATTTGGCATTTACTCGGTAGAACTCTATTTTAATAGGGTAAAAATATCAAAGTATTTCAGTTCTACAGTTTTTTATATGTTATGCGTTGATAGCTATTTCGGCTTTCGCCATCGTCAGAACTATAATTTTTTGACTTATAAAATGTCCATATTGTTTGTATATCAGCAGATTCGAATACCTGCTAGAGAAAAATCTTTTAACTAAGAAGCATTTTATAGCGAGAGAAGGCTGAATAACTGAAGAATTTATAGATTGATTAGATAGTTGCTGCGTTATAGTCGGTACCATGATATTATAATTTTCAACTAACTTTCTGGCAGGTACGCTGTTAAATTCTATCACATCTAGAAAAATACATCTTCATCATATTTTTCTGTTTATTTCAACCATCTTACATTCTCTCCATCATTAGCGACATTGTTCTTGAACATATCATATTTTTCAACCATCATTCTAGTTTTAATAATTTGACATATCATATTGTAATTTGATTAAAAGTGACAAATCACTTGTGTGAAATGTGTATGTTTGTTACTGAGAATTTAAACTTTACAATAATAGTGTTGTAAATAAATTTACCGGGCAGGAATTAGTGATGGATATTATTTAAGATATAAGTTTAATCCAAAAGTGCCTGCCAGAAAGTTATTGTGAAGTGAAATATTAAATGCAATTATTATCTATGTGTAAACATATTTATTTACGGTTTCAAAGAATAAATATTTATTCATATATTAATTGCTGAAGTCATTATCTTGTCATATCAAATTGTGGCATTTTATGTTTTATCACTTGGCATACTTTTACTTTGTGTTATTTGACATTCAATAGAATTGATAAAATGGTAAGATGTGCGTACGCTAAAAGAAAGTTTTAAATCAACCAGTCAACATTTTACCCATGTTTATAAATATATGTTTTGTAAGGTGAGTCAGTTCTGTTCTTGTTACTAACGCTAATGCTTTTTCAAATGCAACTAATAAACAAATCAGATGTTCCTCAGCAATAAATAGATAGTTATTCAATTAAGCTGTTGCCATTTGTATTTTATGTAGTGAATCACTAACCGTAGAGTTGATTGATGTCATATTTTATGTATGGATTTCAATTGCATTCAATTGTATTCAATTGTACAAATTCTTAATTGAGTATGACGTTTTCCATGAATCAATAATGAATAAAAATATAAATGTTGAATCATTTAAATGAACCTGAACGAATACATTAATCTAGAATACTAACTTCTTAAAAAAAAAAAAGAGTTCTTCCATTGAGTTTTGTATAATAAATATTTTTGGTTTGTATTTTAGTTCTTTATGTCGAACTCCCTCGACGGATACTGACATGGACGGCAATAATGAATCGGCGATCACACGGCGCAGCTCTTCTGGTGGACTTCTATCTCCTGAGGTGAATAGTAACCCTTAAACACCTTACACACGTGTATAAGAGTAATAGTTGAAGTTGTACAAATAGAGCGAATCTGACTCTTTAATTTACTTAGAATAGGAATGTCAAACACGCAACCCCATGTGGCCTGCCGGCATACTTCCTTTGTTTTTGCAACATATTTTTTCTAATTTCTTCAAAAATATTAAAACTTATATAACAGCTTTTTAACACTATATTTCATTTGCAACATTCTTGTATTTCTACAATTGTTAGTTTATATATATGTATATAATAAAAATGGTTTCTCTCAATTTGAGTTTTATTGTAATGTGGCCTTGCGTCTTGATATTGAAATACTTTATTTGGCTCTTGCTGGTGATTGAGTTTGGCATACCTGACTTAGTATATATATATAATTAGGTTGTATGTTTTCTCATGTCAGCGACATGAATGAATGTTCTATATATGCTGATCTAAGAAGCAAAGTATTTTTATCTCTCATTTTCTTTTGTTTTGGTGAAATTCCTCACAGTGCAGTTGTTGAATTTTTATTTTTGTCTATCAATGCCAAATTTAGATCTGTGAATACATGTGATAGTTGGGCATGAATGTTAAAAGCTAGCAATGATACTAATTGTGAGATTTTATCTCGCATAAAATTCATAGATATTAATAATTTTAATACACATAAACAGTAAAACAAATTCTATAAAATATGTACTTATAAAATATATCTTTATTGCTCCTTCATGTATAACTTTAAGAAGCAGTTTTACTTTGTTGTTTGTAACTATGTCAATTCCTAATGCAGGCAATATGGAGTCCTTATCAGTCCTTATCATAGTTTTACAACCCTTAGAATACAACTATTGTTTGGTACCATTTTGTAATGAAAATTTTCATCACGCAAATTGTACTTTTAAATGTAAGGCTGATTTGAACAAATGATTGCAAACGGTTATTAGTTTTTTTTTCTATTTATTATTTCTGCTGCATCAAATCAGATAGAATATTTCTTATATACTGCAGCACTTGCCCTATGATGTAGTTATCCAGTTACTAGTAAACCTGAATGAAGGTACGGCTTCTTATAAATCATACTCGGTCCCTGTGTTATGTGCCATGTTTATAAATATTTTGATATCTTTTAGGTTGAAATATCAACGTCAACCGGAACTCGGACTACAACAGGAACTACCCTCGGTCTGGACAGCGAACAAGACGGCTTCTATTTGCTCAAAAAAGATTCTCAGAGACGTATAACGCTGTGCAGGGTTCTTGGCCAAGATTCCGGTAAAATATGTGAGCATTGGTTAAAATGCATACGGCAAGAACTCTATTGTCCACTACTTGTAATGGTATGTATGAAAATCTTTGTCCTCCTATTAATCTTTATCACTTGGGCAATGTAAACTTTCTTGGTCAATCGTCAATACGGAGATAGGGAACTTATTCTAGAAAACTGTTTTACAGGATACTTATTATAAATAACGCTTCTCAATGGTATTTTGTCTTTTTTAAATCTAAATATGTTGTGGAATACGTACAAAAAATTGTGTTAAAATTACCAAAAGTGAATTATGTTATTTTTTTTGTTGTGGCTATCGATATCGCGGCAGTTCTGAGTCAAGCCGTCATTTGTAATATCAAATGTTTTCTGAAAGCATACCACAATCAACCATCGACTTCTATTATCTTAACCCTTTGAGTAGTGAGCTAATTTTTACTAAATTAGGATTTTTTTTATCAAATTACTCATTTCGGTTTATTTCACCAGATTAGTTATTTTAAAACTAAAAATATTTTCAATTGATTCTTTAAAATTAAAATTATCAATTTATGAAAAATTTGCTTAATGTTTCCTGCCTAATCCTTTATGAAATACAAATCTTTACATGGAATAATTATACTTTTGTTAGTTTAATGCGGCCTTGTTAAGGGCAAACAAAACCAAGAAAATGTAAAATATTATATAATATGTATAGTTTTTTTAAATGGTAAAAAGTTGTTTTAAACGAAATATTTTTTTCAAAATCATTTTTTTTTACCCAGTCTCTCAAAAGGTTGCCGACCACTGCTGTATTATGAATTATGTTACAATGAATTCTTTGTTAAATGAAATATGAGTGTATCATTAAAGATTAAATGGCATATATATATGACCATGTGAACAGGTTTTCTGTTACTAAATTTAAACGCAGTACTCAAACGTTCCCAGGTACGTCAACTGGTTCAACTCACCTAAAACTTTTTTTTTTGGATTTCTTTATTATGTGGAATTAAATGTGTAGTGTTTAACTTAAGAATAAAAAAAAACTGTACATTGCATAGATTAAGATATAATGCCAGATGTGCAGGACAGAAACATTTAATGTAGCTAAGAAAGAATTTTTTTTTTTCTAGCAAAGAGCTTTTTTTTATTTATTGAAAAAAATCAATTGGCATATGGCATTCCAAAATTACTAGATTTAACTTTGACAATAAACATTCCAAACTCATTTTCATTGAAAAGATTGCTTCTCGTTAACAGCATCATCTAGAATTACTGATGGGTGCTCTTAAGGAATATATAATGGAGCAGGACCGGGAGTGTATTGAAAGAGCCATCATGACTTTGAAAGAAGACCTCGATTTCGATTCAGATGCCATCAATCAACTACATGCAGCAATATATCTATTCCAAGAAGCCGTCAATGCCATACTGAGGATGCACAGCATCAAGCCGCATTGGATGTTCGCTTTAGATAATCTAGTCAGGAATGCTGTGCAGGCAGCCATAACGGTTTTGTCACCGGGTATGTTTCACTTATTTTGGACCATTCGGTTTTCCATGGTAAATTTTACCTTATTGACAAATAATATTAATCCTTTTTGAATAAATTGTAAAAATAAATGTATCATAATCTTTTGTGATACATGAAAAATGCAAATTGATAAATAAACAATGATTTTTTCTTTTTACCAAGTAGCTAAGAGCAAATTGTCCCGGTTTTTTCGAAAAAATCATGTACAAACAAAACACTTATATTTTTTTTATTGTATTTTTTAAATACACTCGCAATTGTTTCTCTAAAAATAATTTTAGTCAATTTTAAATAAATGTGGTCAACACATTGTTAAATTTGATTGACACATGCATATCCTACATTGATTTTCTCAAAATTAATATATTCAACTTTTTACCAGAATGACAACGATAATATTCTAACAATTATTTGCAGGAAAGCTGACTGTAAACTGATAAAGTAGCATGAGTATATTATAGTGTAAATAATAGTAAACTAGCTGTAAGCCCGTTGCCAGCAACGTGAGATTTTTGTTGCATTATAGAAAAGTCAGAAATTTACTGGCATGAACAATTGAATGCATATTTATTATTATATATGTATATAATCTAATAACACATAATTAATAAACTCCGTTTTTATTTTTTCCCTAGTGTACTCAACGTTGTACCCACCACCACCCGCTACGGCTTCACACTCTTTTATAGGGTGTATTCCGTAGCGTAACAACGTTAGTCGTGTTCAAAATTTTGCCAGAAATGTCCCGAAAAAAAATTCCTCAAGACTTGGTTGCATGCACTACAGTGTGCAGAAATTAAAAGTTAATAAATAATTAAGTGCAGTTGAAAATATTAGATTTTATCTATTCAACTCAACTATTTATCCAAAAGACACGGAGAATTCTTTAAATGCCCTATAATTTGCCTTAGATGCAACCAAGTCGGCATGACCGACGGGGCCGATGGATCCGTCAGACAGTCGTATCGTCTTGAGCAATTTTTCCCGTTCGTTATTTAAGTCTGGACATTCCCAGAGGACGCGATCAGCATCCTGAATCATTTTTTTTTTTTTTTTTTTTAATTCCCTAGGGTACTCAACGTTGTACCCACCACCACCCGCTACGGCTTCACACTATTTATATAGGGTGTATTCCGTAGCGTAACAACGTTAGTCGTGTTCAAAATATTGCCAGAAATGTCCCGAGAAGAAATTTCTCAAGACTTGGTTGCATGCACTACAGTGTGCAGAAATAAAAAGTTAATAATAAATGCATTTGAAAATGTTAGATTTTATCTATTTAAATCAACTCTTTTTCCAAAAGACGCGGAGAATTCTTTAAATGCCCTATAATTTGCCTTAGATGCAACCAAGTCGGCATGACCGACGGGGCCGACGGATACGTCAGACAGTCGTATCGTCTTGAGCAATTTTTCCCGTTCGTTATTTAAGTCTGGACATTCCCAGAGGACGCGATCAGCATCCTGAATCATTTTTTTTTTTTTTTTTTTAAATTCCCTAGGGTACTCAACGTTGTACCCACCACCACCCGCTACGGCTTCACACTCTTTATATAGGGTGTATTCCGTAGCGTAACAACGTTAGTCGTGTTCAAAATATTGCCAGAAATGTCCCGAGAAGAAATTCCTCAAGACTTGGTTGCATGCACTACAGTGTGCAGAAATAAAAAGTTAATAATAAATGCATTTGAAAATGTTAGATTTTATCTATTTAAATCAACTCTTTTTCCAAAAGACGCGGAGAATTCTTTAAATGCCCTATAATTTGCCTTAGATGCAACCAAGTCGGCATGACCGACGGGGCCGACAGATAGTCGTATCGTCTTGAGCAATTTTTCCCGTTCATTATTTAAATCTGGACATTCCCAGAGGATGTGATCAGCATCCTGAATCATATATCCGCATTTACATTTAGGACTATTTACTAACCGGCCAAGCCGGAAGAGCTTGGCAGCGAAGTAACCGTGGCCAGTTATGAATCGGCTGGTCTAGAAATTAGGAGGCAGGACTTTGGTTATCTCCATTCGCCATTTAACATTCGGAAACAATTTAAAAGTTTGCCTCCCCTTAGAAGATAGATAGAAGACGTGATAACATTTCCCTTAAAACTCATTCTTTCTCACCTGCTGTGATCATTCAATCGACTGTATTTTTAAAGAACTTTCAGACCTCACTTCGAGTAAGCTACGTACAATTGAGCATTAGCGAACACCGATCTACAAAAAAATAGACCCACTCTATCAAATGATTGGCCCTGCAATTTATTTATTGTCATATCATAAGCTAAAGTAACCCTTAACAGGAATTGTTTTTTTTTGCACTGTCAAAAATCAAAAATATACAGGAGTTAACAATAGCGTTAACATACTTATCGAATGAACCAAAAGTAATAAACTGAATTAATTCTCCAAACGAAAGATGTTTTAAGAATATTTATAGTGGTAATTTGTAAATAAACAGATAATATTCAGAATCAGTTAAATATGGTCGAACTGGTCTAGATCCTGGAATTGTCAAAAGAAATTCAATTAACAATAACTAATATAATAATAACGATAAAAATAAAAATTGAAACACAATTTAAAGTATCTACAACTGATCGTGTCGATTTGAGCGTCGTTATGCCGCTTCAATAAAGTACATTTTGTACACACTTTAATGCTTTTATTTCCTGCAATTGTATAATACATTACACATTTAAGGTAAATTAGAGAAGTATATAATAAACTGAATCATTTCTTCAAATGCAATGTGTTTTTAAGAATACATATAATGAGAATTTGTGAGTAAAAAAATAATATTCAGAATTATAAATATTATTGTTCATCATAATCTGCCGTTAAATTAATACCGATTCAGGAAAAAATAGTCCCACTCTATCAAATGTTTGGCCCTGCAATTTATTTTTTGCCATCTCATAAACTAAAGTAATCCCAAACAGGAAGAATTGTTTTTTTTTTTGCATTGTCAAAAATCAAAAATATACAGGCGTTAACAATCAAACGCATACTTATGAATGAACCAAAAGGTTAATGGTTAATGAACCAATGGTCTTGAAAAATAAATGTGGAAATAAGTAGTCAATCCTGTTTTTATGTGTTTTTTTTGTTATGCTATTTCGAAGTTATGCGGTTTTTAAATGATTCAAATTCTGAACGCGAATTCAAGTTTCAACGATAGCTTAAAAAATATATTTATGGGTATAAAAAACTGCATAGCCAATTAATTATCGAAAAAGAAAATCTGAGCAAACTCTGATCACTAATTTTATTGTAAGAAAAAAAACCATAGTTTTATGAAATTGATGCGCTATTTCTTTCGAAAAAGAGTGATTTAGAACCACATGCTTTAAAAGACACTTAGAATTGTCATATAGTGACTGAATATTTTTTAATATTTTTACGCCATGATATTCCCCGAATTTTCCTATACTTACTTTGCGATTTAGTGTATATTTTAACTCGCTGTTTCAAAGTTATGCGGATTTTAAAATTCATGTAACGTATCCCCACTTTTTCTATGGAAGTCAAGTTTTTTTTATGCGATTTTGGGTATATTTTGACTCGCTGTTTCAAAGTTATGCGGATTTTAAATTTTATACACAATATGGCCAACGATTGATTGCCTGATTCAAATAGCTTTATTAATTTATATAAATTTAAACAAATCAGAAATTGAAACCCATTTCATTCCTAAGTTGTTGAAATATAAACCATGATTGTATTTTAGTGGATAAAAATCAAAAGTATTTTTAGAAATCAATCTCAAAAATGGCTTGACAACATCAAAAATATCATTCCAAAGTAATGTAAGACTTAGTTAGTAATGTACTTTTTAGATGTGCACTTTTTTCAAAACGAAATTCAAGTTACATTATTTAGCCATTTTGGAATAAGCCGTGTTTGCAAGTAATAAATACTCTCAAAAATAAATAATAATATTGTTATTCAAAATACGCTAATTCAAATTATTTTTCAGAAAGAATTGACAGTATTGAAAATGGAGATGAAACTTAATCTGTAAACGTAAAGCCACATTCTTATAAAATTTCCCTAAAGACTATATTTTGAGTCATCACCCCACATTCTCTCTTGCCCTGTCGCAGTCCTTCAATCACTTGTATTTTCAAAGAATTTTCAGACCTCACCCTGGAGCACGCAACATATAACTGACCATGAGTAAACACCGGTTGCGGAAGAAAAAGACCCACTCTATCAAACGTTTGACCCTGCGACTTATTTACTGTCATCCCATAAGCTAACTTAACCGGAAACTGACGTCTACAAAGATTAAAGGGAACAGTTACATCCGACGATGTATCCAACGTTACTCTAGGCAAAAAATGAACAGTCCCCTTCCTATCACCCGTGATCACTTCAACTTGCAAAACATTATCATTGAAATTTCTCACAATCATCCTGGTTCCATTACACAAACCGTTCGCTATGGACATATTTCGCAATAACATGACTATAGCCCCGATCTTTAAATTTAAAGCGTGAGGCGGAAGACCCGGAGGATCGAAACTATTCAAAAATTCAACGGGAAAATTTACTTGAACCTCAGGATCGCTATTGCCGTCATCATTTTTAGCACAATCTACACTGTAAAATGTTCTCAAGGAACCTTCTAATACATCCAAAACTTTCTCATTAATTTTGTGGGAATCTATATTTTTTGGACAGAGAATAGCTCTACCACTAAATGTAATCGCATCTGCTATCGAATGGGATTCACCATAAATTTCTTTGACTATATCCTGACAAATCGTATTAGGGGGAAGCAACACCGAAGACTCGACACAGCCTCGGGGACTCGGAAGAATTCCACTACCTAATTCAAGTAACCAATTAGAAAATTCACAATCTGCATTTGCAACACGCATAT
Organism: Himalopsyche anomala; assembly: GCA_031772345.1. Classification (NCBI taxonomy): domain Eukaryota; kingdom Metazoa; phylum Arthropoda; class Insecta; order Trichoptera; family Rhyacophilidae; genus Himalopsyche; species Himalopsyche anomala. The sequence goes on from CM062828.1 coordinate 7,124,762, forward strand.
TAATATTAAGTGAGACCGTTTTAAACAATTTCCAGAGTTTACTCTTTTTTATCGAAGATGCTATAATTTTACCACGCGGAGCTCTACGACATACTGGCAAAACTTGTCGAAAATCCCCACCCAAAACTATCACTTTACCACCGAAAGGAAGTCCGTTACCCATTACATCCTTAATGGAATTTTCAATCATTTCAAATGCTACCAAAGGCGCCATAGGTGCTTCATCCCATATTATTAAATCTGCATTTTTGATAGCTATTTTATTACTTTTTGAAACTCGACATGTCGTTGAACTATTTAAGTTTAAAGGCAAATTAAAGGCAGTGTGACATGTTCTACCCCCAGGAAGTAAAATCGCAGCTATCCCCGTCCAAGCAACACTCAAAACATTCATTCCCCTCGAGCGCGCTGAATAAATTAAAGTTCTATACAAAAATGTCTTACCGGTGCCACCCGGCCCGTCAACGAAAAAGCATTTGATAACATCTGAATCTGAAACTGCGGAAAGGGCTACGACAATGGAATCAAACACTTCTCGCTGTTGCGTATTTAAGGATGACTGCATTTCCACTCCCAAACTCTCGTCAGACACAATATCTGCTCGCCCAGTATCTAAACCGAACGTTCGATCAGGTTCCGTCAGACCTTGCTCGGTGCAAGAAGAACCTTCAATTGAAAGCGCACCTTCAATTTCGAGAAGTGCAAGATTAATAGCTAAATCTAAGCTACGCGAGCTATTCAAAAAATCTTCTGACATTGCAGATTTAAAAGAATTCCAGAGGTGCAAGGGGTCGGATGGGTTACAATGAATTAAAATTATTACAAAAAGACTGCGCAGTGCTTTCGGCATCATAAAAGCCGCCCCTTCTTCTAAACATTTATGCCATTCATTAATATCGTCCGTGAGCCCTAATTCCCGCGCTGCATCACAGAACGTCGGAAGCGTTACCCCATTCACTGTCCGGAGATGTTCATACGATTCTGCCCCAGAGACTTTTAACAGCAGCAATCTCAGGTGATAAAGTTCCCTGTTCCGCGGAGAAACCGAAGCTAATCGACCGATTACTTTATGACCGCCTCGCTTTCTTTTTTGCCAAGTTTTGTTTTTAAAAATAAAAAAATTCGGTATCTCTTGATAAACATGAGAGCGAGCCGAACGGTCTACCGCATTCAAATTGAACCAAGCAGTCAAATGCGTATCACGCGATAATCTAAGGGCCTCTTCTTCATTGCCCTGCTGAAAATAAACTTGTTCACCACCCGGCAAATGAACACCAAGTAAAAATATTGCATGAGATTGGTCATGAATTGGATTTTCAAAAAGACGCCAAGCGGCCTCTGGAGCACTGATAAATCGACAATCTAAAAATTGTTTTATTTCATCATGAACTATTGCATCGGTATCACTGACATCTTGAATATTTTGTCTAATTTCTATGCGCGCACAGTCATTTCCTTTCGCCAAATATTTATGTATGTATTTTACGGCTATTACTGACGAACATACCTCTACGTTGATATGGGCATTGAATTTTCTAGTTAAATATGGGCTATACGGAACTACAAAACTATTGTCCACTTTAAATTTCCGAACGGTGTGATTTTCTAAGGTATTATTCCGACGTCTATATTCAGGGTATCCACTGACGTCCGGATCGGTTTCATCCCTGAAAGCTTTTGGAAATCGTTTGGAACATTTTCCCTCAACCATACAAACCGAAGCAGGGTTTGCAAAACCACACGGGCCGTGAATGTTATGTTTTAAAACTAAGTTGTAGAAATCCCGGTCTCCATCTCTATTTGGCAACTCGGCGCATACTACATTATCAATTTCAGAGCTGGAATGGAATTTGTCTGATTCACAAAATGTGAATAGACCATGCAGATGTGGCAAACCTCTCTTTTGTTCTTCTATCACATAAACATACGCTATCACCTTACCAAATATCTCTCTATTAATCATATCATTGACGAACTCATCGACCTTGACTTGAAACACTCGCGCAACTAAATCCGGTCTATCAGAGGCATTTTGCCATTCTTCCAATTCATTCTGTATCTCTTTCCAATTAGGATTGCAGGTGAACGTAATGAAAAGATCTGGCCGACCAAACTTTCTAACAATAGCCATCGAATCTTGGTACATTTTGCTCATGTACCGAGGTCCGCCTATAAAAGAAGAGGGCAGTATAACTACATTTCCTGCACGAATACTATTGTCAAAATTAGCATTTCTATTATTTAAATGATCTAACAATCCCTGATAGCACTCTACGCGTAATTCTTTTTGGTGAAACCGCAAGAAATTAAGACGCCCTGATTCGCAGCGAACATATGCGTTAACGATGTACTGTTGGAAAAGTTTTCCGGAATAATGAACGGGGTTAAAAACAGCACGCCTGACTGCAATTTTATGCGAATAAAACTGAAGAGAAGTTATAGTATTACGAACCCTGGTTGCATATTCTGAATGATGTTGAAGACCTATCGTCCATCCAGACTCGCCTGAAGGAAACAACAAAGGAAAAACCATTGAATCTAAATGAGGAGACAAAAGATTAACACGTTGAAGTCCATCGGACCCATTTGGGTAGACGGCAATATCAACGTCACCCGGTAAATTCCCCTCGTGATCAGCAACGTATACCATTCCGACATCGTTTGTGGATATGGGAGCATTATACGTTCTGGAATCATCATAAGAAGAGCGCGAAAACAATAAAACAACAACGCGCTCGGGACCCCCACTCTCCCTGACGCGTCGTTCTTCACTTTCAACAGCAACTCGAAGACTGCGGAAACTACTCGCATAAGGACTAACACAACGTATCACTCTATCAATAACCGACATTATTTCCCGATAACAATTTTTATTCGCTGGATGATTCATGCGCAGTTGAACAGCTTCATCGGCATCATACACATACAACTGCGCATACGACGCTACTCGGTCTTCGTCAGCTTTCTGCTTAGTCGAGGTAAGATGATATATCTCACCTGAAATTTTTAAACAAAATGGACCTCTGCCTGGAATATTTACAATATTGGCGCCAAAAGAAGCGAAGGCACTGGCATTATTATATTGACGAATAAAATCTCTGAAATTTTTAGCGTCGGCTGAACTACCTAATAAAAGATTTTTAAGCTCTACTGGATATTCCGGCTGCTGATTTAAAAAAACTTTTCCGCTATGGCAACAACTATGCTTTAATCGAAGGCTTTCAGCAGAAAAATGTACTGCTCTACAATGGTCAACAGTACACTGAATATTTAAAAGACCTAAATAGTGGATAGGTGGCGAAGTGGCATTCCGTGTTCCTCCAATTGCACATTTGTACGTAGCACGTTTTGTAACCACTCTGCCTGTCGAAGATTCTAGCACTCTTTCCGTTGATGTTATTGGTCTATCATTCGTCACCTGATCGTTAATGTCAATTACACATTCATGCTCAGCTCGCCTGTTACGGTTATATTCACTCATATTTAATCTTACGATATCGCGTTCTTCTTCACACAGATTCGCTCTACTTTCACGCTTAGCTTCTGCCGCTCTCAGTCTAGTACATTCAAGTTCTTTTTCATTCAGATTCGCTCTACTTTCACGCTTTGCTTCTGCCGCTCTCAGTCTAGTACATTCAAGTTCTTCTTCACACAGATTCGCTCTACTTTCACGCTTTGCTTCTGCCGCTCTCAGTCTAGTACATTCAAGATCTTCTTCATTCTGATTCGCTCTTCTTTCACGCTTTGCTTCTGCCGCTCTCAGTCTAGTACATTCAAGTTCTACTTCACACAGATTCGCTCTACTTTCACGCTTTGCTTCTGCCGCTCTCAGTCTAGTACATTCAAGTTCTTCTTCATTCAGATTCGCTCTTCTTTCACGCTTTGCTTCTGCCGCTCTCAGTCTAGTACATTCAAGTTCTTCTTCATTCAGATTCGCTCTTCTTTCACGCTTTGCTTCTGCCGCTCTCAGTCTAGTACATTCAAGTTCTTTTTCATTCAGATTCGCTCTTCTTTCACGCTTTGCTTCTGCCGCTCTCAGTCTAGTACATTCAAGATCTTCTTCATTCTGATTCGCTCTTATTTCACGCTTAGCTTCTGCCGCTCTTAGTCTAGTACATTCAAGTTCTTCTTCACACAGATTCGCTCTTCTTTCACGCTGTGCTTCTGCCACTCTCAGTCTAGAACATTGAAGTTCTTCTTCATTCTGAATCGCTCTTCGTTCTCGCACTGCCTCAACCGTTTTTTCTCTAACTTCCACTTTTTTTTCTGCCGTCAATGCAGCTCGCCATGCACGCTTACGCGCATTCTCTTTCACTCTTTTAACTTCACTCTGTTCATGAGTAAGGGATTTTCTAGGCGGGCGCTTTCGCTCTACGTTCTTTTTTTCATCACGCATTTGTTGAGAAACACCACTTTCAGCCGTCACTTCCACTACATTTTCAACAGTAACATTCTCTACATTTTCATTAAAAAGCTCATCTCGCCAACAGTCTGATCTATTGCTAGAACCTTCCTCATTCGTCATTTTTTCAACACTTAATAAAATATTCTTTGGCAGTTAATCGGTAAACAATAGTTAAAATATTCACTGACAAACGTCATGTAAGAGTATATGATGGTACAGCGTCTAACCGCATCTATTGTCTATGCCAGACATTTCAACTGTCAGTTTGTTTTCGTTTGAAAAATTCTGCGTTTTGATTTTTAAATTAGTTGCCAGTACTCAAATATATTTTCTATCTTTTACAAATCAATGACAATAAAAATAAAATATTCTTTTGGTTTATATTTAATTAAATTTATAAACTCAAAGGTTTGTGTTATAAATATTTAAGCTATACGATTGCTTTCGCCAACGACTATACCACGTTGAAAGCTCCGGTCCTCGTCCGATCACCAAAATGATCAGGAGTTAATGCCAAATTTATTTTTTGAGGTTTTTTTTGTGTGTAATATTCTAAAATGTTGATAATTATGACTATAAACAAAAACTTGTATTTGCATGCATTTTTTTTAGATCATAAACACTTAAAAAATTCTTTCTCCTAAAAAAATACACTGCACGAAAAATATATGCAGTATTAATTATTTTGGAATTTTTAGAATAATTCAACTGTTTATGTATGCATGTGAAGTATGCGTATTTTGGAATTTTTAGAATAATTTAAATGTGTGCTTAATATATATAACTAAATCAGATCGATTCTGACAGTTGTTTGTTTGCCCGAGCGGTAACGATCTCAACTCATAATCCAGAAGCGATGGTTCGAACCACGGTCGCGGAGCTTTTTTGTATGAGAATTCAGTTTTTCAGCAATTTTAATTGTTTCGTCAAATAACAGTGTATTGAAAAAATATGTCTAGTATGAGTAAAAAAATGGTGACAGCGGGGATGGGTTGGAAGGGGAGGTGCAGGGGGAGGGGAAATCGGGGACAATTTACAGACGGACGGACAGACGGACAGACGGACG